>PTEX01000090.1:1969833-2141540 GCA_003342815.1 Eudromia elegans | reverse complement strand
CCTCTCCCTCTCCTCTCCTCTCCTCTCCTCTCCTCGCCTTTCCTTGCCTTTCCTCGCCTTTCCTTTCCCTTTCCTTGCCTTTCCTTTCCCTCTCCTTTCCTCTCCTTTCCTCTCCTTTCCCTTCCTTTCCTCTCCTTTCCCTTCGTTTCCTCTCCTTTCCTCCCTTTCTCTCTTTCCTTTTTTTTTCTTTGGAGAGAAAATAGAATTTGGAGATAGAATTTTTGAAGAATTTGAACTAGCAATTTTTTCTCATTTTCTTTTATAAACTTGCAAATTAACTCATCTAAAGCCTATTTGCTCATTTCCTTGACATTTGACTTTCAACCCTAACAGGTTACCAGGCTAGATCCTTAAGATGGTCTTTTAAGACAGACATTGTATGTGAAAGGGAAGTGGTGTTGCCTATGAGGACCTGTTAGGGATCTAAACTACATAAACATGGTCTTAACATTTACAACAAAAGATACTTAAAGCTGAGCTTCTTCTACAGAATATCAGCTTCATGTCAGAAGTAGAGTACAGTAAATAGCAGTATGAATTGGAGATGAGAAATAAGATACAGCAAGATCTCATGAAATAATTAAGTAAGAGAGAAGGAACAAAGAGACAAAAACAAACTAGTCAGAGACAGACCCATAGTAATTACCAAATCAAGCATGTGGCCTTTAGAATGAGTGGAATCATTCATGTGTTACACAAGATTAAATGAATCTAAGAGTGCCATAAAACCATGCACTGCAAGTGAAAGAATTCAGAGCAAGACAAAATTCAAACTCACAAACAGATGCTCGGTGAAATTTATTGTGAGTTCAGAGAGCAGCTCTGCTAAATCATTAAATAAAGACTTGAAATTCTTCAGTGCACAATTTAAAGCAAGGCAGAAGGAAGAGAAGCAATAAACTAGAATGAAGTGGAATGGAATACATGAAACTCTGCTTCCTTCTGAGGCTAAACAGAGGTACCAGTATGAAATGCCTCAAAGTTGCCAGGTGTTTGCATGTATTTACAGAGTAATAGAAAAGCCAAAGAACAAAGAGAAAGAGTAGGAGTGGGAAGGAACTTTGTGCCATGGAAGGTGGAAGGAGGCAGAATGAAGAAATGAGAAGAGTAGCAGAAGGCAGCAATGCAGAAAGGAACTGATATTAGAAAGAAATGGGCAACTATTATTACTGCAAACACCGGTGACAAATCCTCCATTGTTTTGTTTCTACACCACCTTGCCCAGATCATTCCGGCTTCCTGCAGAATTTTCTCTCTCACTGAAGACAAGTGAATTAAGTAATGTATCACTTCAGCTTCTAGACCTAATAAACAACTCCCTCAACAAACCCTTTAACTCTTGGGTTAAACAGTGTCTGAATACATTTACAGATGCTTGCCATGTCAGAAGACCTGCTCTGATACTTTATGTTTGTGTGTGCATGTTTGCATAGGGATGAACGCTCCAGACTGTCATACCACAGCCTCCCAGCTCCTTATGATCTGCAAATTCCCTGCACAACTTGACTGTCTCCCATGATACAGCGCAAACCTTAAGTAGTTCCTCACAGAACCACAGAACAGTTGAGGTTGAAAGGGGCCTCTACAGATCATTCAATCCAACCCCCCTGTTCAAGCAGAGACACCCAGAGCACATGGCACAGGGTCATATCCAGGGAGATTTGAAGATCTCCAGAGAAGGAGACACTGCAACATCTCTGGGAATCCTGTTCCAGGGCTCAATCACCCTCACAGGAAAGAAGTTTTTCCTGATATGGAGATGAAATTTCCTGTGTTTCCATTTGTACCCATTACACTTGTCCTGTTTCTGGTCACCACTGGGAAGAGGTTGGCCCCATCTCCTTTGCATTCTCCCCTCAGGTACTTGTACATGTTGATAGGATCTCCTCTCAATCTTCTCTCCTCCAGGCTGAACAGGCCTAGCTTGCTTATACTTTCCACATGCCTCTTGTACTGGGGAGCCCACAGCTGCAGACAATACTCCAGGCGCGGCATTACCAGAGCTGAGCAGAGCGGCAGGATCCCCTCCCTCAACCTGCTGGAAACGCTCCTCCTCATGCAGACCAGGATCCCATTGGCCTTCTTGGCCACAAAGATACGTTGCTGACTCATAGTTAACTTGTAGTCAGGCAGAATTCCTAAATCCCTCGCCACAGACCTACTTTCCCAATCTTTTTTTCCTTGATATGCCTAGAGATGGTCTCTAGGATGAGCCACTACAACATCTTTCCAGGGATGGAGGTGAGGCTGACCAGTCTGTAGTTCCCTGGGTTCTCCTTCTTGCTCTTTTTTAAGACTGACATGACATTGGCTTTCCTCATCAGTTTAAGTTTCAGAAGGAAGCATACTATACCAGGGAAAGCATAGATAACAGAAATGTGCTACAGTCGTTTGCACAAATGAAATGTGATCGGGGTAGTCAGCATGGAATTGCCAAGGGGAAGTCATGTTTAACCAACCTGATAGCTTTCCACGATGGGATGACTGGATGGATGGATGGATGGATGGATGAATTGACGGATAGATGAGGGGAGAGCCGTGGATATTGCCTACCTCAAGTTCAACAAGACTTTTCACACCATCTCCCATAACATCCTTATCAGAAAGCTCAGGAAGTGTGGCTTATATGAGTGGACAGTGGGGTGGATCGAGAACAGGCTGGATGGCAGACCTCAGAGGGTTGTGATAAACAGTTTCAAGTCTAGTTGGAGGCCTGTGGTCAGTGGTGTTCTCCAGGGGTAACTACTGGGCCCAGTGCTGTTCAGTGCCAGTGTTCAGTTTATTCATTAATGACTCGGATGAGGAACAGAGTCACCCTCAGCAAGTTTTGCAAATAGTACGTAGTGGAATGGCTGAGACTCCACAAACCTGTGCTGCCATTCAAGTGATCAGAACAGAATGGAGAGCTGGGCAGAGAAGAATCTCATGAGGCTCAAAAAAGGCAGGGACCTGCCCCTGAGGAGGAATAACCCCGAGGCACCAGGATGGAAACAGGATGGGGCCAAACTCTTCTTGGTGGTGGACAGTGATAGGACAAGGGGTGCAAATTGAAACCCAGGCAGTTCCATGTCCATGTGAGGAAGAGTTTCTTTCCTGTGAGGGTGACAGAGCCCTGGAACAGGCTGCCCAGAGAGGCTGTGGAGTCTCCTGCTCTGGAGATCTTCCAAACCCACCTGGATGCCACCCTGTGCCCCGTGCTCTGGGTGTCCCTGCTGGAGCAGGGGGGTTGGAGTGGATGATCTCTAGAGGTCCCTTCCAACCTCAACCGTTCTGCGATTCTGCAAAATAGAAGTGATTCAACTTCTGATGATCATGGAATAATAGCATATTAGTGAGTTCTTCTTCCATTACCTAATTAAGGTCATAAAGGCAACTCCTTCAGCTTACTAATACTCCTTGCAGTGTGGCATATTTGATCCAGACAGTGATTCCTGGATTAAATTAAGCAGTATGCAGGAGTCTTCTGTGCCTTTTTCATTCAGGTTGCAGCATTTCTTATATGGCTGGCACAAACAGCTGCAGGAAGAATGCTCACCTAATTCTCTATGTTCATCCCAAGTGTACTTCATTCCTCATACCTTCAGCTGTCTGCTCTTACCAATGGTCAACAAAAAAGGAAAAATGTAAACTTGCCTTTTTAGAGATCTCAGTTTTATGTTCACCAATATTTGCATAAAAATAGCATTTTATGCTATGATAAATAAAAAGATTTAGTATATGGACATTTTAAGTAAAAATGTCAAATTTTACAGGGTAGAATGTGAGCTACAGCAAACTCTTTTTAATGTGAGAAATTCCATGACTCTTCTTGTTCTCCTGTTGATGCCTACCTCATTTCCTTGCTGAGGTATATACAGATTGTTTTGTTTACATCTACTCACCCAAACCTAATTACTCAAAGTCTACTTGCCTTGCAAAGTTAATTATAAAATATATGTGAGATTAAAACTTTGATTTATCTAAGCCTGACAAAAGCTGTGAAAAGATATTAATTCAGTCATACACCAACATCACACTCCTTATATGTCATAAAACACTACTATTTTGATGTCAATGTTCAGTTTGTAGATCTATAATCTTCTACATAATTATGAACAAAAGAAGAAAGTATAGCATAGAGGAATTAAAGGATCTTGATTTTGGTAATCCTTTATTATGCCTAAGCAATGCAAACTATTCTCTGCAAACTTCTAATTTTAAAGTTAATTGGTCCTACAGAGCTAATAACTAGTTAAACAGTTAACTGTCTATACAAATAGAGCATGGCTTAAATTCACACTCTTACAAAAGGAAGGTAGAGACGTTCTCAGTGTCAATAGGCCATGACTTTCACAAAGTCAGTGCACAGCAGCTAAGAGAGTGGCCACCCACAGTGACACATTTTTACACAGAAGATGCAAGGAGACCTCTACCAGTGACCTTTGCTGGAGACCAGGAGAATAAGTCTCAGTAATTCAGGATTTAGCCATTCAGAGAAGTTTCTTGGTCCTTGTTAATAAAAGGCCCTGCTAATCCAAAAGCTACAAATCTAACAAGATTCCTGCTCCAACAGCTAGGATGGTTCAGGGAGGAGTTAGGATTTGGCTTCGTTTGATGAGGAATTTATGCATTTTCAACACTGTTTGCAAAAGCCCTTGGATACAGAGACTATTGCTTCGGTCTTCAACATTGCACACCCTTCAGAACAGCATGTTCTGGGAATGCACAGAAGTCATATAGTCTTCTAGCAGTTCACCCTTATTAAGAACAACTGCCAAGAGAGAACAATATTGTAAAAACTTCACCTGGCCAGCATACCCATTCTCCTTTTGTGAGCGAAACATATACATACGCTATAGCCTACTGGCAACAGTGAACACATTTTCATACACATCCCTTCTGCAGGAAGAATTATTGCCAAAAATATAACACGTTATGCAAACAACTTAGTCACCCAAAGAGCTTTATAAATGCGTAATAAGAAGATAACACTGAGCAATAAAATGTACTTTACAGAAGTAACAAGGAAACATATGGCCTCACATTCTGCCTTCAGTACAGTAATAGAACCAGCCTAGTGAACCAGGTCAGCCAACCCTTCACATTTTTGCATAAGAATTTCACACAAGTACGCTATCTAAACCATTTCCTAAGGATATCTTCTATTACTGAAGTCGCCCAGCCAGAAAGCATAATAATGCACAGGGCTTCTTTTGGAAGGAAAGTAGAGTTTAAAGCAGAGAAGGTTTTCTAATCTTTTGTGGAAACAAGAGAACACTTAGTGAGTATGTAGCTTGGAGAAATAATAAGATTGCAATTCTGGGCTTTTGGAGGAGCCTTCAAGACAAGCACTTGATAGCCTGCTGAAGAACTGTACTAGCTGCCAAAAGGCTGAGGGTGTGCATGTAGCTATATGTGTGTGCATGTATGCACATATGTGTATATATTTACATTTCTGTATTTATACACACATACAGACATGCATAACTATATGCATAACTATATGCATATAAAAAAAAAATCATACTCTTTCTGTGAAGACTTAGCCTGTCTAGACTGTGGAACAGGTCTACAGTCCCTCAAGGCTTAATTTGAGATAGTATCCACAGTTACAAAGCAAAGAGGAAGCCCAAGTACCAGGATTATTTGAGCAATCAGGTATGACACAGTCATGGTTATTTAGAAGTAATCACACTCCTAGCAATTTGCAGATATTACCACCTCCTCTTTCTAGTGACATAGCCATAATAGTAAGATATATATGCTGAGAGGGAGAGAGAGAGAAGGAGAACGAGTGAACAGCCACATGTCTTTTTCTGCATCTCTCACTTGCTCACTCTGAACTGAAAAGAGAATGAGAGAGTGGGTGCTGACCTGCAATTTAGAGCAACAATATTCCTTTACACCTTTACACCATCTGCATTCTTCAATGGCCCATTAAAATGTCTCTCATTTTAAGCAATTTAATGAAATAACAATACAAAAACTAACAGATAAATGGGAGGAAAAAATCAGCTTCAGCTGAAGAAATAAGAACAAAGCCAAAAGTAAAAAAGGAAAAAAAAAAAGCAAAAGGGAAAAAAAGCCTTGGAGAACATAGTTACAGCTAAATAGGACAAAATGGTGACCACTGATGTAAAATTAAACTCCCAGACTTTTTATGAATCACTTATATAACCAGAAAGGAGCCAAGAGAAGAACTGGTGACCTTGTAGACAATGCCACCAATGAATATGTGAGAAAGTGTGAGTGTGTGTGTGTGTCTGTGGTTTATGTATCTGAGCACACATATGAAAAACTAGAGTGACAGCTAAAAATGCCAAAGGCAATCCAAGAAGACAAAAAGAGGGAATAAGGAGAATGGAAAAGAAATAATAGAAAACTCAATTAGTAGTGATGCTTGGAGAAATGGAAACAACTGGAAAGATTTCAGCTCAGTGAAATAGAAGAGAAAATAGGGGTAAAATGAAAGAACAGAAGCTGAGAAAGAGAAAATGAGGATTATTCAGAAGAACAGTACCATCTTTCTTGATTTTATATTCTTCATATGGCCACTACCCTTTGAGAAAAAAAAATATAATGAGGTCTGCTAATATATATATATACTTATTTTCCTCTTCCAGATCCCTCAGGGTGTTGCCTGTTATCTCACTAGAATACACGCAAAGGAAGGTTCCTGGAATAATTTTCCCAGTTCAAATGATTGCCTTATAAGCAAAAAGGACTGAGACAGGATGAAAACTCTAACCTGGGAGGAAAGCATCATCTTATTTAATCATCAAATGAGTATATCTAAATTCTAATTCCATTTGACCTGAATCATGAATGTGAATTGCAAAGGCAACTATTTATGACTGGATGAAGGAAAGGACAAAGCCCAGACTGGCTTTTTTCCTCTCACATTTAGAAAGCACTCCTAAACTTTCTTCAGTTCGTACTTGTTTGGGTATTCTCTTCCCACTGAAAACAAAAACCCAGGAGCCAAAAACTAATCATCGAAAATAGTAAAAGGAAAAAAAATAAGAAAATATGAAACACACCCCTGCTCTGAGCAGAGAAACTACCTGGAAAGAAAAAAACCCAAAGTCTATTCCTGGTAAAACTATGGGGCCAGGAGAGAGACAGTCATTCCATATCCTGAATTTAAACATAATGTTTACGTGTGTTTACCCTATAAATATCTTTGCAGAGTGCATACTTTGCTAGATTTCAAGCCAAAAAAAAGATGAAGAAACTTCAAAAATGTAGACTACAGTGACTCTCACCCTGAAACTGAATTCTTCACCTTTAAGCAAGTTTTGCATTAAAATTAAGTCATAGGCTGCAAGACAGCTGTGTTTCAGCAGTAGTATAGCCTCTGCATCTCTCAGTGCCCAGACTGCTAAGCAAAATGGATTATCTCTCTTTAAAGGTTCTAAAGGCTGCAAATTTGGGGAAGAGCTTTGTACACCTCAGCTGAGCTATCCTAACTAGGCAAACCAATTGGTCAGCAGCTTTTGGGTGAGCACAGATACTTATATGAGTATTAGACAGCAACATGTTTGTTCAGTCTTACTGAGGTTTGACTCCAAATGTGACCTCACATGAAAACGTACATTTCACTTTCTTGGTTCACTGTCTTCTGACCCAAGTGAAAGAGGTGCTTTCATCTCACTCACTCTCTCCATGTCCATAAGCAGGTAGATGTTTCTTCTCCTGGGGAAGTTGTTGATGGTTTTTGGACCTGCAGAATTACAGTAAAGCTGAAGTCTCTCCAGTCTATGTAATATTATACGGCAGGTAGGCATGTCTTAATATTACAAGCAAATGTTCTTGCCACACATATTTGGCAGGCTAGGAGATACTCACTGACCCTGCAAAGCATAGTATCATATTTTATTATGCCTGTGTTTTGCCTACAGCTCCAGTGTAGGTGGTAACTAAATACAAATAAGATGAATATAGAGAATACCAAAGTGCTTGTGTCTTATCTCACACAGCAACAAGTAACCTTGACATTTATATGCTTTTTATCATGATCAACTATCCAATGTAGCATATATTCAAATAGACCATAGTAAGAGAAATAGAAACATAGAGAGCACATATTTATCTCTATTTTTTGCTTAGCTGATAGTTCACTGCACTAAATTAAGTTCTTTTACTCAAAACCACTAGGCTAACTTGTAAAAACACCAGAAGCAAGCCGTGATTCACTAAGAGTATTGAGAAATGTATATCCTAATAAAATTCAAAAATAGGATTTTACAAACTTCTGGCTTTAAAAATGTGAAGTTCTATCACCTATAACACCCTTGAAAGCCAATAATGAAACCAGAAATTTCAGCTTATTTGGAATGTGGAAGTTAATCAGGGTAATCTCTTGATAAAAGGAGCCAAGTAGTAGATATAGTTCCTGGGCAAAGCTCATACCAACACTGACTGGTCCACAGCAAACGTTCTGGATACCTTGGCTTGGCTAGGTCCTTCAGAAGAGGCCAATTCTTCTAGCATGCTGAGATACCACTGAGCAACCATGGAGTCTGCGCAGAGATGCAGATGAAGAGTGTAATGGATGTCTCTCCAGTTTCTCTGAAGAATTGCTGTTTGAAGTTGAAATGCTAGGTAGTTTAAATATACATCTGCATAAGAGTTAAACTTTTCCTGAAATACACGCTCATATAAACAAAAACCTAGGGTCTGAATACAAAAATATGAATACAAAATTATTATTTATTAATGTGGAAAAAGGACTTGTGGACAGTAAGCTGATGTTTTACCATTCTTATTTATTATATTTTCGGTGTTTGTCCTCCTCTTTCTCATTTCAACTACTCAAAGCAGGCAAGTGGTAATGTATGGTAATGTGACTCAGTATCTGAAAGGGTTAAAAAAGGCTTTGGGAGCAGCAGTGTGATGCATGAGCGCGTCTCCTGAGAGCAGAGGGTACCTATCCCAACCCATCAATGCATTTCTGTGCATTGCAACCACTACTTCTATTCTGCAGGAAAAACAGCTCTGGTCTGGTGGAAGGAAATTTAGAAGGAGGGGAGGGAATAGGGCGCGAGCAAAGCAGGATGAGTGCTCTACCTGATAACAGCAGTTAGGAGGAAGAATGACAGTGAAAGGAGGTAATATATGCGTCTTCCACAGCACTCCACCGCTTGTTATGGAAACCTTGTTAGCAGATGAAAGTGACAGGTGAGGTTCAACACTGTAAAAAAATAGCACACACATGGCATGATGACTGTAAGGCTGGGGGAATGGAGCAATCTTTGGACAGGTTTGGAATCCGCAAATAAAACAGCCACTGTTTTGTTTCTAAAATCCAAAGACAAGCAGAAGCATAGAAACTGCCAGACAAGGAGGAAGGAAAAACAGAAAGAAAAAAAAAAATCTATTTGAGCCCACACTCTGAAGCATCGATGGATACTCCAAATATTTTCTTATATTTATATATAGATGTATATGTATATATATATTTGTCTGTGTATGTGTTTATAAATATATCTATATTATATATATAAATATAAACACTTAGACAAAGTATGTCACCACATCACTGCCCACTGTTTGTATCCCTTGCATTCATCTTTTAAAACCCTTTCCATGCATAAAACGTCTTCCTACTGACCCCACGGCTAGCCATCTGATTTCTAATGCTGTGCTTCTATCCTCGACAGCATGCTTAGTGGAAATGGTCACAACAACAGACATCTGCTCCAGGATCTGAAGCTAGGGAGTGGAGTCAGCTCTGTCTCATCTTTGTAGCACTCTAATTTCTAAACCAGTCTCAAATTATTTCAATTCTCCGGGTAATTTAGAGTAGACCCAGCAAGTCATGGCATGAGAAAAAGGACTACTTTATGTTCTGTAAGTGTCTACTGTCACTGTCATAACAGAAGTCCTAGATTCGTTCATATAAAATGTTCCTCCACACAGACATATTCTTCACAAGCCAATGTTACCTGTTTATATTCATATATGCCTTTTCTTTTGAGACACAGTAAAAGGAAAGCAGAGTGTGCCAGACCAAGAATTAGTCCTTTACTTTTATTCTTCTCAATTCTTAATCCTTTTTTCAAACCTGAAAATTAATTTGCATAATTGCCTGCTCCAATGAACTTCAAAGATTAATTATACCTCTGAAAGGGGCAGGAGCAGTTCTGACATAAATGGGAAAGGGAAGACAGTGGGAAAGCCTGCAAATTTTTGGCATCCTCCTGTGACACAGGAGCACAGGCAGTACCCAGTGTGATACACTGGGATAGCCTACATCCACTTTATTTCCCGGCCTCCCATCCTGACCACCAACCTCTGCAAATCTTCACATTTAAGGTTATTTGTGTTGAATCACTCATTTTTCCATTTATTCCTTCTCAAGTTCATCTGGAACCTCTTGCTTACATACTGAGAGAGAAATGATGTATTCGGAAACTTAATTTAACTTGCGACCCCCTCATTAACTACCTGTGAAACATTGCCACTAATCTAGATATAGGAAAATAACAGAGTTTATCTCAGACGTTACTTTGTGAAAACTGTAGTAAATGCAGGCTTATGTGCAGCAACCTTTCTTGGCCAGGTCCTCTGTTAGAGTTAATTGGTAACACCTCCCAGGAACAGCGCAGCACAAACACGCCAGCATTCAGGCCCCTCCATAGGTAAAACCCACATGTTTTTCTCCATTCCAAATCTTTCAAACTTACTTTTCAAGGAAATACAGTTCTCTCGCACTCTCCCATCACCTATGTGTTTCCCAGGCTTTCCAGTGAGCGTCCGTGTCCTCTGCACTTCGGAAATCCTTCTGGCTCTGAGAAAAAGTGTGAAGGAAAGAAAAGGAAAAGGAAGGAAAGGGAAGGCAAGGCAAGGCAAGGCAGGAGAAGGGACATCATAAGACAACAGCCAGCTATGATTTTGGTAGCTGCACCGACAAGGGAAGCTCTGTGGACATCTGAGAGCTGAGGCCCTGGCCTCACTTCCCAGGTGAAGGGCCATTGTCTGCACCATTTTAGGTAGCCCACAGGCGTTATTATTAACAGTCTAATCATTGACTCAAAATGACCCATCAATCAGTAAAAGCAAAATGAATTTTAGTTGATTAAGTAAGATACAGATAATTAAGATCCAATTTGTATCACCTCATATGGTGACCATAAGAATGAAATGTATATCTATGTTTTAATAGTAGGGACACAGAATTATCAACTGTGGGTTTCTGCTGGGAGAAAGGCTGCCACAAGGGATCTCTAATCAACGGTGAAGGTCAGTCTTATCCCACCATTGAAGAAAAATGAAGATGTTCCCTAATTATATTATTTTGACTCTGGATTACTTCTCAAATTCTGTAAAGCAAAGTAATGGGGATTTTCCTTTTCTCTTCCCCTTCTTCTTTTACCTTTCCCTCTACCCATTCTTTTCATGCTTCTGACCGAAAATGACTTCCATTTTTATTTCTCTCCATAAAATGTCTGCAGTGACAACTAAATATCTACCCTGGGACATATGTATTTTGCCTAAGTGTTCTGATCTGCCCCGAGGTTACCATGCTTCAGCAGATTAGTCTCCATCTGCTGAGCTGTGGTAACTGTCTCTAAGCTTCCTCATAGTCCAGAGCAAAGGAAAGCTGGCTCAGGACCATCCACAGTGTGAGAGATGTAAGTATACGCTGTAGCCAGGAGAATATTCTGGCTGTGACAAATCCCGCCAAACAACTTGCCATCATGCCACGGAAATTCCTCTTTTATTGGTTCTGACTCGCCTCCGACCACCTCAGTGGATGCCAGACTGAGGGCTATGAGCCCTGCCAAGCGATCCGCCTGCAAGGGAGCCGAGCTCCACTTACTCAGCGGGGAAGAGCAACACTGAAGTGTGTGATGATAACCCTTGAGGAATCCCAAATTCATGAGTAAGCCCACCCAAAGTCCTGAATAATTTTAAGGTAATTTTGCTTTCTGGTATAAAGGCAGGTCAAATATTTGAGTTCTTCTTTACAATCTCTGGGAGCTTAAACTTTATATTTTGTTGAGGGATAGGAAAGACAGTGCAAGCTCCAATAGCAGTATCTTTGAGAAAAATACTAAAAAATCATAAGGACTGGCACCACTGTATCTTGCATCTCTTTTTTACAGATTAATCAGTCACTGAAGTATAGTTGGAAGATCATCTCCTTGCCAGCAGATTTACCAGAGTAGCTTCCAAAAGAACTGAGCACTACCTCTCTTTTTTAGAAAAAGTTTTCACTCTGCAAAGGACCCCAGTGTGCTTTCATGTCAGACTGTTGCAGAAGGACCTGTACGCTTCACTTGGATTTTCTTTTCTTCCTCCCAAATATACATTTTCTTCCAGAAGTGTTATTCTGTCAAAGGATGATCACCTGGCATGAACGTTGCCTTATTTTTTATCAAAAGATCATGCAACTCATGATCATGTAGTATCTTGGATAGAGCTCCACACCCCTGTGAAGAAGAATGCATATGATCAGTGTAGGTGATGGGTAGCGGAAAGAGGGGAACAGTTTCCTTCTGTTAATAGAAATAGGAAATCTGTGGTCTTGAATAGTGGCAACCTTGTGTTTTCCAGTTGGATCCTGATGAGATGAGGAGCACTCACCAGAATTTACCAGTTGGCACTTGAAAAAGTTAATTTTGTTACAAGACATTCAGAGAAGTGCCAAGTGGGAAGCACAGCAAAATAAGCTCTCAGTGGGAAAACGCATTTCCACAGTGAATGCCAGCAAAAGCCATGTTCTATCCTCAGGGCTTGCAAAGCATTTTGGTGGTATCTGCTCTCCTTCATAATGACCTTTAGACTTTCACAGACTACAGTTGCAATGCTTTCCTTTCAAAGATATCAAAATATGTAGAAAATATTGATTTGTTCTAGTAAAAAGGCAACTTTTTTAAACCAGTCTCTTTCTGACAGCGTAAGAATGACTGCTAGATAGGACTAGAAATGCCCCAACCTTGGTATCATGTCCATGAGAAATGGCATTAACAGTTTCCTAGGGCGGGAAGGACAGTGTACAACAACACTTCTCACAGTGTACATTCCCACGTCCAGCTTTTTCCACATGCATCATTGGCAATGCACAGCTGAACATCTCTGCATGCAAAATGGACAACCATAGATGGGAAGGGAGAGTTCATGCACAAAAGGAACCATCTTTCCTCTGTTTATGCCTGTTCTGTGTTTCATCTCAACAGCTGCTTTTGAAAATTTGAGCCAGATGGCAGGGAAAAAAAAAAAAACAAAAACGCATGATCCTCACATGTTTCTCTAGGAAATTATGTCCAAACCATGAAAAGTCTAGATGTTTATTCACAAAGAAAATCTGCTCGCGTGTGGGGCATGCACTGACATCTTGGCATTTGATCCTTCTCAGCAGTATGTTCACCCTGCACTCAGCACAGAAAGTCCATGCACTTAGCTTTGAAAATGATGAAATGATGAAAACCTTCATAAGCCAACGATCACCTATGAACAGTAGCCTCCCAAAAACTGTAAACAGCGGCCTCCTGAAAGCACTTTCACAGCCAAAGGGATAGTAAGCTTTAATTAATCTATTTATTTATTTATCTATTAATGTGTTGCTTACTACTGAGTTCTGTAGGCTGCAGAGCTTCTTCAGCACTAGCTTGCATAGTAGAACAGGTATTCTAGGCTTTTGTGCAGATCCTTACTGCCACTTTTTTTAGGTTGGGTGATACCTTGCTATTTTAAACACACACTGAAATTCAGGAGGACAGAGTCTCCTGGGCCCTCCTGGGCCATCACAACTTGTCTCCCATTTGCCTGCTTGCACTTTTACCCATTGTGTATACTGGGTATGAGGAATGAGCAACACATGTGTGGTGTCTGTGCATGAGGGCTACGATGACACGACCATCTCCCACCAAACGGTGCTTGACACACACCCTGCAATGTCACCCAGTTCACCCCTTCTTGGATTGCACACACACGTGCAACCAGCTTTCCTCAATGCCATATCAAAAAGTGCCCATGAGAAATGGGGACGACCCTAAAGCGGCACATGCCCACCTGGAACCGGTCACCAGGACTGATTACTGATTGAGACCAGACCCTCAGCTGGCATAAACCCATAGCAATTAACGGGGAGAGGGGATTTGGCATTTCCATTAGACCTAGCTTAGGGAATAGAAGAGGGAAATTAATTTCTATCTCATCAAGGAAGCCTCTGTTCTTAATGCTTTTGGAAACAAGGCAGCCATAATAATGTTGGACTGGAGCTACAACAGTACACAAAAAAACAGGTCAAAATTATTGGTTTTAAACTGATGAAAACCCTATAAATGTTACATTGTGGAAACTGAAAGTTAGCTGCTTGCACTTACCCTCATCTGTATATAGCACTGTATCAAAGTGTGTCCACCTTTGACAACGAAAAGAAGGCACAGACGCTGCTTTGCACAGTCAGCTATCGGATGTAGCCATCCAAAGTGCATGATAGTCTCTCTGGTCCGGGGGGTAATGATAATCAACTAAAGGAACATCTGCTATTTCAGTTCTGGAGAGAAATGCATCACTAAGCCCAGTAGCTGCACCAAAATATCCATAATTTTTTCAAAAACCTGATTTACACACTGAGCCAAATCTTCAGAGAGTGTACACTGGCAGACTTCTGCCAAAGTCAATGGAGTCACACTGATTTATACTCACAAAGCACATCATCTGTTGTAGACAAATATGGACAGAAGCCTCCTTCCCCTATGTCCCCTACACACCAGTGTTTATTGTATTACAAACTGTTTAGGGATGTTCAGCCTACTGGAATGCCATTTCAGCTACCGCTTGCCAAGATCTCCACTTTGGCAGGGGCTTGCTGACAACCTGCAGCACACTCCACCTTCAAATGATAGTTCTGTGCGTGATGGCTGCAGTCCTGGAAATGTATTCTCTTAAATCAGACAGAATGAAGCCCTGAGCTCAGGAAAACACTCCAGCAACCACAGATATTCCAAGGCATTTCTGCAAAGCAACCACAGTCCCACGAATTCCTCAAGGGAAAACAGACACAGGTGAGCTGCTGGATCTTCCGAGGCTGCCGAGAAGAAGGTGCCTTCTTCACATGTATGCACACAAAAACAAACCCCAGGTCTAACTCCGGCCGTGGGTAAATTGCAAAATGGCATCATACTGTAATTACCCAGATCCCAGGGGGGTATATATAATTGAATTAAGGGGTGTCTCTGCTTGCATGCTTACAGGCTGTAGAACTGTCTTCAGCTTCAGTCTGCGGTCCCGTAATCAGTGTCCAGAACACTCGCAAGACGCCCTTTAATTCAGTTATAAGTAGCCCTCTGGGAACCATAGAATTAAACAGTATCATAAGGTTCTAAACACAGTCTGTACAAGGGCTAATTCCACGCTACTGTTCAATAGAGGATTTCTCAGCCTCATCAAAGTTTTATGCTAAAATTTTGGCTAATATTTTGAAAGCATGCTACTTCATTTGACCTAAATGACTTTTGCACATGTTCATTTCCATTTTACTCTATCGGCCTGTTTAACATAATAGCATATTAACAGTACGTTTGAAAGAAGAGTCAGTGGTTTGGAGTCAGTCCAAAGCAGTCACAGCAGCAGAAGAGAGCAACAAGAGTTTTTAAGAAGAAAATTCAGAGTCCCCATTAAGTGCTTTGCAAAATGCAAATATCTTTGTGCACAGGGGATGCCTGGGCATGATCACATAGTGTTATTTGTACCAGATTACCAGATTATTTCCAGAAACATGGTCCTTGGGAAGACCAAACTTCTATAAATGTTTTTTCAGCACTGCAAAATGCTGATGAAGTGAATATTTGAAATTATTATGGATTTTAACATATGTGTAAACATTATGTCTTTACGATATCAAATACCATTCTATCTATTTATTCAACAGTACTTGTGGACAGACAATAGACAAGATTGGTAGAACTCATACTATTAAATTTACAGTATAAAAACTTGTTGTTTATAGCTTTGCCAAACCAAAAGGAAGACCATAACTGTCTCTGAAGATTATCTGCCTCATGTTGATTTTTATTTTTTTACTGAACACAAATCAGATCATCTATTTCTGAGAGTCTGACTTGAGAAAACACACTCACTTACTGTCAACTTCAAACAATTTCAGTTATTTTAGACATTGTAGCATCCCTGATTACAGTGAGAGTGTTGAAACTAACCAGAGAAGTAGAACATGTGAGCTTATGACAAAAATGAGTATTTCAACATTATGGTAGGCATTTTAAACAGAGTGTACCTTTATTTGTAGGATAGGGGACTGTTTGTGAATTTAATTCACGACATTAATTTTTATTGCCTGTCAGATAAAACAAGCAACAGAAAACTGAGGTTCATTTGAGACATCTGTGTGTGTTTAGGACTTGCAGATCCTGGCTGGCACCAGGTATGCTTTGACTGTCTCAGGTCATAGCCCAAAACCCCAAGACAGCAAGTGAGGCTGGAGCGAGCCTGCCAACAATAGCTGTTGTGGCTGGGAAGCCTCTTGCCCGTAAAAAAGCAAGCTGAGTAAGGGTTTTCTGTGTCTATACACAGCAGCTAGGGGGTAACAGTGCTGCAATGGGCTGTGCTCTGGCTTCATTGACTGATGTGAATCCAAAATAACTCCATAAAAGTGTGGTTTGATGAAGTGGCAGAAGGCCCCCCCCATGCAGGTCTTGTACTCATGAGCCACAGGACATTGCAGACGAGCGAGACCAAGAGGCCACTGAACCCATCTAGAAAGGCAAGGGTCTATCCCAGAGCACAGCTGTGTTCTAATTTTTTCTTCACACCAGTAGTATGGGAAACAGGAATGGTGCCATGAAGCTCAAAGAGTTCAGCCCAGAAGACAGTGTTAAATTGGAAGAGCTCAAGAGAACGATCGTGTGCCACTCTGTGAAGCAGACAAGAGCAAATTGCTTTCAAACAAAATACCAAAGCACACATATACACAAAGCATACACAGGGAGAGTGGAGGAAAGAAAACGTGCATTGCCACTATTTTAGATATATGTGCAAGAAGGGAATTTGTCCAGCAAGAACCTCTACATAGTCGTGGAAAGCAATGCACTCCAACTACAGAATAAGGAGACCATCTCTATGTTGAGATGGTCTTAGAGAGAGAAAAAGTAGCAAATACAAGCATGAATGAAGACATACATGAAAACGATATAGAGACACAACTTTCAGTTGTTTTTTTTGCTGTTTACAAAAACATAAGTATGGTTACATCAATGAAGTGCCACACGGAAGTGGTGTCTGAGGAGAAAGTAGCTGTGTTATACTTATCATGTAAATGTGTTTGCCACATTAAAAGAACTATGGTGGGTTGCTATTCTGCCTAGAATATACAGACTTGGTAGATAACAGGACAGTACATCTACATGAGCAAGAACCAGAGTATGTGTGTCCTTGGAGCCTTGCAGAAAACCCTATGGACAAGGTCTCGTTCCTGTGGAATGACAAGCAGGGGCTACCTCAGTTTAATGCTCTGTAAAACACAGCTTATCAGGTTTCTAACCCATTTCTTTATAATAAGAATCAGAAAGGTTCACAGGAGCATTACAGATGGTATCTCCCAGGGGAACAACTAATTGCAAGAGGGGAATTCTTTTCCTGTCAGGTTTATGACTTAAAATATATGGGTAAACACACCAACCATCTTCCTCTGGTTGCTAAGAGGTTTTAAATTCTAGGCACTGCAATGGTATAGTGAGGTACATAGCTCTGTGGCGTATTGCTAGTGGTCCCACATGCACTCGTATTAAACTGACTAAGCTCTGGAGCTGGTCAGACTTCTTTTTTTTTGACAAAACATTTCTCCTCAGGAAATTCCAAATCACAGGCACTGCATCTTCTCAGAGGTTATGCTGGCATTGACACAAAGCACTCAAAAAATTGCCCTGCTTTTAACTTCTGAACAAATCTTTGTCAAAGGGACGCCTATCTCCATAAATCCTCCATCGCCCTCATTCCCCTATGACTGATCTGTTAATAACCCAGCAGTGCAGCACAGGTTATTTTGGATACTACAAATGCTTTGTCCCAGCCACTGCAAGCCATCGCTTTAGGTGCTATTTCTTTGGCTGTTGGTTTG
This sequence comes from Eudromia elegans, assembly GCA_003342815.1. Lineage (NCBI taxonomy): Eukaryota > Metazoa > Chordata > Aves > Tinamiformes > Tinamidae > Eudromia > Eudromia elegans. Next base: position 2,123,476 of record PTEX01000090.1, on the reverse strand, counting down.
TCCAGTCTGACTCAGCCTTGAAGTTAACATTGGAGACAAAGGTTCACCTGGCAATAAAAAGGCAAAGGTTCCTCTTGTTTCTGCCCCCATGCCATGATAAATTGCACATGTAGAGAGCCATGCATTTCCTCAATTCAGTATAATCTGATGGCTGCAAAGACGAGGAACGACCAGAGCCAAAATGAGAAGGCTGGCCACTATCTCCAGGCCAGGATCTGCTTTCGTGCATCTCTGCTCCACTCAGCCCACGCTGAGGTTTCCACCTGGTCCAGCCCTCAGGAAATGTGGCAAACAGATCGCCAGACATGTGAAGGGAGTGACAAAGTCAAACATAAGTAAATGTGACAGTTGCAATTGTTTGTGACTTAGAGATAGTCAACAGCAGCCAGCAGCAATCAGGAAGTGCAAAGGTCACAGAGAAGACACATTGCCAGTTAATGGCATTATATTTCAAGGCCTGAAGAGTGGGAGGAGTGGAAAATAAGGAGCATTTGGACCTAATTAAGCAACAAAAGGAGTGAGAGGGCTGAGAAAATAAGAGGATACATCTCTCAAATAGGGAACATCTCCCTGTAAAATTCCTTTCTTCACTTGAATGCCATCGCCTTCCCAGATCTTTGACACAACCGGACAGTGACCTCAAAACAGCCGTGTCTAATGTCAGTTCCCACTGCAGCACCTGTCAGCATCAGATCCTACCTAGACCCCCAAATACCCCAGATTAAATAGAAATGTGGAGACATGGAGGCAGCTCCTGCCACTCTTGGCTCAAGCCATTTTCTCCAAGGTAGTGTTGGAAAAGGGAGGTTGTAGAGGCAAGGAAACTACATACTTATCTCCCGAGGTAAAATACACGCCTTCACAAAGGCTTTGTTACTAGAAAAAGCCTCTCAAGGACTATTGTTTTCACTCCAAAATATGTGCCTTAGCTCACTTAAGCTAACAGAATATGTGGATAAAAATAAGGTCTGTAGAAGGTGCCAATGAAGTCAGAAGTGAGTGAGTTCAAAGAGGTTATTCTCAGCAGAGGGTATAGGTACTACCAGAGCAGTCCAGCACGAGCGGGAGATCAGAGTGTTCACCTCTGCCTGGTGAAAACAGGAGTGCTGGACCATGCTTCCATGTGGAAGACTTCCATGTTGCACAAGCCTCCAAAAACCTTGGGAACAGTGGCAAAAACTTTTTGGGTAGAGAAAGTGTTAGTCTTCTCATCTCTGTAATTTATCTTGCTATGGCACCTAAAATTATCAGTAGAATAAATACATCATTATAGCACACATTTGCACATGGAAACTGGGAAACTCATCTCTGATCAGATGTCCTACAGGTTCCTCTTATATTGCAAAGATTTTTCGTTTACAAAAGGTAGAGAAGGATAGTTTCATTTCTGTTTCGGTTATAAATTAAGGTAACAATTTAAAAAAGGCAATAGGATGAAGCTTTCTGCCTTGCACTGCACCTCTTCAAAATTATTGTGCCATTTCTTGTTTTTTCTTCTTGTACCAGTAAGCCTTATTGAAGAGCATCATAAGTTTATAAACTTGATAGACACCTTTTTTTTTTTTTTTTTTTTAAATGTGCTAGACAGCTGCAGCTGGCTACTCTTTTTGCATGTTTTCCACACATTCACTATTGGAAAAGTGTCACACACATGCACAAATCTGCAGTCCCTTACCTCCATGAAGCCACGGTAACGTCACAGGCTGCAGGGCCTGAGCTGAGACCAGAATTTGGCCAAAGGACTTCAGAATATACTGTCTGGCTGCCACATGCTACACAAACGCCAGATAACTCTCAAATAGGCAGAGTGTGTACGGAGGCAGAGGCTGGAGGACACAGGAGGGGCAGTTTGGTTTGCACGTGCTTCTGAGCACTGCAGGCAGGTTGCATTGATCCCATCTGCGTCCTAGCAGCACCACTTGGCTCTCCAGCCTCGTCCGCTGTAACCTTGCCCCGTTTGGATGACATCATGAGTCTGCTGTCATGGATTAGCGGAAAACTCAAGTACAAACCCTCAAGCTGCTGTTGTATTTGCCACTGTTTCTCCATATCGCAGGGAAGCCACAGCAGCGTCTGGAATGTCTCCCATGTGTTTACCATATGAACACCATAGCAAAGCTAGTTTTCTAGCTCAGAAGAAACTGAGGTGACAGCTGAGAAGAAAGCTGAATGGTTTCACTGAAAGCTTTTGCAGTCGTTTGTTTTTGTTTTTGTTTTCTCCGTATTTAGCCAAAGGAAACTTTTTTTCTATGGTGACTGCAAGTTACATTTCATAGCTGACCTGCAAGCGTGCAAATAAAAACTCCAAAAAAGATTAGCTCTGTATAATATGCTTTAATATAGTTCTGTATAATATGCTTTAATATACTTATAAAAAGAAATCAGTCAGTTGGTAACATTTCAGTGGACCTGGATACAAGAAGCACAATGGAATTGTGTGCATACATTCACATATATATTTCCTCACTTGCAGAAAGGTCCTGTCTTCATAGCTAAATATTCAATAGACCTCACTCTTCACAGTTAGCTTATTCCACAGACTTATAGATGACCCTTTCACGAAGAACTCCCTGAAAGACTATAGTAAATAAGCACCTCATATGATAATCCATGCCTCTACAATTTGCTTAGTCAGTGTTGTCTGTTACACTTTGTGATCACAACTTCTTATTGTTACAGCAGCATGTTCATGAGACTCCTTTATTTTTTCATTTATGTCTTTAAAATTAAAATAGAAACTTCTCTGTACTCTAATGTTCATTAGTGGAGCCATGGAGAAATATATTAAACAGTGCATGGGAAATTTCATAAGAAGTTTAAAAAAAAAAAAAAAAAAAAAAGAGATAAAAACGAATCCTCTTTACCAAAGAATCTTTCGTGAGAATTGAGTAATCCAGATCACCCTGGGTAGCGCTGACCATAAGATAAGGAAGAGAGACCTCCAACAGCATTTTTAACATCAAGAAGAGGAAACTTTTCAAGTCACAAAATGTTCTTACACATCTTTGATTTTCACTTGAATTGCAATCCAGGAATTAAAAGAAGTTTTGAAAAATGCCCTTGATCTTAACCCTAGGCAGATATATAAATAGACTGACATGGACTGTAACAGCATAACCAAAAGATTACGCTATTTCATAGAGCTGCTAAGGCTTTAACATGTCAAAAACTTTCCAAGTTTAAATGAACACCTTGCAAAATTAATTTCTTCACAGCTCCTTAAGAAATTATATCTTTTTTTTTTTAATATAGAAATTTTTTCTCTCTCTCAAGGAGAACATTTATCACATATATCATCACCCACCATGTTCCTTTCATCCTTCTTTTGGTCCTTGACAGATATATAGGGTCTATAGGGGTAGATATAACTAGAGAAATACCACTACAAGTCAGGAAATCTGGAAACCACAGATGATGTTCAGCAATTCCTTCCAACAGTGCAGCTCAAGACATATCTGACTGCCAACAGGAAAGGCAAAATTCTGGCTTTGCAGAGGTAATAGTTTTAACAAAAATCTTCAGACTTGCAAGAGTCTGAATTTTGTGCCATGTGTGAGCATTGTCTACATTAATGCCATCTGTCTGAATCATATGCCACTCTCCCATCCATTTAATACATCTTCACTGACATCAAGAGCATCATTCTTCCTGAATCATACCACTGTGAAAATAAATCTGAATCATAACAACTCTCCTGATTCATGATTTCTTCCAGTTTAAAGTCATATAGTTTCCTTCCTAAAACCAAGAGTTGCCATCTTGCAGAGAAAGATTAAAGTTTTATGGGCTTTTTTATTTTGAAATTTAGAAGTATGCAAAAGCCTATCAGACATGCAATTCCCAAATAAGCCACACTGACTAGGAAGAATTGCTTTTATCCAATTTTATGCTGTTCATATGCATGATCAATTTATTAAGAATATTCGGCTGGTATTATCTATAGTTTGTACTTATAAAGCCTAAGTGCTCAGGCTGGATTTTCCCAAGGCAGGTTTTGCATAAAATCAAATGATACAAAATCGGGTATGTCAGTCTGTCTTTATAGTTTGATCTGCAGGATCAGGCACTTGGACAAGTGCAAAATCTCCAAAGAGGGAACTAACCCAGTATCATGAGGTCACCTAAACAACCAAACCTAGCTTTAATATGAATAATACCATGCTTTTAAATTTTCATTTACTATTAACTTGAAATGAAAATCCAAGACAAAAATATGCATTTGGTGTATATTTGCACAAATGGCAAAAATCTAATTGTAGGAAATAAATTAGGACATTTCATGAACATCATTAATTTAAAACTGACTCCTGAATTTGCTTTAGTATGCATATACCATTTCTTTTCTTCAAAACTGTAGTGAAGAACATATTACACCTCTATTCATGGTTGGACTTTGAATCTTTCTAAGTTATAGTTCAGGCCATGAACATTCAAATATGATTATGTTTTTCAGAAATGTTAATTTGTACATCCTGAAGTGTTTATATCTTTCCAAAGTATTTACTGAGACAGTAGCAGCGCTCATACACGCAAGGATGAAGTACCTGCATGAGAACTTGACTGAAGTATGTTTTTAAAACATTAGGTATATTCATTCCCAATTCAGGAGAGCTGTTCAGTGTTTTCTAATCTAACTAGTACTCCTCCACACTAGTCAAAGAAAATAACCTATGCAGTTTTACAGTCAGAAAAACTATTTGTTCATTTAATTGACTTCTGTATACTAAGGTCATTGCATTTAAACAACAAAACAAAAAACTGTTATCGGGCTCTGTGATGTGATTTTCTATACTGAAATATTTCATTCTGTAGGAGACACGTGAGTAAAAAGTGAAAAGAAGACATAAAACACCATAGCCTCTCTGAGAACTTTCCTGAGAACTTGCTTCTATATGTAGTTATTTCACACAAACTTAAAATCCTCCTTTTATTTAGAATAAGTTCTTCATCTAGAGAATTCTTTATATCTCCAGATAATAGAATCTCAGAATGGCTGAGGTTGGAAGGGATCTCCAGAGATCATCCAGTCCAAACCCCCTGCTCCAGCAGGGACACCCAGAACACGTGGCACAGGGTGGCATCCAAGTGGGTCTGGAAGATCTCCAGAGAAGGAGACTCCACAGCCCCTCTGGGCAGCCTGTTCCAGGTCTCCGTCACCCTCACAGGAAAGAAGTTCCTCCTCACATGGACGTGGAACCTCCTGTGTTTCCACTTATGCCCTTTACCCCTTGTCCTATCATGGGGCACCACCAAGGAGGGTTTGGCCCCGTCCTCCCTACTTTCTCCCCTCAGGTACTTACACATATTGATTAGATCCCCTTTCAGTCTTCTCTTCTCTGGGCTAAACAGGCCCAGCATGTTTAGTCTTTCCTCACAGGATAGGTGCTCCAGTTCCTTAATCATCTTTGTTGCTCGTTGTCAACATAACGAGTCAGCTAGGCTACCAATAGATATATAGACAGAGCTGCCTAGATGTCAGAATGAGTTAACCCTCTGAGTGCTTTACCAGAAATCTGGGCATGTTTTGCAGCCTTCACTGAACCTCTGGAGTTTTGTAACTTCTGAGTTATTGCAGTTGACTGACTTTTATAAATGATCTTTAAGTTCTTCCTCTATTGAAAATAGAGCAGTCAGGGATACTGAGCCACTTGCTAACCTACCCCACTATCATAAAACCGTGTCAGGATAACCAAAACTGAGAGACTTTAATAAGACATTCTCTTATAGAAACTTCCAGTAATGGGAACTCCTCTCCAAAAGTCATAACGTATATTTATTCTATGTTGTTTTCAGCAGCAGTAAGAGAAGGCTTTGAAGACTCAATAGGCATTCAAGAAAAACAGTAAAATTTTAAGGAAATGCAATTCAGATTGTTGTGTAAAATTTGCAGGCATGAAATCTAAGTTCAGCTCACTCAAGATTCATGACTTACATATTTGCATATGTTCTGTCTTGTAACATACACTGGAGCTGGTTGAAAAAGAAAAATATGTTCCCTCATAAAAGTTCAAATTTGTTTTCACTTCAGAAGTTTATTAATCAGTTTAGCTTGAAAGCTCTTAAAACAAGTCAGCAAACCAGTAATTGCACAAAAATTCCATCCGACTCCCAACAATCTTCTGCTATAATTTTAGAAATATGGAGTCTACTTGCTTGCTTGCAACTGTTTTGTTTGAATATGATATTTGTGTGGTATGTCTCCAAGGAAATTAATTAGAAGAAAAAATGTTTCTGAATCTGGAAAAAAAAATGAAACAGATATACAAATTAAGTTTTCCATATCTTCAGACAAGTAAGGAATATGAAAAGTTTCAACTATACAAGCAAAGGATAGCATTTTTTCCACTGTATGTCTTATCACTAAAAACCATTGGATAGTACCAAAACAACAATCTACTTTCATCATGTATGAAAATCTTCATGTTTTGGTAAACTGGGCAATTTTTTGTGTTGATAAAAGTAAAAAATTGAGAGATGCAAACTTATGCAATAATTACCAATATTTATCGCAAGTCATTAAAAATGCATTTTCTGACAGAAACAATATAACAATAGACCTTTTCAGAAAGAGCAGCCACCATCTGCTTTGTGTATTGAAAGGGAATAAGTCAAATGAAGAAGCAAGTGGTCATAGCAACACTTCAACAGGTTTTATGCAAAAATGAGAAATATGTGTGTACGATCCAAAAATCACTGAGGAAGAAAATGGACTTGGTTTCCAGCTCATCTGTGCATGTGTAAGATGAATTTTTGCTGATACTACTTCCTGCATCATTGATCTACTGTGAGACTTCATTTGAAGCATACCTCCATCATTATTTCCACGGTCTTTTTGACATCCTTGGAGAGACAGGGATGGTCCACATGATGTACAGGATTTTCCAAGAGGATGTTTGAAAGGCTTCCTTTCCACGGCAGTGTGAAGAGTGGAATCAGATTTTGAAGAAAATCTCTACTCCAAGGTCATTTTTATCATGTCTCTTTTTATGTTAACATCTGTATCTCTGTGCAGGTGTTTTTATCTGTTATCTCTTGCTGATCTTGATAAAAAACCAATGAGCATGGCAGGCCCAGAGTGCTCCCCCAAACCAAGCCCTTTGCTGTCCTCGCTTAGGCTTTCTGCAGTAGGAGAAATATACCTGCAGCTTCCACATCCCAGATACTGCTTGGACAGAGACACTGTACTTTAGATGCATCTCTTTACAGTTATCATTATCCTAAATCAGCCAAAGATTACCAGCTTTCCCTATGGCAAAGCTAGCTCATTGTTTTCTTCTGCTTAGGCTTCTTGATACTCATGGCTCCACTTACTCTCCAGCTTCTAAAATGACAGAGATAAGCAGTCTCTGACCTGAACTTCCCACGTGTACCTAAACTCACAGCTTGTTTACATCTCCATAAGGAGAAAATGAGCTGACTTCACTTATGTTATCTCATGCAGTTTCTTGCTGCACTAATGGGTGTCAAACCAACAGTTTGCTTGGCGAGACAGGTTGCATCAGCTTTTATAGAGGGAGGATGGCACCTGCTTACCACATATCTTGATTTTCACCATAAAATGAGAAAAATTCACGCATTATGTGGAAGGAGGACAGTCTGGGTAAGGCAGTAACAAACTCACTTAAATCATTTCAAATGGAAGGGAAGATGTAGGTAAGAGAACACTTTATGAAGGTGTCCAGATACAAATCAATTTAATGAGATTTAATCCAGCTTCCTCTGCTCCTATTCTGTAGCAACAATAAGGAAATTATTTCCTTATTTGTCTGAAGATCTGGAAAAGTATTATTTGTATATCTGTTTCATTCTTGTTTTGTTTGTACTTTTTTCAGATTCAAAAAAAAAATTCTTCTAATTAATTTCCTTGAAGACATACCACACAATTCTCACATTCAAACAAACAGCCAGTTGAACCTGCAAGCGATGGAAAAGTAGACTCCATATTTCTAAAATTATAGCAGAAGATTATTGGAAGTCTGATGGAATTCTTGTGCAGTTACTATTTTGTTGACTTGTTTTAAGAGCTTGCAAGTTAAACTGATTAATAACCTCCTTGTGACTGCAGAAAGCATTGTAGGCCACTGCCACTGTTGAGAGAAGTACAGCACTCCTATACAGAAGTGCAGCTTTGAAGAATGTAAGAAGTCTCATTGGAAAAAAATGACAATGCATTTAAAAGATAAATTTTATCCTGAATATATGATGTATACAATTAATCTGGAATCACTTTTTCAGATACATTATTAGTAATTTTCCATTTTTTTATAAAACGTAGTTGGTACTTGTCTTCTGTCCGTCATCATTGGAAGTAGCATTTGTAATGGAAGCAAAAGTTGCAAGGCTTTACAGTGCTCTGCTGCTTTCCATGACCATGGGATACAATTCATCAGGTGTATAATTTATGGCTGAAATGATGCTCTCCGATCTGCATGCATGATTCTTGTTGATTTCCATAAAACAGCTGAAGTTTTAGAATATATATGGCTTAGGAACAAATTGTCCTTGTAAAGAGATGCAGACAATACAATTGTCCTCATAGTGACGTTTGATAGACTCAATAGCACTATTCAAAGGTTATTTGTTCATATTACCAAATTTTCATTGATTCATTGTAAAGTAGGGCTGGTATTTCTTTGAAAAAGCACAATAAAAATTTAAGTCGTTCATACAGAAAGAACATTCTGTACTTCCCATCAGAACTGTTTTGTCCTCCTCTCTTCTTATTGCAGGGAAAGCCTGTGTGCTTTCCATGGGCAACTCCAGATTCAGGAGGGAAGCACTGAGCAGAGAGCAACAACCTCATCCACTCCAGCTTATATGCAGAAAAGGCTGCTGTGCATTTGACTGCTAGAACAAAACACACTTCAAAGCCCTGAAAGGTTCAAGCCTCCCTTAGTTAGGTCAGTGAAAACATTTCCATGGGTTTGAATTGCCAAGGTAAAGCCACAATTCTGAAAACCCCAACTGGCTTGCTGCTCTGTAAGTAGGCAGCTCACCAAGGCCTGATGAATAATGAAGTGAAAATGTAACCAGCTAATGATTTCAAGAAAGAAGAAATATTTAAATAAGGAGAACAGACTCACTTCCTCTTTCTGCAGTTCTGCCTTGCCAACCAAGAGCAAATATTTCTTATGCAACAGAGAGACACTTTCAGAGTGCTCACTTAAAGGCAAGGTTATCAATTTCATACACATCTATGCAAATACCTCGTACATCAGTAGGTCATATGGGTCGTTACTGGTGAAGTTTTAGGAAGGAACTTGAAGCTACTTTTCATCAGGAACTGACAGTGGAAGGACATTGCATTTCCTCTCATTTTTAAGAACTGTTTACACTGTCAAAAAAGTTACACTGAGCCATACAGCACAGAGGAACTAGAGATCACTTGCCACATACTGGATGCGCGTAACATATTTCTGGACCATTCTTATTGAAATAAGTACTTAGGAGCAGATATGCATAATACAGTAAGGACAAGTGAAAATGGACCAGATATAGGGAGGTCAGCCAAAAGCAAGCGACCAAATTTCTTGTAATACCGCAAAGTAGCTGTTTTCCTGAAGTATCTGTTGCTTCCCTTCATGCTTTCTTAGCACACTTTGCATCCCAGGTTTGCAGCTTTGAGTGCCTTTGATCTCTGTAGCAACAGGGGAACTGCCAGTGAAATTGTCGCTTTCTCAAACTCCCTGTCAAAGACACATTTTCTCTCACATGCAAAATCATCAGCGCTTAGTCAGATTAAATGTAGGATTAGTAAAATGATATGGATGTTTGTATTCATTGATTTTCCGTTTTTATTAAGAACTATCTCCATATAACCATGATTATTATTAAGCGTCCCTTCATCTCCTGTAAAGGGCAACCTAAATTTTTTTCTGTGTTATCCACATTTTTAGAAGTATTCTAGGCCTATTTTTCTGAAATACCACCTGCCTCTGTGGTGAAAACAGATTGAAAATCCAGATGAGCGTTTAAAAATGGACTTCTGAAGGAAATGATCTTTAGCTCCCTTTTGACTGCCCACCACAATTGATCTTTAAGAGGTTATAAAGTGTGGGTCACTTTCTGCTCTCATATGCACACCCTGTGCTGCTTCCACATGATGTCATGGAAAAGAAAGGGTACACTTACAAAAGGTTTGATGAAATTTGACTTGATGACTGTAAAAGGCTCTATTTCTCTTCGTGGGATTGAATTGTCTGGGCAGAATTCTATTACAATAGTTATTCTCTGCAATCATGCAACGATTTTGTTGGGCAATTTATGTTTACTCATTCCCGTGCTGACAAGGATTGCTGCCTCTAAATGAGAGTGGGAGGTTACAAAACATAAGAGCAGATCCTACCATGCTGAGCAGTCCCTTACTGCATAAGAAGCCGCGCTGAAATCAAAAGGATTATCTCCAGTATAAGCTGCAGCTCAACAGTTGTATGGTACCAGTTACCAAGCCCCCTTTTTTTTTTCTTTTTTTCTTTTTTTTAATATGGTAGCCACAACCATCAACAGCCTGCAAAACTAGGGATCTCCATGACTACCATTCTCCACTGAGTATCCACTTAATGCACAAAGAACATAAGGGACCTAAAATGAGGAGCAAACTAACATTTTTAAAAACACTCCACATCTTCAAGGACTTGTACAAAGACACAAAATTAATACATCTAGCAGAAGCCTTTTGAAATGGACATGCTGTCATTAACATTTGCAGCGGAAAGAATATATCCCAGTGGTGGAAACAAACAAAGTCCAAGATGGAGAATGCAAAAGTAATGCAGAGCAATAGAGAGGTGTTCCTGAGCTGCCATATGATGACAACAGCCGAGAAGTGGGTGCTAGGCATAGTAAATTCTATGACATTATCTTCAGCCACCACCACTCACAGTGGCTGAAGTGAGGAATCCTGTACTTGGACATTATTTTATATCCAGGCGCACTGCACCAGAGATAGGGCAAATGGTGTTAGTTCTCTGTCACTGTAAATCTTGTCTAGGACAGTCCAAGAGCAGTCGGGAGGCAAAGGCTTCTCCGTCTTTCCAAGATTCCACCTTTCCAATGCTGTTCCATTGTGCAGTGATCTAGCTCTCACTAAGACGGCCTTAATGACCTACATATCAATTTAAGACAGGTCTTTAAATAAGAGTGCAGCCTTCAGTACCACTTTTCAAAAGAATAATGCAGAATATGAGATATAGTAGGGGAGGAGCACAGCTTTCATCTTATTATCCAGACCAGTAAGAATCAAGTGTAAACAGTAAGATATATAGAGTATTTTTTTGCATGTTTCTTTGAAATATTCACTAAAGCATACAAAACAAATAAATATAAAATTTGTCTGTGTAAAAATGGCACTTTTCACCTTTGCAGGAAAGGGACCTTTAGAGGGCCAAGGCATAGGCATTCAGATGCTGCATGTTAAAGGAATGATGCAATACTGAATGCTAAGATGGGGCTCAGTTATGACTTTGTTCTAAGCAAAAGTGCCAAACTGTGAGCAACATGTGTATGTCTAGTGACCCTTACTTCCTTTGTCACTGTATTTCTAACATTCCTTTAATATTACTGAGTGTGGGGGGAAAAAAAAAAAAAAAGACTTATTTTAGACTGCTGGAGTGCTACATTTGTTCGTTTCTCACCAAACCAGAGATGAAAGTGTGGTGCGTTGTGCCGACTTGCAGAGACATACACACACCTGAGGGATCACTCAGTGTGGCACACCTGGAGGATGACAGTTTTGAGTGAAGGTACAATAACAGTGCAAAACCTCAGGAGAGGGAAGGAAATAGCAACATTTTTTCATGGTGGCCTCCAGAATGATGGAGAAAAGAGCAGCAGTCTGTCTCCCACACCATTAAAAGCTCACCCACTGGTACTCTGCTTTCTTCCTTCCTTCAGGTATCTCTGAAGCAGCTAAAAGCAGATTTAGTAGCACGCTGTCACACCGCTCAGCATTGGCGAGAGCAGCTGCACTTCTTTCAGTCTGACAAAGGAGACCCACGAATTCCCTCCAAGAGATTCAAAGACTTTTCCAGGTAGTTACCTGTTCAAAGTCTGTGGGGAGATGGCAGGGGAGGAGCATCCTCTTCCCCCGTTATCTCCTCACAGGCGAGGAACAAAGATAAGCTCCCCTCCCTCATGCACATTGGAGGAGGGAGTCCATGGATCGATGCACCCCAGTACCCCACACAAACAACAGCCAAGCCCCTGCCCCAGGACCCAACAACCACCAAAACTGAACCCCATCATTCTCTGTTCCAAACAGGGAAGCACTGCTTGAAGCTGATAATGTGATTCATGAACTTCTCTAAGTGCTGGACTTTTTACTGGCATGCCATTAGCTATTTCATTAGATATTCTGATTCTTCTAAGTGAATCTAAGGAATCTTCTGTTTCCTATCTGCTTCCGCCATGTGCTTCCACCAAAACTCTACACACCAGGATTTAGAAACTCTGTGTAAACCCAAATATGTGCTAGACAACTGGACCTAGAGAACGAGTGTAGGTTTGCCTACAGGGGTAGTTGGCTTGGGGAACTGCAGTGGGTTCCTTGTGTGCAGGTATTTGTGCAGCTGTGTCTGTCTCCAAACACCACCAATGAAAGCGAAAAGCCAAGCTCTTGAGTTTTTAAATTGCAGTCATGGAGCAGCCAAAGTCCCAGTCTGGTATCTGGTGCTGGATGGATGTTCAGACTTGCCAGTGTGGAGGTGTCAGAGCTCAGCACCCATGCCCAAACTGCTGGTTGCATATGTTGCATGACTTCTGCTCTGAAAACTAGTCGAGGGAATGCAAGGTGGGAGTAGGGAATGGGCAATGGGAACTTGGTCTTCTCATATGGATGTATTCACAGAGAGCTAGTACTGAGATTGCTCTATTAGCCTATGTAGTCGTTGCTGCAATACTTCCATTAAACAACTTACATGGCTTTTCTCATTCATTAGAAGTACATTTCATGACTGACTTCACCAAGTTCAGTCAGGACACAGACAGGCTAGTCAGTGAAGTCAGTCAGGTTTCTGGGTCCAGCTAAGATATTGGATAAGCATACCATATTCTGGCCTACACTAGTATATTGCTTGTCCCTGCTACAAGATCTCTGGAAAAAGATACTGAAGAAGAAAGAAAAATAATGGTTCATCCAAAGCACAACAATCCATGCAAGGTGATTTAGATAAATGTGGAAAACACATATGGTTTAAATGTACCTGAGTACCTGAGTAATCAGTTCCTGTCTTTTGAACGGTTCTTGAACATTATCTAGTTTACTAAGCTGAAGTTTACTCTACTAAAACTAACTAAAGCACTAACTTAATCAAAGGTTCTTTACCTACCTCTGTTAAAAATGACACTAATCAAAGAGTCTTGAAGACCCTTTGAACAAGTACATTGAAACCTAGCAACATATATTTCCATATCTTAGCTCACACAGGAGAAGCAAGGAGTTCTCAGAACAGATGAGGACCAGATCCAATCTATTTCATTTCTTAAATCTCTGCATTTAAAACATGATATTGTGTGTATTAAAAAATGTGATCAAAATAGAAGTAAAATGTCAGTTTATTAGTATCTTTTTGGATTCAGAAAAAATAAATGATAATCAAATATAAACTCTGGTCTTATATTTTAACTCCTTATGTTCAACATGAAGACTGTATTACATTTAATTAGAATTGCCATCCCCATGGGATAGACCAATGTTTAAATGTCTTACAATGTAATGCACAGTGTAATCATCTGACCATGACATCATTTAATGGAGCTGTATTGTGATACATTACAAGCAGCATTTTCTGGCTCAAAAAAGTTAAAAAAAGGAATTTCTAAATTTGTATTTGGATGTCCTAATTACAGGTCTTGTGTTTCAGCAAATCTTGTTGTTCTATGCAACAATTCTTAATTTAATATTCAAATTGTCTTTAAAACTTCAAGAAAAAAAAAGATGTGTCAAATATCGCCATATGTTAAATTCTGGCTTTTTCCTAACAACCATCAGCACGTGTACACTACTGATATGAGCTAATGTTTATTTCATCCTGATATAATCTTGTATATTCCATTGTTTAAGTTCATTTTTATCTTACAATGATTTTAATCTGGTTTAAGAACTGTAACCAAATACTTCTTATAAAATTAATCTGTACCTTGCACAAACAGTTATAGCAAATTAGACTCCATGAAGAAGAATATTAGCTTGTTTAAAGGAAGATTTATTTTTTAAATAAAATAAACTTGGACTATATTTTCAGAACTTGTAAATGCCACTTAGAAATTTGGGGTCTTGGACTTAGTATTCAACACCCTTTTCGTAGAGATCGTTTTGCATTGGAGTATTTGGAAGTAGCACACAACTTCTTACTGTTGCCCAGCTAAAACACAAGACATTAGGCAGGGGTGAAATAATGAAACCCTTATGCTGAAATCCACCTGCTGAGTGATTGTTTTTTGCTCTCCTCAAGACTGCATGATGACTTTACTGACTTCCTAGCCATGTATCATGCAAAGAGAATGGTCCGCCTCATAAACATCTTATCTGAATTTTGCTGCACACCCATGACCACAGAACTCTTTCAACAATTTCAACTGAATATCAGCTCCACCAGTAAAGAAGAACAAAGCAGGCAGTTCATACAGTTAGGGCACCGGATTGGAACTCAAGAGATTGGAGTTCATGTCATGGTTTTTCTAAAGAATTGCTATCGAAGCCTCGACAAGTCATTATCATCTCGCAGTGACTCAGTTCCTTACCTGTAAGTTGCACTTGACATTATCTCCTTCTCAAATGACCTGCAATACACTTGGACCTCAGGCAGTTCTGTACTGAACATGACAGTAAAGCCTGCAGAGAGCCTTGGCATGCATGTAGGAGCTGGCTGATACAAAACAGAAAAAAAAAATAGGCTAAAACCTGTTGCCCAGTCTGCCCTCCTTTTCTAAGAAGACTCTTAGATTAACAGGCTTTGAGAGGAAAGTGCTCTACAGCGTCAACCAAACAGGGCTGGTCTCATAAAAACTGCTTTTAACATATTTTTTCATTACAGCTTTGAACATGACCTGGTACAATTAACCTTTTGAAAAAAATACTTATGAATGATGATCAAAACGATCATCAAGATCACCAAAACAAGCCCATTCCAATATACTCTTTGCTACATAAATATTTACACATGTATGTGGGTATACATATATGTAGCTCTATATATTTATACATGTACATTTACATACTCAGCACACTACCTTCCCAGATTTCTAGTGTTTTCCTGTCATGCAGAAAAAGTTTTACAGGATGATGAAATGTGGCTGTTTTTCCTGCAGCTAGTTTGAAACTTCATAGAATAAACACGGGACTGAATTCACAGCTGGACATTACGTAGGCTGATTTCTGTAACAGGTTAAAGAGCTGCATTAAAAGAACTTTTTGAATCTGCAGGGTCAAGCCTAAAAGAGTTCAGACAATCCAAGGAAAAAAAGTATTTATAAACCAGCCTTTACAAGCGAGCGTGCTGTTAGTAAGTATTATGCCACATGTTTTCACTAAATGGTTAATTCCTCTTCCATTTACCCCACCTTTGTACATTCCAACCTGCCAGCCTCAGCTAAGGACAGCTTTCTGTTTTTACTCTGTTTTTTGGAAGTTTAAGGCAGTAATTAACAGGAAAGCAAAGCCATGCCGGGTGGGCCCTGGTCGGACTTTCCTTGGCCATGGCTTGCACATGCTCAAGTAGCAGGCAGCAGTCTCCCAATGTAGCCAAAGTCTCATGGAATGATTATGGTTGGAAAAGACCTTCAAGATCATTGAGTCCAGCTGCAAAAGAATACTGCTAGTAAGTTAAGAGATTTTGCTGAGGATATAAATTTAAAAACAACTGCAGCCCGTGAAGGATTTTTTTATAGTAGCAGCAACAAGACCCTGCTACAGGAAGGCAATCCTTGTAAATGAGAACCTTGCCAAATCAGGAGGCAAGGAAACTCCATGAAAGTGTCTGAAAAAAATGCTTGTTATTATGGATGTATGTCCTTAACTGTCTGAGAAATTCTTGAGCCTTTAAAGAGAAAAAAAAAAAAAAAAAAAGGAAAAATGTTTAAATAAAAGAACTTTCTCTGAAACAAACAGACAACAGCAAGGAATTATATGAAGCATTGAAAATTCAAGCCAAACAACCCATGCCTGGCAAGGTTAAAAACAACTGACAGCAGGGTCTTAGGTAAAGATAATGTTAGTCAGTCTTAACTAGATATTGGTAGCCAAACGACCCCTAATTTAAAGCAAAGTTCTGATAAACACCTACTCTACTGCACAAAAGTGAGTTTTACTTGTCTTGCAAACAGCAGCAGAAGACTTGCAGAACTCCTTCACTTTGACATTTCATTTTCACTTTGGATAAAAAGATGTCACTTGGTGATGTGACAGCAGTGCCTTGTATTATATCTGCAGCATCACTGGCTTTGTCAAATCAACATGGATAATTCAAGGCTACTGCCTTCTACTTTTAAGATGCTGCTATGCCTGGGTGTAATTTTATTTCTTGCTTACCAAAATATTTCTATATGGGAAAAGTGGTGTTAGGGCCACTGCACATCTCAGATTTCAGGAGATCCTTGAAGGAGATATTCCTCTGAAAAGCAAGAAAAATGTTTGTGGCTCAACGTTAATTTCTTGATTGTAAAGGAAATAATGCTGAGACACTGGAAAGAAATTCTTACCATCATCATTTTCCTGGTAATGGAAGTTAACTATTGTAGATATTATTCCTTATAACAAGCTTGTTTTCTCCATTGTATATCCACATCATCAACAATTTTCCCTGTAATTTTATCTAAATACTGCCATGGTTTCTATTACCGCAATACCTGATAACTTCAAACCATAGCAAAGTATTACTGAACACTCATCTTTCTTGAGGGGGTGTTGAAGAACAGTGAGATTAAATGACTCTGAAATGATCAAACAAAAAGGCTGCAGCAGCTAAAACTGAGAGCAGCATCCTCAACTCCCAATCCAAAAGCTTTGCGACAGTATCATCTTTTCTAATTGCAAGTCCCAAAGGTAACATACAGTTTTCCTCTAAATGTATATTCTGCGTTTATATTTTGTTAGCTCAAGGGGGAAACCACCTCCTGTGAGGAGACTGACACCTTGTTGTGGTAGATTCTGTCCGAAAACAGTGTAAAATACATATATAAAGATACTGGAAGTCTTCAGATGAAGAGAGCCACAGTGGCAGAGAGAACAAAGAAAGAATTAAGATGGAGAGGAGAAGAAAACAATATGTAGCAGTATCAACAGCAGAAATTCAGCCAACATAACAGACACTGGAGGTACCATGAGAAGAAGAATTCTGAGCAATTATTTGTGGAGAGGAGGTAGCTGCAAACAGGCAGCTCCTCTCAGATACGTGCAGCTGCACAGGGAAAGCACAAAGGCTCCCTGTTGAAGATTTAAAACACCAAAGGTTCAAGCTGGCAGATTTGGTTGATTAGAGATGGGAGATGTTATCTTAATGATATATCTTCCAGTGAATGAGAGGTGATGGGTAGAACAGGTCTGAAGGGCCTTGTAAATGAAGGTAAGTACCTTATATCCAATAGGCTAGAGAAGGAGGAGTCAGTGGAGAGCCACTAACTGAAGGGAGATGCATTCAGAATGACAGGTAAGAAAGATGATTGCGAGTGAGACAAGGCGGTCTTTGTCCCTCCAAGGAGCAGGATACCTGTGTTGAGGCACAGGATGTGAAGAGCCTGATTGAGGCTATGTAAATGAACAAGAGAAAACACTCATGTAATATTTGATGAGAAGAGAATGATCAAGATTAAGTCATAACCTGGGTTTAAGGTTGTTAAGTTAAAGATGATGCCTATTGCACCAAGTGATTTTCTGTTGTGATTGACTAATGGCAGAACCTCAGTAGTTGGTAGGTTTAAGAACTCTTTTTCAGGTGTGTAAACTTGACCTGAGACCTCGATATCCACCATGGGATTTCAGAGACGGGGAAGGAAGTGTCTGTGAGTAACAAAGCTGATCTGCTTCTTATCAGTATAGCGACCATAACGGAGGATGGTCTGCAAAGGGATGCCAAAGGAAATGAAAGCCCTGTGTTTGTGAAAGCACTAACTTTGTGAACTCTGTGAACTCTCTGTTCCATCTGCATGTGCGTATATGTGTACTCATAAGAACATTAGATGGACATAGGAACCAGACCATTAGTATTTTGTGTCTGTTTGCAAGAAAGGTCAGAAACATACATAATTGGATGTAAATTGGGTACCTGGTCTAAACAGTATTACAAGTCCGAAAGGTGCTTCCAAGGTGCTTTACGTTGATTTAATTTTACAATTATTTCTACAGTAAATCTTCCACTGGAAAAGAGCTAAAGGAAAAGACCTTCCATAGGAAAAGGGCTAAAGGAGATTCTACCTTTTTAAAATCTTACCCGACTTGAAACGGAACCAGAGGAAGGTATAATGGTAGAAAGGAATATCAGTAGCTTGTTCTGTTTGGGTGTATTAACATAAGTCAGAAGCATGAGTAAAGTTAGTGGAGTTAAATATATAAGCAAGAGAAGAATGCAATGCGCAGGTAATTAATCCATACCCTGCAGTGTTTGGCACCTGATTATCTTCCTCTGAAAATTTATGAAGTTGTTTTGGAGTGATGCTTTTTTTAAAAAAAAAAAGAATGTTTTTCCATGGATTTCAGTTACTGTTTGGAGGATTGCTATGTTTTCTGATATATTAAAGAAAATTAGATCAAAATTTACATGAGTGCTCTGCTCCTTTCGCCTTCCCTCCCCTCCCACCGGCCACGTCCCTTTTCCTCCCTGTTCCCGGACGCTGAGATGTTTGGAACTCCGTTCGGAGACGCCCAGAAGTGGCCCGGGTGTTCGGATGGAAGGCACGCGGAGCGCTCCGTGTGTTGCACATTCCGGACGTAAGGGGGGGAGCTGCTGTGGCACAACAAAGGGACGCGGGTCCCGGCAGCGCCGCGCGCCCGCGGAGCCGAGCGCCCGAGACATGAAGCGCCGGCCACCGTCCCCGACAGCACAAACAGCCCTGAGCCCTCTCCGCGTGCTCGAGCCCTTGTTGGCTTATGGAGCTGGCCATATAATTTTATTAGGGGGGGCCAGTCCCCCTCCTTCCTCCTCCCCTTCTTAATGCTGATGCCAACAGTCCCTTAATGTGTGACTATGCAGTGGGAACATATAAAGGAGATGCCAGTTACATCCAGAAATCTGCCCTGCACATTTCATCAGTCTTAGCCGAGGTTTGTAAACCCTGCCAGGTCTCCCATATGGAGTAGCACCTTGATCTGCTGGAAGCTGCGTGGAAACCATGAGAACATGTGAGGAATCAGGGGTTACTCACTAAGGCTAAGGGCTCGAGGAGCTGGCTCCCTGAGAGTGACCTTGCTCTGTACCATGAGCTTACACAGATAGGGAAGTCCTCTATGAAGGTCAGTAATTTCCACGAGGTGTCATAACAGGTTGGTCTTGCCAAACAACTGATCTTTGTTAGCTCAGAATATATGCAAGCCCCTCAATAAATTAAAGATTGTTATTGGCTGTTTATTGTAGATAAAACGTAAATCTAATATAAGCATCTAGGAGATTCCAGGACTCACTGTATCAACATCAGAAAGAGCATTTATGATTGTTGTTACACAGACACACACAAAAAGAAAGAAAAAGAAGAAGCTCAGCCTCACTAACATTTAGAGATATAAAGCTTTCATATCCTTCGGTCTTTTTTCCTTTGTGATTTCCACGGGATTTTCATTTCCAAAGATATTATGCTACTTGCTTTCAAAGGAATTCAATATTTTCATTCAGAAAAGTAATTTCACAGCAAAGTAACAGAGAGCAATGTCCTGGGTATTCATTTTCTGAGCCAATCTTTCAAAGTCAGTTTGTGTTGCAAGACGCAGAGAAGACATGGAGAGGTCTGAATCCCGCACATACGGGTTTCCACAACCCTCCTCCTCCTCCTCCACGTTTCTCCAAGCGCAGGGCTGCGGCGATGCCCGTGCAGAGAGCACATGAAAGGACGTACGAGGTGCTCGAGGAGGAGAGCCCTGAATTCCTGCAGCTGCCTGCAACCTACAGCCCGCGGTCAGGGCTTCATTGCTCCTCTCCTGCAGTGGAAGTCACATCAGCATTGCAATAATTCGCTTTGTTTTCTCCTCGTTGTCTTAGAAATTAGAGGGGAAAGCTGGGAGTCTAAAGTGAGAGGAGATGAGATGACTTGCTTCCTTGGGTACTTCTGCACAGATTGAAAAAAAAAAAAAAAGAAGCTAATCCTGATAAAACCAACTCTGAAATCCTTCCAACCCATGTTAAAGTCAAGGTCACACGTTATTAGACAACCAAGGTTAAAGCCACGCAGTTTTCTGAACAAAAAAAAGATGACCGAGAGGGAGGGGGGTTACAAGGAGGGAGGATCATCTCCCTCCTCTCCTCACATTCTTTGATGTGTGTCAGGAAAAAAAAAAAAAAAAAAAAAGAGGAAAAGGGAAAAAAATCATGAGCCTTCCTGGCCGTCCCCGGGAGGTCCGGGGCGCTCCGGGGAGGAGGTGCCGGAGCGAGGCCCCGCAGGCCGCGGTGCGCGGAGCAGGCGGCCGGAGCGCGGCCGGGTTTGCTCCCGGAGCCGCCCGGGGCCCGCGCGTCCCCCTCCCCTCGGCGCGGATGCCGAACAAAGGATCCGTGCGCGCCGGGGGACACGCGGGGCGCGCCGGGAGAGGTTCCCTCGGAGCAAGCGCAAACCCGTCCCAAGGGAGCAACGGGGCCCTTCTCGGGCATCTTCTTTTTTTGGGTTTATATTCTTAACCTTTCTTCCTGGGTGACTCTTCACAAATGCCTTTTTGTTTTCTTCTGTGGTTTTACGTGCCAGGACTACAAGGAGAAAGGGACTGAGGCCCTTTCTTGGCAGGCTTCCAAATCACTTCCATAGGAGCCATACACCCCATTGCCGTCTCTCTAAGGGTATAAATTAGAGGAGAGATGAGCACCATCCCAAGCAATTCAGATGTTAGTAAAGCCCAGGTCCTTCCTCCTCTAGTCCCTGGTTACTGGGAGCACTCTGGCATCTGCCACACGGGATGGGCTTGAGCGAAAAAGCAATGTTTAAGGGAAAAAGTGGATGGGCAGCAAGCCTTCATTCACATTGCATCATCCCGTGATGAAACGGGAACAGCTAATTGTAATACAGCACGTAAGGGGAAAGTAATTGCTGACGATTCCCATAGCAACAATGCTACCTTTCAGATACATATGTATACCTATACATGTACATATACATTGGACATGCTTTGAGTGAGTCCTTTGTTTCGGAAAAGCAGCTTTTTAGGTTGTTTACAAAACTTTTGCCAGAGTGAATGTTGCTAGAATGACTTTTTTTTTTTTTTCCCAGTTTATCTGTTTTCCTTCCTTACATATATTTAGTCAAATAAAAATAATTCTTTACAGACACAGCACACACACCAGCTTCATATCATATTTTCTGCAGATAACTTAGGGCGCACTTTCAAACGAATGAAAATAATTTATCTGCAGTTATCTGTATCATTTTTATTCAGGAGTCCAACCACTTATTCCAAAAGAAAAAGTTTTGAAGATGTCTTACGTAGCTGCTTTTTTCCAGAATACATATGGAAATTTCCAAACATCTATCTAAGAAAACCACCAAATGGACAGTAAAAAATAATATTTATATATAAAAAATGCAGTTTTAAGTTTCCTCGTTCTTTCTCTGATATTTCTGAAGTTATTTCACCTTCTTTACTGCCTTTTGTTCATGGATTATGAAACTGGCATATAACTGGCAACTAGACTTCTCCTAATACCATAAAGCTGAGCTTCTTATTCAGGCTAAGGTTGAATTCATACAGGATGATATTTGGTTTCCAAATTCTAGATGAGAACATATTCCCTCCAGATGGACACATGGAAAGTGGCTGCCACCTCGGCGCTCGCTTGTGTCCAAGCCTGCACCACTCTATGGAAGGGAAGAGAGTAGAGATGAAGAACATTTTTCTTTCCCTCAGAGGTCTAAGCCAAAGCCCAGCAACAGCGAATCTGCCGCCCTTCATGAGATTTTGAGGGACACCCTGGTACTTTGCACTACAGCCCCAAGAAGCAGGATCTACTGATAATTCTTCTCCCGTTTCACTGTGACTTCTTTCTTGTCCACTTACATGCAGAGGCCAAGGGTTTTGTGATTCCCCATTCTCCCTTGACAGGACAATCATGTGAAGGGTTTATATACTTGCCTTGATTAAGTCAAACTAGTTTGTCAAGCTGTCTCCAGATTTATCTCCACCCTGTGTGTCTATCACAGTGCATTCATATCCATACTGATAACTGGAGAACTGCTTTTCCACAAAGTAAAATAAATTAGACCTTGAATAAAGCAAATTATTTTGTCAAGATGAATGCACAAGTTCCAGATATACTCCTTGCTGCGTTTTTACCATCTTTATCTATAAAAACACCTACATGTATTCATGATGAAGAAGAAACTGAAAAAATGGCATAAACCTTCAGAAATCGAGAGTGGCTTGGGATAGCTAAATCAAAATAATGCCAAATATCCTTCCTTTTCTGGGAAAAAAAAAAAAAAAAGAAAAAAAAGAAAAAAAAGGAAAAAAAAAGTAGGATGCTTTCTGAAACTCTGACTCCCAAAACACATCTCAATTTGTTCACCCCTAAACTGAGGATCCATTGAAGCAACGGAGTTTTCTTGCTTTTCTTTATTTTAAATCGTGATCACAGAATTTCTCTGTCATCATCGTGCTCTCAAAACCAGATGTTAGATTCTTCTCATCATCATCAAAATCCATTTCCATGTACTTATAAACGCTACACCTAGGCTTCCCTGGAAACGTTTTGACTCTGCATTTTTGAAGCACTCCCTTCCCAACATTTTTTATTTCTAGGTGGCTGTTGTTGTTTATCAGAGCTTTATGTGTGTTACAAAGCAGAAACAATTACAGGAGGGAGGCCAGAAGCATGTTAACTACAAAAAACAGTTGTCATAAACACTCTGCATCTTAATGCAGAGCTTCAGTCTTTACGTAAGATTAATTAAAGAGCAGATGTTCTGTCATACTTTGCATTAGGTATGGTTATCTTTGAGATTCTAGCTCTTCCGTTCGCTGTGTTTTAATTTGCATTATTATGCATTTTGAGCCTGAGGCATGAGTAGTCAAGTGGTAAACATTAGATATACAGAACAGTATTTCCAAAATGCACCTTCACTATTAGGCTGGATAATATAATTCTATTCTATTTTAAGCCAGATGCCCCCTCCCTTTTTCATTTCCTTTTGACATGTTATATGGAAAGAAGACAGACCAGTAGGAAAAGACAGACAGACAGATGTATTCTGTTTGAGTGCATGCGTTTATACATATAAGCAATAGTAACACGGAGGGCTTTTTGTAAAGCAAGCCATATGCAGGACATTAACTGTACATATCAGATAGTGCTGCTGAAATTCTTTATCTTACATATGGAAGAAGCTTCCACTGAATTCTCTGCATTTTTCTGGAGGTTTGCATACCATCTACATGAAGACACTTCTGCTTTTGTTGTTTTGAATCCGAGGCTCCAAACTGAAGTCTCATTTTCTAAATGCAACTGCTGGAAATTGATGTCTGAAAACTTTTCAAGCAGTGATCAAAGTCTGATGTGAATTAATTTGTCATCATAACAGAGCACTGCTTACAAGTCATTTCAGGCTGGATTTCAGCAAAGGCAATAGATATCTAGGTTGACAATTTCATTTAAAAGGAGAGAAAGCCTTACACTTTTCTTTCATTGGTATCTTGATTTAATGAACATACAAACACATCATCACCATATGTTCTAAATATCAGCTTCAGTGCTTGTTCTTAAGAAACATCTTGGAAAAATGCCAATGAGAGAAGCTTGGAAGAAGCTTGAAAAGGTTTTGAGACATATTGCTGCAGCTTGGGAAAGCAAATCCACTGGTGACTAATTACTCATGAATTTAATTTGAATAGCAATGTCAATAAATTGCCAATAAATACTTAGTAGATATGTAATGACAGAGTTCATACTAAGGATAACAAAGCCAATTTTGTCAGTGACTGGTTTTCCTATGAAACGCTAATCTCTACAGCAGGTCATAAATATGTGATGAAAATGTCACACACTTCCTTCTTTCAAAATCCTTAGATAGGGCGTTATAACAAAGAAGGCTGCAAACCACAGAGACCTTTTCTTTATCTCCAAAAGAGGATGCTCCGGTGAGGGACCCCTCTCCCCAGCTTCCACCTCTGTTCTGCTCTGACACGCCAGCACACACCCCTTCTCATTTTCCCCACCCTTAACACCTCTATAGTTTTGGTTTTGCTTCTTCCTGCTTGTGAACGCCCCTGACTTCTCATTGATTAGTGTGGCACTTGTTTGTGTGAAATGACTCATCAAACAAGGTCTCCACCACTGAGTTTTGCTAACAGAGTCCTTTTAAAGCTCTGGCAGCTTTCTTTTTTTAGCCAGTTTTTCCTTCCACAGCAGGAAACTCAGTGAGCCTCAAATAAGAAAAGTGCTGACAACGATGTCAGAACTTCAACCAAGGCCCTTAACAGACAAGATAGTCAAATAGTCAAGTGAGATGTGGTTTCATTTCCAAATAACTGTTCCTGTTTTTTTGGCTGAGACAATAATTATTGAGCAACCCTTCAGATTCACCCACATTCTGTGCTCTCGTGTTTCTTATTTGTTATTTCCTTCGACTTGATGCATGCCTGGCTTTTCAGCTAATGATGTGATGGAGGTGCTGCTGGAGCATTAGCAGCGGATTTCGATGAAATGCTTTGTTCTAACCAGTAAAATATATTTTAGGTGCACTTAGACACCTAAGGGGTTGGCAAGGTAAAACAAAGCCTTATGCCTTTAGGTGGCTAATTCAAAGCCATTCCAGATGAATTATTAATGAAAGCCACAACTCCTACATGACTGTTTTGAAGACAGCAGGAAGTGGCTTGGGGTTTTTAACATGTTAGCCTCTAGTGGACAGGTTAGCAAAACAAATCAAGATAGTTAATGCAACCACCGGCTGCCTAACCAGGGAACCCCTCTCTAAACTGACAAGGCATCCCTCACTATTTATGCCTAGGGTTACTGGTACTCATTGCTATTTTGTAAAGGTAATTACAAGCTTTGTTCATCTCCTGGTAATTATAAGCTTTGGTCATCTCCTCTGGTCAAATGCTACTCCAGTTTCCAGTGCTAATTCCAATAATGACCTCACAAAAAAAAAAAAAAGTTTCCTTTTACTTTTAATCTACAAATGCATTACAGATTAATTTCTGGACCACACAGTACTTAACAGATGATGCAGGACAGTTGAGGATAAGGATTAGAGAATAAGATATATTATCACTCAGCTGAAGCGTGGGTTCTCCATCAGGCATGCAATGCAGTCAGAGATCATGGGCACCAGAAAGTACACCATGTCCTTGGAAGTTATCCCAAGAAATTCCCAAGTGCTGAAAGCTCACCCTTCCCTGTCCATCTTTATACAGGGAAAGACTAAGCGAGCTGGGCCTGCTTAGCCTGGAGAAGAGAAGATTCAGAGAGGATCCGATCAATATGTACAAATACCTGGGAAGAGAAGATGGGGCCAAACTCTTCTCAGTGGTGGCCAGTGATAGGACAAGGGGAGGGGCAAGGGGAAAGGCTGAAACCCAGGCAGCTTCATGTCCATGTGAGGAAGAGCTGCTTTCCTGTGAGGGTGACGGAGCCCTGGAACAGGCTGCCCAGAGAGGCTGTGGAGTCTCCTGCTCTGGAGATCTTCCAACCCGCCTGGATGTCACCCTGTGCCCCGTGCTCTGGGTGTCCCTGCTGGAACAGGGGGTTGGAGTGGATGGTCTCTAGAGGCCCATTCCAACCTTAAGGATTCTGTGATTCTGTGATTCTCAGGAGATTAACTGGCTTGAACAAGGAGAGC
The DNA here is from genome assembly GCA_003342815.1 of Eudromia elegans. Taxonomy (NCBI): domain Eukaryota; kingdom Metazoa; phylum Chordata; class Aves; order Tinamiformes; family Tinamidae; genus Eudromia; species Eudromia elegans. The sequence goes on along the minus strand of PTEX01000090.1, from coordinate 2,097,517 downwards.
AAACAGCAAGCATCTCTGTGGTCAGAGGACTTCTGTGGACAGACAGCTGTGGAAGATAAAAGTATTTGCTCTTTTAAGTTCCACTTGAAAAATCAGGGAAAAAAAAAAAAAAAAAAAAAAAAGAAAAAAAAAAAAAAAAAAAAAAAAAAAAAAAAAAAAAAAAAAAAAAAAAAAAGAAAAAAAAAGAAAAAAAAAGAAAAGAAAAGAAAAGAAAAGAAAAGAAAAGAAAAGAAAATAAAAAGAAAGGAAAAGAAAAGGAAAAGAAAAGAAAAAGAAAAAGGAAAATGTACATCAATAGATATAAAACAAGAAACAGGCATAACAAGAACCATTAGCATCTTCCAGAACAGCTCTGAAAGTGTTGCTGGACATGGCAGAGAAGAGAGGGAAAACAATCAGTGGAATAACTTCTTTATCCATGTTTAGCTTCCAGGATATTGCTTTCAATCAACATAGCATCATAGCAATATTTCTTGCTCAGGACCATATCCCAAACACCATTTTTGATGGTTTGTTTTTATAAATACAGCATGATATTCCTAGAAGGATGGAGTTGAAGCTCTAGAACTCAAGTTTTAAGCAAGCTGAGCTGTTCAAATACAAAAGCAAAGAACATTACACTGCCTTTTGCAGTCTGAGCATGAATTAAGCTCTGTCTAGACACCCCGTATACTTTGGTCAGACTCATGCTAGGATCCTTTAAGATCTCTAAAGCCAAAGAGCCAGATTAGTACTTGCATGGGAGAACTACATAAAAGGCTGTGTAACTCAGCTACAAGTACAATCAATCAGCTAACTTAGTCTGGTTTCCTTTCCTAGCTCAACAGTGTGTTCTGCAGGTTTATGTCAACACCATTCATAGGGTTTGGAAAGAGAATTAAACAAAGTACCACTATGGGAAAGCAAAGGAAGGGAAAAGGAGAGGGAAAAGGAAAAGGAAGAGGGAAAAGGAAAAGGCAAAGAAGTGGGATCATGCTGGAATCTAATCCAAAGTAAATATTAACCCTGTACTCAGATGTACTTCTAGGTCATGCCATAATCTCACTAATATTTAAAGTTTGCAAAGTAACAGTATATGCAATGAACTGGCAAATGTTCAACCTTTCTAGGTGTGTTTTTATCAGGCAACAATAAGATAGAGAGGGGTGCAGATGTAAAAGGTTGCAAATTTTCTTAGTCACACAAATGATACTGGAAGGTGAGACATGTTCCTATTCTTTAGTGTTCCATCATGGCAAAGCTATGTCAATTGAGTGTTGGAAGGAAACTACTACACCTTATAGGAACAGCTTTGCCAAGAGAAAAGCACATTCTGGCTTTACTGAGCCATTTACATGAGCACTTGTCTGACAGAATTACATGGGACTGTTGGTGACCTTCCATTTGGGACACAAGGGATGGAGGCAACCAAAGCCTCTTTTCAGCAGGTGAGAAGATCCTGTGCTTAAACTATGGAGGGATCCTGGCTGTTTACTATTTCAAGTGCTCATTGTACAAATCAATTCCTTTCAGAAGTGGATGGCATCCCTTGGGAATCCACTATCTATTGGCTTTGTTTCATGGACTTTTTTTTTTCCCCTCACAATCAGCTTTCAAACTAATAGCTATATTAATTGTCTATACTACCAAGATATATATATATACACACACATACACAGTATGTATGTAACTATATATGTATATATGTAAGTATAGTCAAAACAATCCATTCTTCATCCTTCACTCCTCATGCAATATGTTTTTTGAGATACTATTTACAGACTGTATGCATGTTACAGCAGCTGTCTGTGGCATTAATTGATATCAGGGCATGTCTTTGTTAGACTGAAAGAAAGGACAGAATGAGACAGTCCCAACAACAATATATATTTTAGAAAAGAATGAAATAGACAAAGGATGAGTATTGCCCCCACTACTATGGTTCAGTGGGGAAAAGATGTTTTCAGACAGGAAGAGTGTCAGTGCAGGAGAGTGCACACCCGCCCAAAGATAGCTCTACAGAAGCCATCTCAGAAATGTGAAGCAATGTAACCATGTTAACGTGTGCGCATCCAAGGAAAATATGATAACATAGTCCTCGTGTTAAGCAAAACTGGACAAGTGGTATTCACGCTAAAATAATCATACTCTGCAGGAAAGAAAGGACACTTACCTGTCACCACTCAGTGCTGCCTTTGCCAGCAGGGTTTTGCAGAACAACAGAGCCAAATCTTGGGGATTCAGAATATAACAGAGGTGAGAAAAATGCCGTATCTTGCAAGCCTCACTATAGGTCCTTAACCACAAGGTCATTCCTTCTTTTGAATTGTTTAAAGAGAGAGAAGAAAATTATGTTCAAAAATTGCATAGAAGTCCATGTGTAGAAAGTGAGAAGGAAAAGACAATAAGGACAGAGAAAGCATGAGCAGAACTTTGTCTTTTTGAAACGTTATCTGCCTATTACCTTTTCAAGACCTTTTTGATGGAAACAGTAACCTATTATTATGCTCTTCTCTGCAGCCATTAATGTAAGCTTGAGCTGACTCATCTCCAGCACTTCTCTGGTATCTACTGTGTATATGTAAGGAACACTCTTACTGTGTTGGCCAAAAAAAAGAAAAACAGAAGAGGCTGAGGAGGTTTTACTCCTAGCGATGACATTAACCTGCAAGAAAAAAGAGTGAATTTCTAGCAAACCTGGTCCACTGCACAGCCCATCTCCTTGGCCCTCACATCGGGAAATGTTAGAGTTCTGCTGATGTTCAGTAAGGCAAAAGGCCTAATACAGAGACAGGCTCTGGTGTTTTAAAGGACAGAGTCAAAGCTAAAAGGAGAGTAGTAGAAAACAGGCATAACAAGCTTGGTACCACAGTAGAGGTAAAACATACAGACACCCACCTATAACTTGGTGTAAACTCAATATTAAGTCAATATTAAATGTTAAAAATCACATCAGAGTATGATCAGGTGCATCTCTTGCAAGGTTTCTCCTAACCAAAACCTAAGTAATATTTTAACCACAGGGGTATTTTGCCACTTTAGGAGAAACTTTTTCCCTCAGTGGAATCTCTCACAGATTTTTAAATACTGTGGACAAAAATCACCAGTATGTTGGGTTTTCTGCATGTTCTTCAGAGGTTCAAAGACAACTGACTTCACAGGGAGGTGAGGACTCTGAATTTCAGAGATGCTCCCTTGCTGCAATTTCCACCTAAAAAGGTGATAACTTTTTACATGAAATTGTCATAATTGCTTTACTAAAGGGAAATCAAGGCACAGAGGGATGATGTGACACGCCTCAGGTGACAAAGCCTCCAATAAGTAGAGCCAACAAGATGATTCAAATCTCCCTGGAGTCTTGTGGCCTGTCCACTTGCCATTGCACTTCACTGCCAAGAAAAAAACATATGAATGAAACCTCCTTGTAACATATACTTCATAAAGAATAACTGAGAAAGTAATTTTTTGTTGTTGTTTTATAAGTTCCAAACCTCTTAAAAACACAAGAAACAGGAGGTTTTTCCCAAATAAGCCATTTTTCTGTTAGCCCTCTTCTGCACAAGTGCCCTCATAGCACAGATTTAGTCACTGACACCAAGGCACAGCAACCACTTCAGTTCTAACCTGACTTCATCAAGGAGAGTGGTAGCATATCTAGCTTGACTACCGGTTTGTCCTCAGGAACCACCTAGTCTCCTTTGTTGTCCTGTTTCCATCTGGACACTCCTGGGGAAATGTAGAAGTCTGGAGGGCTGTTATCTCTCACCTTGGCTTGATTCCCCCAGTCTCAATGATGCTCTATTTACTGTCTTTGTTCCTCACCCTGGTAATCATTTATTTCCTTTCTTTATGGGCAAAACAGCAACAGAGTGCTCTGGATGATAACAGAGCTAATCAAATTTACTGTTAGGCGATCCTGAAATAATACCCTTCACCAAGAGGAGCTGCACAAGTGAATGCACACATAAACATGATGCAACATTTGGGCTGCAGACTAAGAGTTACATACCTCCATGTAATTGAAATTCTGGCTTTTAAAATATCTTTAAAGGTAAGTTTTGCCATATTACTCCAAGATGTGGAAAACCTGTGAAGAACAGCTTGTGTTTTAAAGGGCAGACAGGGGTGGGTGAGTTTGAGACAGAAGGAAACATTAAATTTTTGCGTCTTCTTCATGATCACCCGAATGTGCAACATCATTGCTGCTGATTCACCCAGGTGCCACCCACCACACAGGTGTGTGTATTTACATACCTGCCCTTTCTTGCCCAGACCTCAAGTATCACAAGTGCAACTTTTGCCATTAAGTAATAGGGGCCTGAACAGATAATGACATTTGTTAGTCTTATCTAGGTCCAGTTGTGGGCACAGGCAATTCCTGACATAGCTCAGATGTGTTTAATTTCCCCAGGACATTTCTGTCTGTGTTAAAGAGGAAAAAAAAAAAAAAAATCTCACTGCTGGGCACTAGCCAGCTGCACTGCACCTGAGTTCGTATGCAAAAGATGGTTTGCATATTTCAGCCCTATGTGCGTATAAAACAATGGCCTATTTTGCAGGCCCTTGTATTTAAATGGTCTTCCAGTCTTTAGGTCTGTGGTGGTTTCGGGATGCTCCCTGTTGACCACCATTGCCTACAAAAACACTTTTAAATCCGTTTGTTTTTAAAGATTATTGTGCTGGTTAAGTATCTTGGCCCAATGGGGGCACTCCAGTTAAGTATCAATTCTTCTTTCTGCCAAACATGTTGTGATATAATTTAGAAACATGGATTAGGGAAAAAAAAAATCTAAAAACCTTAAAGGATCTTTAGGACCTTTAAAATTTTTAAAGGTACACTCTGATTTCCACTGATCTTATTATGGATTTTTATAGACAATTATCACATCATTCAGCTACTGAACCAATAAAATGAAGCAGAGTGCTATACAGTGCCTGTGTTTCAGGAAGTACCACCAGGTTATCTGCTAAGGAACTGAAATATTAAGGATAAGCAATATTTTCCTAACAAGAAATCATGCACCATTAAGTAGAAGCAGTGCCTTCTGCATCTCCGTGTAAGCTGTAAAGAGATATTCCCCAGAGTACCCAGTCACGATGGAAGGAGAGTCGGTCAGTTTTTAACTACTGTAGCAATACTGGAGCTATCTTGATTTACACCAGCTGAGGATCTGAACACAGAGATCTCCAAAGATCTGCCAAAAGCTCAAACTTCTTTTGTTCTCCCTTCAAAACATTTTTTGTGGGAGAGAAAGGCAGTTTCCAGGCATTTTGCCATGGTAATGGCAAGGGTCCACCAGGGAAAAATTCAGGATGTTGTCCTAGGAGTACAATCACACTTTTTTTCTTTTTTTTTCTCTTTTTTCCTTTCACCATTAGATGTTGTTTTTCGCATGCAGGAATGGTCACAGTAAGCCCAGGATCAGTTTTGGAAAGACTCACAGACATGTCAATCTTTGCACATGATTACTCACAGAGTAGGAATGTATTATATAACTCCTGTCTTTGTCTGAAGTCATTCAGTCCTCTGGTTATTTAGTGAAGACTCTCAGATGTCCTTTCTCTTCTCCATTTGCAGTTTCTCTCACCCTTGGACTTCCCTGGCGCAGCTATCAGCTATCCAGAGGGAAAGGACCAGACACGCACTCTTTGGAAGCGGTCAGTGTTTATTCCTATAGGAGATGGAGAGGTTGCTCTTGAGCAAAGAGAGCTGATAGTCTTTGCTTACAAGCTGGCTACGTGTTCCTGGACTAGTCGTCAGCAGGAAGCAAACACCGGTAAAAACACAGGAAAATCTGCCCCAAATGAGACGTCTTATATCAGCGCTGATCTGTGAGGTACAGTAGCTTCAGGGAGACAGGTTATGTCCAAAAAAGGACAGTCAGACACACTACAGCACTGCTGTCAAGCATGGATTTCAACATGTACATAGACTCAGAGGCTTGTTCCTTGTGCAATTCTTAATGTTACTGTAAATTAGCATGTGGCAATGCTATGTCTCTTATTAGACACTTGGTAAGTTTTGCCCTGTAGCTGCGATTAGGGGAAGAAAAGGAGGATAAGCTCAAAACCTGTTTTTTCCCCCAACTAGGTTAAGGCAAACACGGTCCAAGTAGTGCTTAAAAACAAGCCATTTTAGAACAGGCATAATATTGCATGCCTATTATTAAAATACGCGAGCTCATGCTGAAGAGATTAATAGGGCTGAACCAGCAAGAAAGAAATCTCATAATGCACTTCTTTGCAGGGATTCCGCATCCACGTTGCATTCTTCATCAAGGCAGGTGAAGAAATTACTTCTCTGCAATGCCTTTGTTAAAGCTCTCATCCAATTCTGAATGGTGTGTGCTTAATGCATTCACTCGCTTCATGCGTGCAGGCATATGTGTATGCATAAGGGCAGGAGGGCTGCTGCAAAGATATGTGTCCATGTACCCGTTTTTGTGTGAATATCAGCCTCTCTCCAAACAAGTGTCACATTTGTTTCCATAAATGCAGTGCAGATTGCTGGTGACTGAAAGTTATTATCTTCCTGGGGCTGCTGGGTGGCAAAAGCATCAATCCAGCTGATGGGAGACGGAGGGAATATTCAGGATTTCTCGCAGAATGCAGCATTCCTGAAGAGACATCCAACCTCTCTGCACCCCGTATCTCACCACTGCAACTGGAACCCTGGTCTGCAGCTTTGGCAAGCTCCTTCTCTTTTTGTTCTGTAGCCAAGGAAGGATTTGGTCTTGCTATTGCTGTCATGCTAGCAACTTGCATGATCACCCCGGACAGTGCAAATAAATGTAACTTAATATCTCCTCAGGAGATTATTAGAGAAGTATTATGCTTGAAATTAAGCGCAGTGATACATTTTGCATCAGACACACACAGTCAAAGCATAGGCTTGTCAGCAAAGCCAGTTTCAGATGAAGCATACAAATACTGAGCTGGAAAAGGCCTTCTTATCAGCGATCATTTTGTGTGGGTAGTGAGATATTCCAGCCAGCCAGCCATATATCATGAACATCAATTACCACACACACACACACACACAGGAACACACACACACACACACACAAACACAGAGCTGACTCGCTAATTGTCTGATAAAATCTGGATAGTTCATAACCAAGTAATTTCAGTGGCTGCCAAAAAAGAAAAATCTTGCCATTGCAAGATATTTCAACAGAAAAACAGAGCGTGAATAGAAAACAGGATTCAGATCAAAAACAAGTAACTTTAAAGGTCCTTCCTTGGATGAAAAATGTGCAGTCTCTTGAAATTATTATCTAAAAGCTGCAATTGGAGAAGCTGCATGTCCAGCTTGAGAGAAGTGTAGAAGACAGTGAGACAGATCTCTAAACAACCTTCCAAACATTTAGAGAGAGATTTCCCTTCCCAGCAGGTCACTAACACATACAAAGGTGAGTCTACACTCTTGCTGTATATATATATACATACATCCATATATATATATTTATATGTGTGTATCTTGGAGCCCTACCAGATTTCCGTGTTGGCTCTAGCTGCAGTTTGGAGGTTCATTCAAAGACTAGAGCATATTTTCTTGGCAGCTTGAATAAGAGTCTCTCCCCTGATGGTTATCACCAGGCAGACCTTACTTGATTTGGAGCTTTTCATCAGACAGGTCATTTTTATACCACAGACAATAACAGAAGGAGAGGTATCTTTGGCCATTCTGGGGAGGGGGCAGGAGAGGGAGAAGGGTGCTAGCTGATATCCTCTCTCTACCAAACTGCACGTGTTGATACCACCTTGAATGGCATTTCTGCGCAGTTACAGCTTTGTGGAGAGACAGCTCCATCTCTGAGAACACTATCTGCACATTGCTAGGAGCACGCTTGATCAACACCAGTATTTCATGTCGCAAACTGAGCATTGCAACATAAAGGATATATCAGAAGCCTCCACAGTCTGCATGGAAAAAATTTGTAATCTGCAGGAGGTAGACTGGCACAGGTTTTCTTCCTAGCTGTATCCACCTGGATTTAGGTGTTTCCAGCCCTACGTTTGGCCCACTACATCTGTTGCTCTCTCCAGTGACTCAGACAGTATCTCCTGCCTCCTCCGTGCATGAGAATGCCATAGCTTGTTCTCAAGGACGTTCCTCTGCTTTATAACCACCATTTATTTCCACACTGGCAAAGAAGTGTCTCCAGCTTAGTCCTCTCCCTTAATGCTAGGTTGGCCTGATATTTTTGTTTTTCTGAAAAGCATCTTAAAAAAAAAAATCAGGTTATAGAAAACAATGTCTCTCATACTTGTCAGACTGACACATTGTGCTCTGCATTGTGACATGTCCCACCCAGTTCCATCAGTCCACTTTACATCACCATTGTCAAGTAATGGGATGTGACTGATAAGAATAGATAAGAGGTTGGGAAATTTCCGAATGCAAGAGGGTTTTTTTTTTCCCCTCTCTCAACCAGCAAAACAAAAACACCAAACCAACCAATGAATCAAACAAACAAAAAAAGAGAAAAAATCACAATTGAATAACAGCCCAATGTACTTAACTATCATTTTTTAAATAACAAGTAAGAAAGAAAGCTCCTTTCTTTTTTCCACAGTAATCCAGTTTCTCTTAATCTCTACAAAAACAATTATACAACGTGGTAGGAATTCAGCCGTGCTACATGCAGCCTCCTTGTCCCACTCACAAATGTTATTAGAAGCAGACCACTTTGGCACAGCACTAGGTATTCCACAAACTCATCCCATTTGCTAGTTTAATCCTCATCAATACTGCTATCCTCCACGCTCCACCTCCCTCCCTGAAAAGAAATGCAAATGAATGAGATTTATAGCTTGGGATGTTTTCAAGTTTTCAAACAAGGTGGGGCTTCCACCGCTCGCTCCGCCGGGCTGAATGAGGAGCCTTCAGCCGCAAATTCCATTGACTGAGCAACTGTGCGTGCGTGTCTGCGGCGGTGCCCAGGAGCGCCGGCATCCTCCACCCCCTCCTCTGCTGGATTAGCAGCGCTCTTAAAAGCCTGCTGGGGTTGCCTGGTCCCTTGCTGTGCAATCAAGTGATGCCGGACCCAACCGCGATTGCAGCAGACTGTTCTACACGTGTTAACCACACTCATGGGCACCTCGGTGGGAAGGCCCACTACAGTCTCTTCTTCAAGCTCACTCACTCTTGTGAGGACAGCAGTCCAGACCCTGCTCAAGACTCCTCAAAGTCCTTTTCTGAACTTTCTAAGGATTCTAGGGATTAGAAACACTTGGTCTTGAGGTGAGCAGCTCTCAGCCTGAATGAAAATAGCTAAACAGCTCTAGCATGACACAAGTGTTTTCTTGTAAGTAGAGCTCTCTCTTAAACCTCAGAGGAGATTTTCATGGGTTGCCCCCATGCCTGAGTATTTTAGGGCTTATCACTTTCCTCCTAGAATATCGTGGGCACTTGGAAGGACAAACGGTGAGTCATGTGTCACTGCCTTGACAAACCTCCACAACTGGTGAGGACGTGTTGCCTGATATGACCTGGTAACACAACACAGCCCTAGCCAAGATGTTTCAGGGTACCAATATGAATCCCTCAACACAGCCATGGAGATAAGCTGTGATCACACAAAGTAAATTTCATGGTCTTCATCCTCTTGTAATGGTCAGCTGTCCACATCATAAAAATAACTGCTGCTAATTGGCACCTACCTCAGCAGAGAGCCCAAAGATTAGAAAGACATGGATAATGAACTCCAAGCTTGAGGTGATACCTCTAGGTCAGAGAGGAGCAGAAATTGGCAAGGCAAGAGAAACAGACACTTCCTCTGCCTGCTCTGTTGATGAATAGACGACTTTATATTCCAAATCTGTCAGTCTGGCTTTTTCTCCCCAGCAGCACGAGTTTCCCTAATAAATAGAAATTAAATTTGTTCAAATTTCAAGCTGTTGGGAAAGGAGCTGGGCTCTATTTTAATGGCCTCTTTAAAAGGGAGCAAGAGGTACAATGGATAGTGTCCGTGTTAGCTTGCTAACAAGCTTCCATTGCTGATAATGGACCCCCGAATACACCACGGAGAACAAAGTGCATCAGGTCCGTGCACACTGGGCAAGGAGAGGGCTAGCAAACTGAAACCTTCCACCCACTTTGCATCCGCTCTTTACTGTTTCTACCTGCATTTCCAAGAAACTTTCTAAATGTCATGAGGCAAAAATGACAGCTTATGTAGGGAGAGATAAGCAGCAGCATCAGAACTAAATAAAAGTCATTGTAATGAACAAAAGATTTGCTGAATTTTTAAAGAAGAGCAGATGCAAGTTTCATGGAGAAGGAACAAAAATGGCTCTAAAGGAGCAGGAAGCTTCTTAATATCTGTTTGTCTCAAACAAAGAAAACTAAACCTTGAAGAAATTATGAAGTGGAGCTTCTTAAGAAATCTGTGGGTTAACTACACAGAGGAAAGTGAGGACAGCCGAAGACAATAAACAGGGATCCATTTTAGATGCAAGCACTTCTCTTGCTGTGCCATTATCACTGCAAGGTATGCATCCATAACTTCTGACAGAGTGAAATACAGAGCAGCAATATCACCTCTGAATCCTCTCTTTACTTCTGTTGCAGGATTCACGGAGCACAGCTGTGACTTTACAGGAGCCGTAATCATAACATTGCAGAGGAAGAAAATGGGCAAGTTTTGATCAGTGGAAGATCAGAGCCCCAGGAGAAACAAATTGCAGATAAGGTCTAAAGAAACATGCCTGTGCAGAAGAACCTCATTAATTGGCAATGACAGAGAGAACAGGCTCCAGTGAGATGAGGATTATCGGTAATCAGCTGAAAACAAGTGCATGCCACAGCAATACCAGGAGGGGAGAGATTTGCATGAGATTCAGTCCCCAGCCTGTGTGGCCACCACTGACAAAGACCAGCAGGAAGTCTCAGATCTTCCACCATTTCAGAAGAAGGCTGACGGCCGCATTACAAGGTGATTTCAGTTATTAAAAATGCACATTTGTGACTGAAATGAAGGAGTGTTTCCCACTTCTGGGTGAAATGGCACTACCCTCCACAATGGACGTGATGTGCATGTTTGTGTCATCCACAAAAAGATATATATTCTGAAGTTCTCCCTCTTCTCCCAGGCTCATAGGATAGCATTTATCTTGCAGAAGTCTTCTCTTCAGCAAAGACAGCCTTGCACCAGAAAACTGGTCAGCAAAACTGGGGTATTTAAATATGTATTATCTAAAGGAAATTAAGAATTTTTTTGCTCTTTTATCAAATAAAAACTGAATATTAAAACAGTCAATCTAAGCATAACCTATTTGTATATGGAAATTTCTACATTTTTTTACCACCTGATAAAACAAATCACATCTTAAATTCACTTTGACACTTGCAGTACATTTAAAGCTACTTGAGGAAAGTTAAGTATTATACAAATCATTTTAAAAGCACATTTCTTTCCACTCATATCAACATTTCTCTGGTAAAATTTTAATTCAAAAAAATCTCTGAAAACTGGAAAAACAGCTTTGCAACAAATGAAGAAAATGTTTTTCAACTTCCTAAAAATTAAAGGGAAAATTATTGATAATTTTTCCAGAAAAGATTAGTCTGATTGAAAATTGAATTTTCTCTGTTAAGAAAATTTTTCAAATAAAATATTTTGAACAGTGCAAATCACTTTCTCTCTAATCTGATTGTGACTTTTGCTTTATTGAGGTGACTCCTGGAGAATCAGTCCAGCCAAACAAATAAGAATGACTGCTGCTTATTCAGGAGGGAATTAGAGTAAGCCTCACAGAAATGTATTTAGCTTTTGCCAAGCAGCTGAGCAGTGCTTTGAGGTGTGAAATTATACCCATTGCAGGCAGTGCAGGGAGAGAAGGTTTGCCCCTGGGGCAGATGCAAGGGAGGTGGACCTCAGCCCTTTTATTGTTTTTTCCTTCTGTCTGGAAGGAAAATAGGACTTCTTTGGCAAGCCAGCGAATGCTACGGTGCACCGGGAGGGGGGAATGAGAGGGGAGGAGGAGGCAGGAGGGAAGAAAGCTCTGTAAGGACAAGCCCAAGGGGGAAATCCACTTTCCTGACTAGTCACTGTCCTCAGTCCAAAAATAATAAAAAAAAAAAAAACCAAACCTGCACTGTTCCTCACGCTGTAGAAGAAGTTTTCAGGTCCTCGTATTTCCCTTCCTCCAAGTTATTTTGCTGCTGTGTTCTTGAATCCTCACCTGATTGTCTTGGGAGGCTTCCCAGGGCAGGCATGACCTGCTCTAACCATCTTGGAGACCAAAGAGCTGCCTTTGACTGACAGAGTATGTTTTCTCTCTAAATTATTATTCCGTTCATCATGCCACGAGGATGCCCCACTTAGAAGAATGCGCCTGAATAGATCAATGACCAGCTAGGACATTATGGTTAGTGCTCCACAATGCAGCCATTCAAAGCCTCTCGGTGACAGCAGAGAGCAAGCTTAGATTTTCTGATCTACACCCTCAAACTTTCCTGCGCTCAGGTTAAAGGAGGACCTTCACTGCCTGCTAGCTTTGAAGACACGGGAGTGCTGGGGGGAACGGAGACGCCTGAAAATTTCCTTCACATATAGCTTGAAATAAGTGTCTGTGCTGGTGAGGCTGGGGCAGACCTGGCTGGAGAGGGGAGAGGGGGCCACACTGCTGGCCAAGGGGTGGTACCAGATACTAAGAGCTGAGAATCTGGCTCGAAATATAAAGTAAGACACAGTTTGTCCATTTTTTGAGTAATTCCTAGGCATCATAGCAAACCTAGTAGATATTTAACCTACTGACTCTTTCCAAAGGAATCCCAGAAGCATTCCCTACCTCCCAAAAAATATTTGTCCCAGAACTTGGTCTGAAGGAACAGTACTACAGACCTATTTACTTTGCTAAATTTGACACCATCAATTCCATTTCCCCTAAGCTTCCACTGCTTGAGGGATTTTACTGCTAAGAAAGCTAACTGTACTCTAATTCCATAACAATTGCCATATTTCCATGAGTAGCACCATTTTTTACTGTGTTTGTTGGTAAGGTGATATTTTCATTGCACATAACAGTAAACATGGACAAGAGCTATTTTAGGAGTTAACTCTCTGATAGGAAATTAAGAGGTCTACCTGGTTCTACCACACAAGCCAAGGTATTTCTCCAAAGCTGAAGAATGATCAGCAATTTTTTTAGATTAGATGTGACTAAAAGCAGTGGGAATAATATTTTTTTCTATTTATCTTGAATTTAAAAAAAAAAAAAAAGATGAAGAAGAAAAGAAAATCTTCAAGCCGTCTGAGTTTGTCAAGTTACTGGAGACCAGTTAGCTGAATGAGAGTCACTGGAAACAGTTGAGTAAATATTTAAGAAGATCAAATGGAGGAACATTTGGTACAGCACAGCTTGCTGAAAGATTGCAAAGATACCAGCATGTTTCAGGAGAGGCAGGTCATGCCTCAGAAAATTGCTGGAATTCTTTGAATGCGCTGTATTGCCACCAGGACAGACAAGGGAAATAGAGTGGACTTCGTTTTTCAAAGTATTTGACAAAGTTCCTTGCTTGAGGTTAATGACCTAAGGAGCCAAGGCACAGAACAGAAGAAAAGTTGCTGGAGTGAAAATTGACTTCAGGGCAAAAACTACAAGGAAACTGTAAATATAATTTGTGAGGTGGGAAGAAAGTTGCTAGCACGTTAGCAGGTGAAAAAATGTAGGGGCCTTGCTGGGTAATTATTGTTATAATAGCCTTCATTTTTTTTTCTTTTCTCCTTTTTCTTAGTCTAAGTGCCTATTTAAAAGGTAATACTGGATTGCTGGCCTGGAGTCTGCCCTATTGCTCTTTTAATCCGCAGGACAGGCAGTAGTGAAGAGCCTGCAAATGAGGCTGCTCCCATGCACTGACCCGGTATGGGTGCATGGAGGGCTGCAGGGGTGACCGTTTCCCCATGTCCACTCAGTCTTTTCCCTTCCTGCTCTATTTGCACCTGGATGGATTAGCAGCAAAGCTGGGGTGATCCCTTGATGGCCCCTGGCATCTCTTCTCAACCACATCTTGCCACAAAACAAGGCATGGATTGCCCACAGCTCAGGGATTTTTCACTCACTACTCACGGATTGCCCAAAGTTTGGGATTTTTCACAGTGTGTTCCACAACACAAAAGCAGATCTTGTGGGCAGACTGATGCTCCAGCTGTATAGAGTTGTTATATCAGATTTTCAGAAAATACATAAGTTTATAGTTTAAAGAAGAGAGTCATTCTCAAACACTTTGTTCTTCAAATAAAAAAAAAAACCTGTAAACAATAATGTTTTCACCACTCAGTGTGAGCAAACAAGCAGTTCACACATGTTCTTCAGAAGAAATGTTGAAGCTACAAAATCATATGAAGCAATAGGAAAAAAAAAAAAAAAAAAAAGAAAAAGAGCAGAGAGGAATTTTAGTAAATCCATAGGGGGTGTACTGGATATTGAAATGTCCATTCCTAAATAGCTCATACATGATGAATTAGACATTTTAATGACTTTCAATAGAAGATAACTGGAGAGTCAGTTGACACAGACAGCTACTGAGCCCAACTGCTTATATTACATTATAAATATTATTTCTAACACCACTTGCTCATACAATGATTATATCATTTACAATAGCTTGTTATGTGGGTCTGCAACACCGCATATTAATCAATTTTTAACCACCTAAAATGATTTATAAATGAACCATGAATACAGTGGGAATAAAATTGCATTCCTCTACTCGATTCCACCTCCCGTCACTTCTCAACACCCAGTGCTTTGAGACTTGTGTCTTGACTCCAAAATCAGAGGCAGAACCAGGGACATGAGAATGCAAAATCAGGTCTTTAGTGCAGAAAGACACCGGTTTCTTCCGGCTAACCATGCAGGTAATACATGGAGGGATTTAAAGCACCCGCAGTATGTGGACTGGTAAACTGTAAATGCACCTTAGTCCAGGTACACAGCATATAAACAGAATAATATCTAGAAGCAAGGAATAAAAAGCATCAATATTTGCTGAAACGACAATGCTACGCTTTATAGTGCAGGAGAGAGATTTGGGAGCACTTGAAGAAAAATCCCTCGAGCCCTCAGCCCTATATACAGCACCGTATAGCTGGAACGAACAAAGCAAATGTGATTCTGTGTTATAGTGCAGGAGCACAATATAAATCAAGGGAGGTGGTAGTAGCGTAAATGTTATATTTATAATGGAAATGCTGATACAACCCCTAACTTACAGAGGTGCTGGCAGGAGCTGCCATAATACGGCTGGATATCACTTAAGCAGTATTTGCAGAGCTGATCACTGTATCTTAGAAGGAACACCCTGTTCTTGCTCTTGCAGAAGCAAACTGCTGCCTATGAATCAGCCAGAATGGCTAAATATGTATCGCGCAAGCCTAACCTGAAGAGAAAAAAAAAAAATCTTTATTCTGATACCGTATTTGTTCTTTACATTTCAAAAGCTGGAGGAAGCAATCAAATCCATAGTACTTTCTCCTCCTTCAGTAAGGTTATATTAAAAAACTCAATTGGTTCAGGATTTATTGATCTGAGTTGACAGGGAAGTTCACAAATTCATATAAAGGAGTCATCTCATTACAAGGCCATTTAAAGAACCTGTGGTTCAGAATTCATAAAAAAAAAGTTTCTGTGGAACATCATGAAAAATAAAAGACTAAGAGGAAAAAATTTTGAGAATAGGCAGTACAAACATTTTTTCTTTGGTATCATGAGTGATTTGTCAGATGCAGACAGGATTTTTTATTTTAATTCTTGAAAGACATGTTGCATGTTTATAATTTAACAATAAATATACAATACATAACGAATACATATACTGTAAGCACTGAGAAGAAATATATGGTTATAGAGGAGTCTACTCAAGTTCCTGGAGTTAAGCTGAGAATGAACTGTAGTTAAATTTGATCCAGGTGAGAATGTAAAAAACGGCTAAAAATAACTTTTGTAATTAACAAGCACAGCATTTTCATCTTAAAATTTAGTATTTCTGTTTCCTTGTGAAGGAGGTACAGGTTTTCACAGCAAACCATTGTGCTAAGTGAGGAAATCAAGGTACTGAGATATAAAATTAAAAGTCAGGTTTCTTAAAAAAAAATCAGAAATCTGAAGAAAAAAACACAAAAGTCCACAGATATATTTTCAAAGCTAGGCACCTAATTTGAAAGAAATTATACAGTTGGAGAACTTCAAAAACATCATTATGTGCCTGACATCCATACAAAAGAACCCTAGCCCTAAGTTGCTTATCCAAGATCACACAGCAGGTCAAAGGAAGAGCAGAGAATACAACTTAGCAGCTCTGAGGCCTCAACCCTGACTGCAACGGGACAGTCTGTCCAACAGAGAATAGACAGAGAGGATCTAAAAGTTACCATGGAGAGAAGAGCATTAAAACAAAACGGCTTTGTGTCTTAGGGACAACAGTTCAAGCATTTCAGATAGGGATTACGGACCAATGGGAGGAGAGGAAAAGTGCATCCAAGGAGCTCAGCTTTCTGGAGGAATCCCACAGGGAAACTGCCCTGGCTGGGACATGGCCCTCAGCTTTGTGGCTGCTCTCCCATGTGGGAGAGCTTGTCCCCACTGAGGGACAACCAGAGAGGTCCTGCTGTAGGGCAGAAGGCAGGCAGACTTGGTGTGGGGCTGGACCAACACAACAGAGTAAATACAAGAACAGAGACATTCTTCAGAAGGTAGCAACATTTGGATGAGATATTTCCTTGAAACCATTAAAAAAAAAAGAAAAATCATTTGAAGAATCAAGTGATGAGCTCAGAAGATGACTATCATTCCTCCATTCCTATGTTCTTTTCTTTCTTTTTCTACCAAACCTAAGAGAAAAAAAAATCTGTTATCTTTTGATTTGAACACCAGCTGCCCTACCTCTTTCACTTGAACATAAATTCTGTGTCCCACTTAGGGAGGCGAAATAGCTAGTTTAGGTGGTGATTGCTTTCTCTAGACTTTTCTAGGAAAGGAATTAGCACACTGTGGACTCTGGCATGCTGTGTGGCAGGAATACTGCTGGTGCAGGATTTGTCTCTTCCCATTTGTCTTTAAATTTTACAAGAAATGCATAAAATGAAGGAAGAAAATACTAAATCCACAGAAAGTTATCTACAGGAAAATTGAAGAAAGTGTGAAGAACTCCTTTGCTATGGATGAAATGCAAATCTAAAGTCTACCTCCCACCAAGGACTCTCCTTCCTGTCTTTGCCTGGATACGTCTTCTTTGTTTGACCAAACCTAAGTTTTAAATGCAGGAACTGCGGCCACAGACTTTGGAGCTACGCCACCCAGTTTTCCTTTCTTGTCAGCCAGATGTGATCAAGTTTCTTCAAAAGACTGTGGCAACCCCCAATCACAACGTGAGGAGAAAAAAAATGCATAAGAGTTTGCACTCTGCCCTAAGATTTCTAGATACACCAGAAACACCAATACGTCCAAGTCAGAGAGGAGGGTTACAGAGAGTTCTAATGAAGGATCAGTGTTTGCACAGCTTAGCAGGTAATAGGACTCTATTCATGCTTAGATCTAGGGAACTGCATGTGCATATTGCCACACCAATACCCAAAGCATTGCTATGAAACAATTCTACACACTGAAGATAAAGAGGAATATGGGTATCATAGCTCATTTCCCATTAAAATTGATTCATGTCTGTTCTTTTGCACTGAGGACATTTATGACATCAGTGGCTCGCAAGAAAACAAGCACTATGGAGGTGATAATGCTAATAAAACAGTAAACCCTCTATTTACAAACAGAAATGGTGATAAATACTGTGCTTAAGTAGCATCTGATTTATATTGAGGAAATTGAGAAGGAAGAATATTAGAGATATGCAGCTCAGAGCCACTTGAGCTGTAACACAACCTCAAAGTAATTGGAAATATGGACTTCCTGACGGTACTTTTTGAGCTCGTCTTGATCTTCACAAAGAAAGTGTTAGTGCAGTGGATTGCAGCCCAGCTTTTTGCATAAAAATTCATGAGACACAGTATCTGTTTCAACTGTGTACAGCAGTAAAGGGGAGAGGGAAAAAAAAAGTTTAGCCCTACAACTCAGATAGGGTTCATTTTGAGTGATGATTGCAAACCAGCCGTGGAAATTACAGATGCTACTTGGTTCACTATTATTTTGCAGCATCTCCAGTAATCTTCAGTGATCATTTATAACAGCATGTCTGATGACTTTCAAAACATAACTGGAAAGAATACTTCTGTAGAGAGTATGACTACTCAAAGGAGAAATCAATCTCTGCTGCTCGGGAAGTCATCCTCATACCACTGCTATCAGACAGTCAGAAATTTCAACACACAGAAATAGGGCTGGGAGTGCTCCAAACCATTTTGCCCTATTGTATCCATTGCAGTTGAGCATGTTGAGATAGATCATTCTTCTCCTTTTCTTCTATTGAAAGGTAAATGTGGATATGAACCAAGTAAGCGTAATGTGTTCCTTGCCAGCGGGGGAAGCAAACGGGCTGCTGTACCTTCCACTGAAGTGCAGAAGGTTGCCTTGCACCCATATGTAGGGTGCATATGTATGCATATGTATGCTGAGCAGCCCCTGGGGTCCCTGTCCTTGTAGCCAGTCCCTGCACAATCACTTAGACCAGCAACAGCGAAATGCTGTGTTAGGTGTGCAATACCAACTAGCTATTTAGGTGCCCAATGCACAGATGTAATGGAACCCTGTTCTGTGACAGGCGTTCCTTAAGGACATCAAAACAGCCACATAGGAAAGTCTGAAATTTGGTTGAAAGCTGTTAGGATGGATTCATTACCCTCCTTTTCAAAAAACACACAAATTGAGGACATCACTCTTGGTAGCAAGATATATAACAGCAAAAGTTTCAACATTGACTAGGAATATCCTGATGCACTAGAGTGGAAGGCCCCAGCAAAACTGTTAACAGAAAACAGAAAACTGTTGGAATGCCCAGCAGTTAGGCTATCTTTAATAAACTGATGGTAAAAAGCAAAAATTGCAAAGACAAATATGGTGTTTTCTTAGAACAGCACAGTTGACTTGGAACTTGGCATAGCACAACTGTCCATAAGCAACGACAACAACCATATCAACCATAGATCACTATCTGGTGGCTGCTCTGTGGTTGATACAAACAGATGGGGTGATTTCTCCTCCGTTCATATAGGACAGATATCAGCATCATGTGAGCCTCTGTATCCCACATCAACAGGCACAGCCAAGAGGCCCAGGCTGAACAGGAATGTGGGACTATCTTATTACACTTTTGGGACAGAGCTGAAGCAAATACCCTTCAAAAAAGCAAAACAGGCAACAAGAGTTTAAGACAGAAGATGTTTTAAAATTTTATGTGGTTGCTTAAGATTGTTGGACACGTTATTTTCTGAGATTCTGAGATTCACTTTTTACATAATTTTTAGAATTAAAATTTTAAAGTCAAATTTACTGCTACACCAGCCTGAAGCCCTTACAACTAGAAAGGCAAGGAATCAACTGCTTTACTGAGCCCAAAACTTCACAAAACTAACCCTATCTCCCTAATCTCTCCATCCTTCTCTTCTGCTGTGTCCTACCTTCAGCTTCTACCACAGTTTAGCAAGTGAATTTATTTTACCCCACAACATCCTTCACTGAGGTTTACCATCTTGTTCTGTACCACAAGCTTGCTCTAAGATACGGGCTCTGGGCAGATCTATGCCTTTACTTGCTGCCTAGAACACCCCACACCATACTGGTATTAGCCACTCATGTTCTAGACAAACACATGGTGTGCACACATATGCATATCTATTTCAAAGAATATATGAAGTGCAGGCCCAAATAAATCGTGAGCTGCAATTTAAAACCAGCAACTTGACTTCACATATTTTTGTATCAGTGGACAAGTGCTAGCAGTTAGACGTCCTTTCATACGATGGAGTTTAAAAATAGCTTTATAATGCCCTTGTTGTGATGGCAAAAGCTAGGACAAGGTATTATTAGAGCAGTTATTGACACAAGCTATAGAGAAAACCTGCGCCATATAGATACTAGAGAAAACTGGGAAGTAGAAGGGCAGAAGTAAAAAATTTAACCAAGATACACTACAGCTTTTTTTTGCATTTAGACAATGTCTTCAGATAGGAGAACATTCTGTTTGGATATCAGCTTCATTTGGTCAAAATTCTGTAAAAATGTGACAAATAAGGGTAAAAATAATAAAAGAATTTTGGTGGAGAAGGCTGGAATGGTGTTATTTTAAAGCACATAATTCATTCACTCCTTCCATTTTATCCCAGATAAGAAGCCTTATGAGTCCTTCCAAGCGTAAAGCATTCAACCATAGTTTCTTACCATGAAAGACAACACCCAGGAATATTGACAAGAATCCCTCTTGGTCAGTCTGTAGGGGATTTTGCCACTTTGTACAGGGATCACAAGAAAAACAGGATCCCAAATCTGCCATGTGTTGATGAGTAGCATATAAATAAGAATTTTCATTTCCACTTACCCCCTGGCAACCTCAGTTTGGGTTAGGTGAAGTAACCGGGCACCAATTTCCTATTGAGGCTAAATCCAAGGAAGAAAAGTACCTGTAGGTGCCACTCGTGGTTCCTCCTGGGCAAGATACTGGAGTTACGAGTGAGAGGCTTTGATGGCACTTATAAGACACTAGGTTTGGTGACAGGAAGACCCTATGGGACCGTGTCAATGTTAAGGAGCAAGTGCATATCAAAATGCAAGGGCTGGCAAGGAGGGGATGAGTAAAGTCACCTCAGCACAAGCACCAGAGCACCAAGCACCAACTGCAATATTCTCAGTGTCTGGTGCATCAGTTCACATGTGGAGCATGAGGAAGCATTCAGAGGCCTATCTGCATATTATGTACTCAACAGCTGCGGGAAAAGGTCAAATGGAAACTATTTATAGTTGCAGGTACCATGCAGTAACTAATTGTGATGAATGATGGTTAAGAATGCAGATGGATAAAACAACCATTTCCTGGAATTACATACTTGTGCTTAATCATTTCTACTCATTGATTTCTTTCCCCTTCTTCTGTTTCTAAGAATTCTGCTATCATCACCTAAAAAAGCTACTTAGCTCCCATAGCTCCCATTGATGCTGAAACGGGTTTTCTCACTAGGGTACAGAATTTCAAAACTCTACAGTCCCTGAACTAGAAGGTTTGTTTCTGTTTTTGGTTTTTGTTTTGGGGTTTTTTGTGATAAAATTTGTGCACTAGTGTAAGACTCACAATGCCCAACACTTCAAACGCCGAAGTGAGTATTCTTCCTGGATAAGTCTTGATGTCCAAAACGGGAGATAATGAGGTCAGGCGTTCAAAATACGCCTATACTGCAGTTGGAAATCTGACTTCAACAAAAGACTCCTAAAAACAGCACATGCATCAGAATGAAAACAATTCTAATACTAAATAGTTATCCAGCAACATTCCTGGAGAAATCAATAAACCTGGAAATGAAACAGAACTATTTGGCTCAATACAAAATATATATGTTTGTATGTTTTGCCAAAGCTATCCTCTTTATCATGTATCTCATGACATTTGATATTTCCTAGAAGCTTATCTCTGGAAAGAATGAAAGTGTTTTCATTTTCATTCAAAAATTCTTTCTTGCTTTTTGGTCTTGTGTTTTTTGAGATCAGGTTTGTGATTCTGATGTCCTTTCCTGGCAAAATGCTATTAATCACTTGGTGAAGAAGCATCTAACCCTCACAGTACTTATATCCCAAAGCTTACACCTGCTTGAGTGTGCCAGCCACAAGCAAACCAGCCATTGCTCTAACTCCATCAGCAGTGGTATCTGTTTTTGCCCTAGCACATTCTCCTAGAAGTAACTTCTTGCAGTCTCTAAGCCCCATCCTCATGCATTAAAGTTACTCAGCATGGAAATCCACAAAGCTGTCACATCCTCCTTCACATGTCTCTTCAAAATTCAGCCTGGAAAGCACCAACACTGTGTGCATAACTGTTGTTCTTTGCCAGGTCTCCTTTAAGGTCTCACCAGTAGCTTGTATTCTCCTCTTTAATGACTAACTCTCTCCTCTCTTTTATCTAGGATATTAATAAAAATGTCGCAGACAAGTTATAGCTGTTAAAGGAGTTCTCTCTTTTTAACTGAGACATATTCAGCAATGGTGGAAACATTCCTCCTATATGCAAAGTGCATTAATTTTTTTTTTCAAATGTTCTGTGCAGGTGAAATGTGTCACGAGTTCTTGCAAATATCACCTGCATTCTCCTGTTTGGCCAAACTATTCATGGCATTGCTGACCTCCCAGTCACATGTGTAAACCTTATTCCCATTCATGACTAATATCTCTCCATGCATCCATAATAAACTGTGAAATAACAATTGATACATGGCCAATCTCTCTGCATATAAGCGCCCTCACTAAAACATGGGTCACCACCTGCTTGAAGAATATTCAGAAATATACTGAAGTATACAAGGCCATGGCCTTAAAACTAATGGGCTTTCTGACAGCAGTAGAACAGAAGTAGAATAAATTCAGAATGTCACAGGCCCTGTTGTGCATCCAAAATTTCATTCCAACCTTCTGTGTTTTTCTGATTGGGTTTAGTGTTATTCACATTGTAATTATTCATGCAATTTGTAGTATACTGAAGATACTCATTGCACCTTGTGTTAATACATTAGGAATGAGACAAAAAAATCATCTCAATATTCATAGTTGAACAGTACAAGTGAATTGCTGACAGAATGTTTCCTGGGGTGGAAAAAATGGAGAAGTTTCTGTTTTATGGGTTGCCAGAGGGAAGAGTTTCTAACGCACCACTCGTGCACTGAAGGAAAATGAAGACAGTCCCAAAAACAACACTCTTAGCTCAAGGTTTTCTGCTATTGAGTTATTGCTTTTATTTTATATACAATGCAAGAAAATGCTGATTATTATGATTCTTACATTCTCTAAAAAACACAGTAGCAATAAATAGAGTAGGTAGGGAGAGAAAGAAGGGACCTGTCACCAAATTTAGATCATAGCATTTCAGTGGGTCAGATAGGACAAGAATGATGTTCCTTTGCCTTGCAGGCACTTAAAAATTTCGGGTAACTGATAAGAGGCCCAACTCCTGACCTTTCTCTTCTACTCTTTTGTGGCCTTCCACACGTACGAATTTTAAATTCATAGATGATTTTTATGTTTTCATAAGGATTTCACAACACCTGGAGACCATTTAAAACACTTAAATGAGCACACTTCCAAGGTAAAATGTTCACACAGAGATGATTAAAACTGTGCTGCTGTACCATATCCTGGCTTATCTTGTCAGATCAAGCACCACTTTTGAGGCAGGGTCATGCCCAAGTCAATAGCCCTCCTGAATATTATGGGACTGCTGGAGCCAGTGTCTTCCAGACCAGACAGCAAACAAGGGTCTATGACCACTTGTCAGTATCAGTCCTGTTAAATTTTTCATTACAATGTGCTTGTTATTGTCCTGATTAGCCAAATTCCAATTTGGGCAATGATTCCCTACCTCAAATGATTGTTAAGTCCTATACAGCGTAATGCTAATTGGATCCTAATATGCTTGGTGGGAGGCATGGCCTTCAAGAGATTGCCACATCTATCTGGGGGCAAGTTTTACTGCATTTTGTCAGTGAGCACAAATTATGCTATTTCCAGACATTTAGGATCAGAAGCAGGTGATCTTAGCATGAGAAGAAAGAAAGGTACTATAACCCGCTGGAGAGTTTGACTCATTTTGGTGCCATCTGCAGAGCTGTAACCAAACACTCCTCTACTGGCTTGGTATTCTCCTTGATTTTAACGGGAGCAACACGATCACTTCTCCTTCTTGCCCTTCTCCTTCGAAGCAGTAGGAGTGCCAGATGCTGTCTGAGGTATGAGCCCTGCTTCCCATGAGATAAACACAGCTCCTACAGCGACCCCTTCACCACATGTAGAACAAGATCCAGGCAAAACACAAAGCTCAGAACCACACAATACGCTGCCTCTGGTGTCTCCTTGCTCAGGCTTTTGAGGTCAGAGCCCCATGGAGACCTCTAGGAACTCCTCCCTGCAGCTTGTCGAGACCACTCTGCACATAAGTAAGAACTTATGTGCCACTGCTTTCCCCTTCTCCCAAATGAGCGTCTCTTGAACTTGGTGGTTCTTGCGGCTGGGAACAGGACCATGTAGGCAGGACCCTTTGTTGCTGCCTCCTGCCTGCCCCCATTCCGGGCCCCCAACTCTCTCTCTCCAGTCAGCATCTTTCCTCTAGGGCCTCCCTCCATAAGCCCCAGCACCAGCACCTGGTATCTTTGTTCTGCTCCTGGGAAAATTCCTCTGTTCTTGGCCTCCTGCAGAGCTCTTGCAGAAAAAATGGCTTTTCCCAAGACTTCAGCCATCCCATTGTTCTGTGTGGACCATTCCTATTCACCAGTTAATAGCCCTTAATGACTATCTCTTTAAAGAGCAGAGCCGAAAGCACCACTCCCCTGCTTCTTAGCAAGGGAAGTATGAGATAGTACACAGAGATAGTGATTAGACATAAAAATAGACAGTTCATAAAGCAGCAGTGCATTTCATAAGCCGTACACAGACAGATTCTCCCAAAGTGTCAAAGTGATTATCTTTACTTCAAGTTTTTTTGCTTCATCTTTTTATTCAGTGGAGACTGACGTTTGAGTAAACATGCGCAATTGGACACGGTTGAATCATACGAATTCTTCTCTAAAGAGCGAAACATTGTACGGTAAGAGAGCATACACTCAATCAGAAAAGGAAATCCTGAGCAGAGGTTCCCGAATTGAACAAGGACGTGGGTTATCTGGCTTCAAGTTCCCAGCTGTGTGTCACCTTGGTCATTCAATATCTTCAGGCTTGAGCTTTCTTCTAGGGAAAAGGCTTGGAAAACGAGGAGGAAGGTATAAGAGAGATGGGGAAGGGCAGGGGCAATTCAGAGCTGATGGTGACATAAGAACATAGGTCCATAGAGTGTGGTAAGATAGGAATTATAAATTCAATAAATGATTGTTAAGATTGTAGTTTACCCAAAATTGCTTTATCTGTCAGCTTGAAATTCTTACAGCTGCAGTTTCTCTTTCATGAGGGATAAAATTTACCTTTGGCACCATCGGTAATCAACTGGAATTTTCACTGGAGTCTGGCTCATCCAGAAACCACAAAGCAGCACTCTGTCCATCAGTGAGCTGCAGTCACACTGCCAGCTCAACAGAGCAAACATGGTCCTGTGAATGAGACATCTGTAGCAAAAGCAACTCTAGTGAGAAATTCTGTCATAGTCCATATGCTCTGAATGATCCGGGGAGGCTGTGGAAATGCAGCCCAAGCCACCCAGAGGCAAAGGCAAACACTGCTGTACCAAATTAGCACAAGAAGCTTCAGGTCCATAGCAAATGAGAAAAATATATGTCATCTGAGCTGCTGCATCCTGAGGAATGCACTGATACAAAGCTGAGGTGCAAAGCATGGATCCAGTCATAGCCAGTCCATTTCCTTTGGCAGGGAGGATGGTCAAACACTAGGTCAATATCCATCTCTTGACCCACATAAGAGTAGCAAATGACTTCAGGATGTCTTTCCTAGCTGGGGAAGGGCAAGGGCTGCGTGTAAGTGCTGTGCTGAGATGGAGGCTACCAAGTAACTTCAGTGTTTCCTTCAAGAGGCAGATATTCAGGTCAATATCAACAGTCCAAGCCAGATGCACCCAGTCCAGACCCACCCTGTCACAGTAGCACTGTCACCTAAGTGCTGCTGTCTTCTTCAGTAAACCCCAGCTCTTTGAGTCTGAGATTGATGGGTGATAGGAGAATAGATCAGAATCTGGACCTCCTTGGACCGTGGAGATACAGGTTTAAGTCCCTTTTTTTTGTTATGTTTTTTTCCTGTCAACTTGGCCAAACCTTGTGATTTCTTTGCGCCTCAGTTTCTCCATCTGGAAAATGGTGGTTGTGACTGTATTTTCACATCTGATGGGAAGGAGAGCATTCAGAAGCACTTGCATGTAATTTTGGGGAACTTCTTCATGATTAAATCCTGTATACTGTATCATGAAAGTATACCTAGCACAAATATACTTTCTTATGATTTTGTTTCAAGAGGAGTGGAGTTTTTTTCCATAAATGTTATGGGATTGAAGAAATAATATGTGGCCTCACTAAATTCTTCAGAGACTAACTGGAGTGCAAAATTCAGAACACATTTCAGATTTAGTACATTCAGGGAAAATATGTCTCCCTATGAGGAATTCATTTCTTAAGCATATTCATACTAATACGGTATTAGCATTTGTATTAAGGACACCTGAATGCCCCATCAGAGACCAGGTCCCTGCAGTGCAAGGAAGTGAACACACACAGGGGTTAGAAATCACATTAGTTCCTTCTTTAGATGTCTTCAAACCAGATCCCTGGAAGAAATGTATATTCCTATTTTACAGCTAGGGAGATGAGGAACAAAGATATTTAAAAAACACCCAAGCAGGAAAAGGATGTGCAGATCCGTGTTTCTTAGTCCCATACTTAAGCAGCAAGTCTCTTCTTTCTCCTATATATTTCCTTTGAAATAATTTCAATTTTTTTAATTGAAAATAGACAACAATTGCTTCAACTGAGATCAAAAATAATGCACATTGTTATGATGAAAGAATGGTGTGTTATTCACTAACTGTGAAGCATATATATATGTTTTTTCCTCAGACACTTGTTCCTTGTGTGTGATTTCATAGTGTCTGTATAACATAGGTATACTGACCTATAGACACCTAAAATGTACCTAAAGACATTGCTGTTGCTATTTGACTAAAGAATGATTATCTTTTTGTTTGATTGGTTGTTTGATTTTGGTAATTCATGACCATTTATTTCTAGGATTTAGCTAATGAATTCCTGTTTTCAAAAGGAGATGCCCAGACTAGAGTAAGGGTGACATGGAGTTCCCCTCATTAAGCATCTGTATGTTTTCCCAGCTAAGATTTTGGTAGATGGGACATAGGTACCTCATCTGTGGAAATTTTGAAGCAACCTGGAACATGATGTAGCCTGCTCCTAGTGGCATCATAATTTTCATGACAGACATATTTAAGTGCATGCTGAATATATTTGTATGGAAATTCTGCCCAAGCTAATAGTGAGGAAAATACAGCTGGATGCAGTGCAGAGCCTCGTTTCAATAGGCATACTTTGAAGTCCAAGAAAAGCAGAGCACACACAGAGGAAGGACTTACCAGTGCCCATCTCACATTGCTGGGGACATGAGTAGGTGGCAAAAGTAGAGAAGATACAGACTAGAATTAAATGGTCATTTGATAAGGATTCAGAAGAGGATATGATCAGGAAAGATGGTGTTGTGAAAGTGTTCAGAATTTCCTTTCTGTCTCCTACATTCTGTCTTACATTTTCAGCAGCGTACTGTAAAGACTGCAGCAGACAGCATTATTTCTTGATTATACAATATCATGTATCTACTTACATTTTTTCGTGTATGTGTGTGGAAGAGAGAAGCATAGTAAATTATAGAGCTATTCATTCTTCTGGTACTTCCATTTTTTTCTCCCCAGTCTCTCTCAGCCCACTGGTTTCAACATCCATGATACATGAACTCCAGCATTCTTTCTGAGGTTTTCACTACAGCTCAAAAACAGCAAAAGGAAAAGCTTGGTTATGGGATTAAAAAAAAAAAAAAAAAAAAAAGAGGTCTACAACTCAAATATATTTTGTGATAAAGTTAAGATCCATCATTTTTAAAGATTTTTTTCTCCAGTCTTCAGTTTATCCAGAAGATACTAGGGTTTATTTACTACAGGCTTCCTTCAACACGAGCTTTTTCTAACTGAGATATGAGGCTGTGATACATGACCTTCTGGTGTTCAAACCCGGACAGCAACCCAACACATATGCAGAAGCCATGAATACACCTTCCAGACAAAGCTTCCTTCCCACAACACTGCTTTCCCCTCAGTGCATTGTATTGTTTACTAAAAAGAAATCTAAGGGAAAAAAAAAAGTCCAAGTAATACTTGATTGACCCAGCAGATCAACAGACCTCCTGGCGCTTTTCCAGCAGCCCTGACATTGAGGTTATTACGGAAATCCAATCATACGGTTTACAATTAGGACTTGGGTTATCAAAATTACCGGCTTGTTTTTCACTATGAGTAGGGTGAAAGGTGATGGAAAATGGAAAACTAATAGAGAACCAGTACATACAATTGGCAAACATATGGGGCAAAGCGCAGCAATTAAGAAATGACCACTGGGATTAGGTTCCTCAAGCCCTATGTTAGACTTCTGACAATGGAGTTGAAACATGACTGACAAGATCATGACTGCACTGTTCAGGACTTGTTCACTGTTCAGGATCCCATAAAGCCCCTTGCCAGAGCCCTGCCACAGAAGCAATTAAATAAATCATGCAGAAAAATGGTGTGTGTTTCACATCTGCAGCCACAGAAACCATGCAACATTGGGAGAAGACTCATGAAGCAAGCCCAAGACTATCCAACATTTTAAAGCATTAATGATAGTGATAATACTTCAAGCAGACACTGGAAAGTGTTAAAATAGCCCAATACTTTCCTAATTTTGTCTACCTCCTAATTCCTTTGCCTGCCGTCATCTGGAGAATCTGAAGTCAAATAACTTGATCGTGTCTTCTCTGCCTGTCACCATTACCCAGGAAATCAACAAGGTGTGAAGCTGATGAAGTCCCTGTAGCATCACTGAAGGGTGAGGCCATGACACACTTCCACAGGTTGCTCTCTAAGACTCTACTTTTGCAGGAATAGAGTATTCAAGAGTCAAGCACAGTGACATGCAATCACTCCATCAGGCAGCATAAAACAATGAGCAAGTGAGTGCAAAGGTTGCGAGCAACCTGAAGAGGAAAAGGAGGGTGTAATCTCCAACGTCTATATTTAGCTTTTTTCGTCATCAGCAATTAACCCTGCTCTAACTTATACCTCCTAAGGAACGTCCAGGTCACAATCTATCTTGTCTTTGTGTGAGGAACAACATATTATTCAAGATCCAAGTTTGTTTTTCATTCCTTTAAGCAACAGCTGACATAAACTCTTCTTCCAGATTGTCTTTAACATTCTGTGGAGAGATCATGTATTCTGGGCACCAAACCAGCATCAACATTCCTGGGTGGGGGTGGCTGGTGAGAGGAGAAAGACAAGAGGAGGTATGAATATCTCGCCAAAACAAAACAGCAGAACTTTCTGGCAGCTTCCCAGTCTGCACATTCCTTGGTCTTCTGCAAGGCTGGAGATCCTACCGAAAAGGATTCCTTGAAATCTCAGATTCTTACAGATCTCTGTCTTGATTTGTTCTGTATACTCTGGGAAAGAATGCTTGTCCTGGTTAAGCAGGAATGCGGATTCTTCATCACAGAGCAGAGGCAATAGACTTATCCAGAGAATATGCCATCTATGAAAACAAGTTGCTCACAACAGTAAGTTGAGCTATTCATGCAGTCTGCCTGAGAGGAATAATACCTCTCTTTGTGCGGAAATACAAAACATATATGGCAGCATAGCTGAGATATATTCTTAAGTAAATATCTATTAAAAATAAAGCTGTTAAAAGAATTCAAAAGTTAGGCATTGAGGTTAATGCATTTGCCAGGGTTTCTACAGCAACACACTGAATTCACTTTCAGTCATAATGAAATAGTCTCCTGTTTTAACTATGTAGAGGCATACAATTTATATGTCTTCTGCTTTCCAGCTTCCACACTTTCCTTTCTTGTTTTTCAGAGGCTGTGTATTTTACATTTTGCTTAAGAAACCTTCCAGTCAATACACTGAAGAAGGCATAAGAATCAAACATGCATGTTCTGATCACTCCACAGCATTTGCAGCACAATAATTTTCTTCTAAAGGTGAATCAGGTGCTGCACAATGAGCAAACTGCAAAATACCAATATCTTTATTCCCCTTTCTCCAACACAGGGTGCACAGGGTGGCATCCAGACCGGTTGTGAAGAACTCCAGAGAAGGGGACTCCACAACCTCTCTGGGCAGCCTGTTCCAGGATCTGCAAAGACCAAGTCAAGAAAACATGTCAGGCTGTGCCTAGCTCTATGCAGGAACATTGTCCTATCTAAATTTCTATGCCTTTTTCATTTTTTGGGCAATATGGGAATTAAAATGACTTGTAGGCTTACCAGCTGCCTGTCAGATAAATAGGCAGTCTACATAAAGAACACGTTACTAGGGTGTCTCAGAGATCTGCTGAATAAACCCACAACTGTAACAAAATAGGACTTCCTCAAACTCTTTAGGGTTAGACTTTGAGTCTGGCACACTGACGAGAGATACGATTGTCAACAAAAGCATTACACTTAATGATGCATCATCTGGAACAGGACCCCACTATGTCCCTCTTTCTTAGAGTCACACCCTGTCGTGTTCAGTCCATGACATATCTTGTGTCCATGCAAACCGTCCTACAAAAACACCTTTGAACTGCATGCTTTCCACGGGGCAACACAATCGATCTCCTCATCCATCTGCTCTTATTCATTATGTAGAATAACTAGTTACATTAGCACTAGTTCAAAGTCACACACACACAGATCCCTTTCTCTATTACAATAAATATCTCATAAAAAATTACATACCCTGAATGTATTCAGCAGCAAAATAGCAGCTGTTGCATAGTTTGAGGGTTTTTTATTTTAAACTTATTAATATGCTGATCAGATTCTTGTAATCAGAAGCAAGAGACATTAATCTCATAAAACATGTAAACTATATTTTATTTGGGCAAAAAAGAAAAACATTATCAAAGCTGTAGCTTCTTTCCTTTCTTGCTTTATTTCAGTAGCTCAGACAAAATCTGCAGGTTGAGTGAAAAGTCACACCACAGGTCTGGTGTAGGACAAGGTGACAATAATAGAAGAGAGAGCTCTCTTTTAACCTGTTGCCCCACGGCTTGTCTCTCACCCTGACCTGCAGATCATTACTTGGTCACAGCCCACATGAACGAAATGTGTGGAGGCTTTGTCAACCATCTTACAAGAATCACCATTAAAAAAGCTGTTCCTGCTACACAGAGCCAAACAAGCCAGCCAAGGGTTTACACCAGTGCCTGTCAAAGTGAATGGGTCCGTTTGCCATGATTACAAACAAGGAGGAGTAAACTCCTTTTGCTCAAGGAGTTGAGAGGCTAGCCTTTTCACTCACCTTCATGGAATACTTCTCTAGAAGGTACGCACAACATCTTGGCAAGGAAATTTGCAATGGCAGGAGCTGTTTATCCCTAGGTTAGAGCCAATATAGGGCTAAGCATCAAGTATCCAGAGATTGTCAGACCTGATGTGATACATTTTAAAGAACTTGATATGAAGCAGGTAGTTATTCGGTACTTCCTGAAAACCGTAACTCCTGTGGAGGAAATGGAACCACGCTGAAAACTTTACACAACTAGTTATATTAGTCAGTCAACACTCTAGGATAAATTTTTAAAAAATTAAGGATTTTTTTTTTTAAATTAAATTGAACGGTAATATTTTATTGAGCTAAGAAGAATAGGTAGTTATATTAGCAACTAGGTAGTTATGACCTTACTAATCAATAATATTCTCCAAGATAATTAAAAATAAGAGCGAATATTTTAGAAATATAGGTAAAGAGATCAACAGTGCAAAAGATACATGAGTTTTATCAGTCAGGATGTTTTCTAGTGGTGACATACAATTAAAACTAATTGGGTCTTCCTGGGCTTGTCATGCACATCTTCTGAGAGAAGAGAGCTCTGGCCATCTCTGTTACAGTCAATCAGGAGATGTATTTGCAATGATGATTACATCAGATCTGGTTTAGACTGACCCAATAGGATTTGTCATCTAATCTTCCATGAATAGATCCAGTCACATGAGGTTAAGTTTAGTGAGGACAGTCCAGCTGTATACACAGAAACAAAACAACATTTACAGTGGCTTGGAGGCAACTAGGTAGTTATGACCTTACTAACAAGCACTGAGTTTGATGAAGATAACAACTGTTCCAAAATACAGTTCGTTTTTTCTTCTTCTTCTTCTGTTTCTATGGTTGGATGAGTGTGTGGGGGGGTTATATATTTATTTCCACAACTAACCTGCCATAAAGTACTTATCAGCTCTAAAATTGGATAGTAAATACACAACTGATTATCTAAAGATTGAGTATAAACTCTAAGTCTATTGAAAATTTCTGGTCTAGAATTCCAGAGTAAGATGGGAGGTTTGAGACAAGTGCTCCATAAACCACTAATTCTTTTGAGAGCAAACAAGGTTTTTTACTTACTTTTTCACTCAGGTACCTTTGGTACTGGATTAAACCCAGACTTGAACATGAACTCCAAACACATATTTTGGAGAACTATGATTTGCCAAGTGAAAGCTAAGTGAATGCATGGAATAAGATACTGTCCTGCACACACCCTGTGCCTTTCCTCTTTCGCTGCAAAACTGGTAACTGTTGGAGGAAAAATAGAATGCTGGCTACACACTTACACTGAACTGGCCCCTGTGCTTTATGTCTTGTGGATTCAGGTTGCAATTCTTGGTGCCTGATACATCTGAGTAAGGAGCTTAACCGAAGGGAGAGCCATGTGTCCCTGAGGACAGTCAAGGTGGTAGAGCTAGCCCTGAACTGCAAAACACAATAGCTTCTGCAGTCATAAAATAGGTCAGATAGTAGATGTAAACCTTCGTCTAGTGTCAAGGTGTGACAAATCATGACTTTGCAGTGAGTCTTTTTAATCATAATGTCTGTGTATATGCTTTCACCTCACCTAATTCATGAGGATTTAAATCACAGATTATATAATCTTCACTGGGAGCATATGTTCCAGTCCTTTAATTTCAGACTGATCTCAGTGTCTTTCCTCCACATAAAGAGTACATATATACACTTTACGTGTGTCTTTCTTGTCATATGTGTTCATTCTACACAAATAGTATATATACACATAGGTCAAGTGCACAAAAGTTATTTGAAATATTGCTTAGACATTAAACATTACAGCAAGAACTGATGAAGAGTTGCAGAAATGGAGCATAGTCACCATCGACTACTCTTTTGTCTGTTTGTTTGTTTTAGTTACTTCAATAGTCATAGAAAGAGAATAGCTGGAGCATTAAGATGAAGTAGCAAAATTTGAGTTGACGAGACTTACTTACAAATTTCTGTAAAAGCTGTTTTATATGTGATAACCCTGCCAGAAAGGTTGTTTATCCAAGATGGTCCCTGAAATAAAAATCAGATGTTGTACATCAGTTATTACTGCTCTTATTTACATGATGCGGATGCATCTTGTATGGTTAAATACCAGTGCTGACCTTAGAAAGACAGTGCTCTTCCTTCTTGAAACTCTAAACCTTTCAAAAATCTTGGTAGATCAGCAAATAAAGACATACAGATGACATGCATAAGGGGATTTAAACTCAAACTTTGAGCTGTCACTTGCTACTCATACTGGTGAGCACCAAAATATTTGCATGAGACACGATATAGCTGAATCATTCCAATTCAGGTTTGCAGATCTGGAAGACACAGCTTCAACACAGATGTTGAAGCCTTACTCGAAAAGCTTTAGAGCAACTAGATAAATCCAATGCTTACTGATAGGGCAGAACTTGTCAGCCTGTTGACTCATCAGATAGCCTGCCAGATGTTGCTTATATCCTATGGAAAACAGACAAAGATTGGAACCAGTGTAAGATGATTTCAAGCACAATGATCTCATGACTGATCATCCTGCACAGACATTTCATCAGTAGATGTCCATATAGAAACTTAAGAACTGCTTTTAGACACCAGCAGGGAAAAAAAAGAACGACAAGGAAGTCAGATTCAAAACAGATGGGAGATTATTTTGAAAACCGTTAAATGGGGCTCGTAACAGAGACCGAGACACTAAGGTCTCTTTCCTGGGTGTTGGCAGCAGTAGATAGATCAGTACGAAAAAGAAGAAAGGCAGCTGCACATAGAGGAATATCACTATATATGCAACCTGCTGAAGCCGTCCCCAGGCCATTGGTCTGCTTTATTAACGGAACAGGTTTGGGCCAAGAAACAAATATTGTTTACAAGGCATTTGTAGAGCCTGTGAAATGCTCACAACATAAACATGCAGAAAATCACAGCAGTCAAGTAGTGCCTAATTTTTCTGAGAGACAGTAATAAAGATATTCAGAGGGGCAGCAGACAATACGTGAGCCTTGATTTCCAGAGCACAGTTGCAGGTCACACAGTACAACAATGCACTATAATTTTGCATAGGCACAAAAAGTTTTAACTTTTAACATGTTTTAACTTCTTTGGAGATTAGAGCAGAAACAGTCTGTAAAGGTAAATTTTATGACAATGTTCTCTGTCTGGGAAAAAAAAAAAAAGCTACTAATCACTCATAAACTCTGCCAAGGACGCATCAGGATTCAGCACAACTACACTTTTCAGACTGTGAGAGAAAGATGGTTCTCTGAATCAGACTCATAAGATCCACTGACTTTGGTAATACAGCACAGCACTACCTTTTCCTTGACGCATGAAGAGTCCCAGCTAGTCTTCACATCTTTTTGAAGTGAGATCCTGTCAGTAGTCTTGCAGGAAAGTGAAAGACAACAGCTCTAAATCCTGCACAAAAGCTCTCCAAATTTGGACAAATGTTAAGAGCTTTCTTCTAGATCCTTCAGAAACTGCAGGAGTTAGCATACCATCTGGATATCCCTAAAGTGCAGCAACAGATATCGAGGACTGCTGTTATCCTCTTTCTGTGCCAAAAAGGCAAGTCCATGCTCCAAACTATTTCTTCCATGCAAGGATTGCATAAGTGCACATGCAAATATTCTGAGAAGTGAACCCAATCCATTGGGTCTCAGAAGGTTTATTATGGGCAACTACTGCCAAAAAGAATTTGAAAATGCAGTGGAATGACTGTGCCAGTGGCGCCCAAAGCTGTCCACAGGCTTATGAGTGGTGCCCATGTCTGCCATACCACGGCAGGCGTGGGAACCAGCTCTGAATTCATATATGCATAAAGGTATACTAACTGCAGATCTAATTCCACCCCAAAAAGACAGAGAAAGAGGAGGAGGGGAGTGTGAACCTTCTCCATGAAGACTTGGAGGAGGAATAAAATTATCACTGTGTTTGAAAATATAGTTAGAGTGGGCTTTATCTGATGCAGGTATCTAAAAGAAAGACATCACTACCAGAGTCCCTATCCTAGTCTTCCTTAAAAAGGAATTTCTAATACGTACAACATCTCATCCTAAGATAGACTTCTTAAGTAGGTCAGTAGATTGTGCCCTAGAAAGACTTATTTCTCTCCATTGACTATAAAAAGCAGCCGAGATGTTTAGCTCAGATTTAGTTATCCACAATTAAGCAAGCTAAGATGTTTCATCAAAGGAAGATGCTGCTTGATGCTTAGTTTTTTAAGGAGGGAATAAAAGCAGTAGATTATGCTTATACTAAGCATCTCTCTGACTAATAAACAGTTAATATGTTTTAATGTAAAAACATAGTTTCATTAGATTAAAGGTTGATACGCTGAATGCAATTACCCCTACACAGATTTCATTTGCTGAAATATTTCATGTCTGTACAAAGTCTGCAAAAACAGGTAATTCCAAAAGCATCATTATACACTACTCAAGCGATACCGAAAGCTGAAATTTTAGACTCATTGACTTTGCATAATTAAAGCACCTAAAGTTAGAAAAATTATACTATGCAACTCACTAGTGTAATTCCAGAGTGTTGGCTGTTATAATTCCGTGCATCTTCATCAGTTCCAATGTAGCTTTGCTGATTTACACCACAGTGACTCTATTGTCTTCCAAGAATCTGGGGGATTTTCTCAGAACCTTCATTAATTTTGCTAATTATCGGCACACCCACCCCCCTTTCCATCACTAGTGAATGCAGCTGCAGTAGTCTAACAGAATAGCCTTACAGGTCTATTTGCACAGCCCTGGCAGTACATTGGACACATTCAGCTGGGGAGATGTTGCAAGAGCTCCATTTTCAAACATCCGTTCATTTTGGTACCTATTATGTGCTTTTTAGAAACTTTTATCGGAATGGGATTTTGTTTGCACTGTTATCTAATGAACAGCAGAGGATGCACAAGGTATATAGGGATTCAGCAGCACAAGGTGCCTTGTACAGCACAAAAATCAGTGTTTCCAGTAACTCGCCCACAAGAAGCACAAAGGATCTGTGACTGCTGCTCCAGTTTACTAACCCACTGGTGAGAAGGACACAGACTGGACACTTTGTGGCCTCTTGTCCTGGCTATTTGAATACTTATCGTAATATCCTCAGCTTTACCGTGCTCCCTTGCTATCCAACATCCATACACATAATTGAACATTGCCAAGTTTTCTCTCAACAAAGAAGCCTGTCTAATGCAAAATTAACATACCCTGTTCTCTGTTCACGTCCATGGGTATTTGAGATAGGCACTAAGATGAATTGTGTTAGTCAAGCATTATTTGTCATTTTCTTCCTTGTCTAACTGAAAAATGTAAGTCAGATTTCACTAGAGAAAAAAACATAAATAGCTGAAACACAAGCATTTTTCACATTTTTCAATTGCAAAAACCTGCTTATACTAGAATAGAAGTGAAGGTGTCTATAGTGAAAACTGAGTGAACTTAACAGATCAGCGTCACTAAGGGGTTAAATAATTAGACAGGAAATAAAAGTCCGGTCTAATCAAAACCCCAGCAACTCCCAAGTATGCATCCCTTTTCAGGGATAGATATGCAAAAGATCACTCCTTTTCCATTAATAGATAGCAATGAACAGCCTAACAAGGGTGTCCAAAAAGAAATTAATATCATGAATTAGCAAGGTGACAGCTGTATTTAGTATCTTATGCAAGATTGGTTATGAACTGCCTATAACTTGAAGACCAGAATACATTTCTTTCGAATTCCAACATTATTTCTACCTTAGCATATGGGCGTGAAATCTGGAAATCCATCAGAGGTATAGGCAGATGTCTAAACGCCTTCAGAAGCAAATGTCTAG
Source organism: Eudromia elegans (assembly GCA_003342815.1). Taxonomy (NCBI): domain Eukaryota; kingdom Metazoa; phylum Chordata; class Aves; order Tinamiformes; family Tinamidae; genus Eudromia; species Eudromia elegans. Next base: position 2,060,511 of record PTEX01000090.1, on the reverse strand, counting down.
AAAAATACTAGATATTAAATAGAGTGAATTTATAACAAGTGCTGAGCTGCCTTAAACAACTTGAGTCTTTTATTCTAAAATTGTCAAGAAAGAAAAGAGAATTATCTGCAATAATTAATAATTAAATCAGAGCATCTGCCATTGCCGGTGTGTCTTGAAAAAATGGAGGGGAGGAAAAAAAGTGTTTAAAAATGATAAAACTGCCGGTACTTCAAAACACAGAAGCTTTGGAAATTGTAGCCCCTCACCAAAAATGATGAGTGAACATTCTTTACATCACAAGTGATGTTTGGTGCAGCAAGAAAGATTCACATTTAAACCATGGAAGAAAAATCAGAAATCCCTGAATTAATAGATCAAGTATATGCTACAGATGACAGACAGACAGATAAGGAGAATACCCACTTGGAAATTTGTTCTTATAAGCTTGCTGGCAAACACGAGGGTAAAATATGTTCACAGAAGCACTGATCAGTTCACAAGTCAGTTGTGAATAGAAAAGCAGCAAGTCCTTTTTTCACAATGAATAATTTTCCTACTTCTAATATAGATCAATGCCTACTTTTTCAAAAACTATACTATTTGGCCTTTAATTGAATAATGGAAATTGTTTTATAATGTCTCTTCTCTTTTCAAGCAGGCAAAACAAAGAGTGAAGCCAAATGGTGATATATAGCAGAGAAAAAAATAGCTTATTGTTCTGATATATAATGGTAATTAACCTAAAATACCAACTATATTTCCTCTGACTACATCACAGATTAATATTTTGTTTCTTGAGAAGATACTTCTGCATCATTGTCTATTTTGAAAATATAAAATAATCTAACTTTTTCCCACCCTTCCTAATTTGGAGGATGAACGCTGCCTTTTTATAACTAAATGTTGAAAAAATATGAGATTTTTGAGATTTATATGGACAGATTTGGCAGCCTTTTTGTATTTACTTGGACTGCAAGGTATATTTTTTATGTAGGCCACTATCAAAATAAATATCCAAACCATTCATTATTTTAGTAAGTCATTCTTTATTAGACATGGATCAGACAGGGATAATTTCAGTGTGCCTATTCTCTGGCCAATTGTAGTTGCGTAAATTAGGCACAGCTCCACTGAAGTCAGCACAGCCATCGTCATGTAAAAGCAGCAAGAGGAATTGAGTCCAGGAGAACTGTTAATAATAACTGAAGTGTGTGAGGAAAATTACTCCTGTCAGTCAATTGCAGATTGGTCCTGCAAGTTAGGTTGGAATTATATTTTCCTTCTGCAGCCTTGTATTGGTTTTTCATCGGTAATAAGTTTTACACACTTAAGTCATTCCTTTCTAAATGCATTTTGGCCCTGCCACTTGGCTGTGGCTTGGACGGCAAAGTTCAGATCCAGACCTAAATTCATCTCATGTTCCATTTTGCCCTGAATGAGACTTCTGGATTGGCTTATTATATAATTGAGAGTAAACCACAGTGTGTGGATTTGGATGTAGGTCCAGCCTCAACTCCCCTAGAGTCTGGGATTCTTCTGATCCAGGGGTTTGGTTTCAGGCTCCTTGTAATTTTTGCTATTTAATATCTGCTTATCTTTTATTTTTATTTCTTTGTTTGCCGTTCGTTTTAAACTTCAGAAACGCATTTGGAAAAAAAAAGAAAAAAAAAAAAAACAGAAGGAGTCAAACAAATCCTTGCATATTTATTCCAACATCAGCTGACATCCGTAGAAAGATGACAGATAAAAAGTGGGTGGGAAACAGCTGCAGAGTAATTTTAAAATGCCCAGGGCCAAACAAAGGCAGCCAGACAGTGCTCTGATGAGAGCTCAGCAGCCAGAATTTCCATCCTCAGGACGGCAAAAAGCTTCCGGAAACGGTGCAGAACAAAAGGCGTTTTCTGCGGGGCGCTGCCAGGGCTGCTTTTCCCGCGCCGAGAGGAGGGGAGCTGCAGAGACACCGGAAGGCGATGGAGAAGGAGAGCAGCCCCGTGCCACGGGCTGCGTCCGCGGTCACGCTTGCACGGTGGCTGCCGCCACGCGGGATTTCCTCCCGTCCTGCCCATCGGCACGACGGTCTCTGTGCTCGCTCCTCCTCTCCTCTGTCCTAAATTGGAGGTGGTTTGGAGAAGGGCTGTGAGAAAGATGAAAGCATCAGGAGATGTGCCTCCTAAGTGAATAAACCCAGCCTTTTGACAAAAAAATAAAAATAAAATAAAATAAAATAAAATAAAATAAAATAAAATAAAATAAAATAAAATAAAATAAAATAAAATAAAATAAAATAAAATAAAATAAAATNATAAAATAAAATAAAATAAAATAAAATAAAATAAAATAAAATAAAATAAAATAAAATAAAATAAAATAAAATAAAATAAAATAAAATAAAATAAACCCCATGGTTTTGAGAGGATAGGTCCATTAACAGCCTACTGCCACTTATAAAGAATAAAGAGGAGCTTCTTCTCTGGAGATAAAGTCTTAAGTTTAAGGCAGAATGCTTTAAATTTTGCTTTAAAGGCTTTCAGTTAATTTCTTCAATTTTTTTTCCTCTTAAGTAGAAATTTTCTGTAAATTCAGATGATTGTGTTGCAAAGAATTCACTCAGAAAGATCCAAAGAGTCCCGTCTGTCTTGGAAACAAGGAGTCTAGTAACTAATCTCATATTCTGGCCTTCTAAAAACACATTTTTTCAAGCAAGAATGTGAAATGGCTTTCTGAAGAATACATGACAAATCCAGACCTGAAAAGACACCAACAAGGCATTTCCGACAAGAATACTCCTTGTCACTGCTGCGTTTTCATCCTTCCCTCTCCTTCTCTAAAGGTCTTATTCCTTTCTTGTCCTTCTCCTTTTGCACTTTCCTCTGTGTTTGCCCCCAGGGCCCATCTTTCCCTGATGCTTTTCCTTGCTCTCCCTTTCTCTGCTCTTTTTCTATGGAGCCTCTCCAATGCAGTGCTGATGTCTTCTGCAGACGCGCTGGATTGCTGCACATCCCAAGGAGGACATGAGGAGGCTGGAAACGGCATTTTCCAGGAAAGACTTGTGAATGGCAAAGATTAGGGGCAGGAGTAGCAAGGAGCCTGCACCTTGGCTGGACATCATAAATCCCCTCTGGGCACCTGGGCCAGGGAGGCTCCAGGACCAGGGTCCTCCCAGCTGGTGGCCATCCTCATGGCAGCGTGTCACCCAGCAAAGGCACCAAAAGCCATCCTGCAGAGCTGCTGCTCCAGGAGAGTCACATGAGGAGAAAAGGCTGCCTGAAATCTGCATTTAAAGCCTCCTTCACTGACTACCCAGCTGCTTTGGAGCACGCCACATGAGCGTAGAAGATGTTGTCCAACGCCAACACCAATTCAATCATTTTAAGATAATGCTGCAATGGGAACTTGCCTGTCTGAGCACTCAGCAATGAGAATCAACCTAGGAGTAACTTCACGGTTGCCTCTCATCATTTTCACAGTTTCCTTTTTTTTTACCATAATATTCTGCAGTATGTATCTAAAATCTCAACCTTGTCTGTTGCTTTAAACAGTCACTTTTCCTCTATTTCCAAACTCTTAGATCAGTTCTCTTCAAAGGAAGAACATATTAATAGCAACCTCTATATTCCCTCTAGGATGCTCTCAAGTCTTACTGTGTTTTTAATCTTTGCAGAGCCCAAAAAAACCAACCACATCAGGTGATCTGAATACCTTTCTTTTTTTTCTCATTTCTTTATGGATGTGACTGGTTAGGAGTTCTGCAAAGATTAAAAACCCCATTCAATAAAACTATAGATTTGAAAAAGGTGCATCATGATATGATTAACAGGGGATTCAAAAGAGAAGATAAAAAGGATATTCCTGACATCCAGAGAGTGGTAAAAATCTACAGAATAAGTGGAGCAGCATTGACCTGCTCTCTAATAACAGAGAGATAAAAAACAACCTCATCAAAACTCATCAGCAGCAGAAAGATTAGGTTGAGATTTCTGGTTTTCCAGACTGCAAAGAGAAAGAGCATGTTTAGTAGGTTTGAGACTACAGAATATGCAAAACTATTAAAGTGGAAATCAATACTGTTTATTTTGGAGACAGGTTGAAGAATAATATTCATGGCCAGGCAGTGAAGAGGGGAAAAGTTTGTCTTCTGAACTGGGGGAGCAAGAAGGACTTACAGCACATGACATTTGGAATTGCAATCTGTGAGCAGAATGCCATGGCTGCTATATCATTTACCATCTCTGTCTTCATTTTTCTAAGTTTGCATTAAGGATACATTCAAAACTCACTCCTTAGGTTTTGTTTTCATTCTGCACTTCAAGCATCTTTTTTTTTTCCCTTCCAGCACAAAGTAATATTTCTGGTTTGTTATATAACAGAATAGTCTATCCTGGGAACATATTTTTCTTCTTTTGGTTTGCAAGTTTTCTCTCTTTCCTTCAAAGTTAACTTCTCTGTGGGGAAAACACAGTGAAACAAAACAAAATAAAACAAAAAAAGACTGACAGGGCAAAATGCTTGTTATTGCACTATTTGTGTACTCACAAGACAGTACAAGGGTCTGTCACTACAGAAGTTAGCTCAAACACTTGCTGGGGCTTACTTTCAGGCTGCTGGATCATGAAGGCAATAAAGCTCATCAAGAGGTGATAATTCTATTTCAAGGAAACTTCTTGGATTGTTTATCTTTTACAAAGGAGCAAGAGGAGAACACTTTTGCGATAGCTGTACATGCCTGCTTTCAGGCATTCCTGTTACCTAGTGACTAGAGTCCTCCACACAAGGTTTTTTATTGTTATTATTGTTCATTCCAGATCACTCAAAGGTTTGTCTTCCCATGCTACAGGTAAGACATAATCTTTATCTTCCACATTCTAATTTCTCCTCAGTTTTTCACCCAAGACAAAGCAATGAGAATTACAACCAAGAGTCACTTTTGTCAGGCTCAGCTCCAGACCAAGAACCAAAGCAATCCTACTTTTCTATAGCTACAGTGTTTACTCTTCTTACTGGAACAACAAACACAGTTTTATGCCAAAACAATTCCATTAACTTTATTCCAGTAATTACCAACCTAAAGTTGCACAAAAGAAAGAGGCATCAGGTCCACTGTATCATCAGTCCACTGTATCATAGTCCAGTCTATAGCAAGACAGGGCAAGTTGCGATCAAGGTCATTACCCAGATCATTTATTTTTTGCTCATCCTGTAGTACAGCCAAGACACTCCAGTAATCTGGGCCCCAATTTGTGTGCAGCAACTCCCCAGATCTACGTGTGCCCACTGTAAGCGCCAGTTGCCACCATCAGTTGTTAATATTTTATCTTCATGTGCTCAATGCCTTTAATAGGAAAAGCATCAATAAATGCAAGCCCCACTGTAGCATGAGACTTCATCACCACATTTATGACACTTTTGAAAATGATATAAAGCATAAATCAGGGTCAATTTGTCTTTAACACGTGATGAGTGCTTGGTGTTAAATCAGATCTCTTTTAATTGAAGGAGGAGACAGTTACAGTATTCCTGACTTAGTGCTTTTCCCTGTACTGCCATATCTCATTAACGAGACACAAAGATGTGAAACCTTAGAACTTCCTTTGTGTGGCCACACAGTATCATTCTTGATTGTCCTAGCCGGATTTTGCTCTCCCAACACTCTGAGGCCCTTGCAGGTGAATTACACAATGTTTTCCCGAGCAGCATCTGAGAAAAAGAAATCTCCAGCTTCCAGAAAGACTTGGGAAGACAGACTGCTCCCTTACACGTGATTGCTTTTGTCAGCACATAAATCAGGCCCTGAGAGTTCCCAGCAAAGCAGTGTTGATCCAGGGGGGGGAGAACTTCCATCAGTGAGGAAGGGCCAATCCTCCTAAGTCTGAATGAGGTAAAAAAAAAACCCACAGGCTGGGGAAAGCCAAGGAGCCCTGAGACTTTCCATTTTTACAACATTAAAGGTGGTTGTTTTTTGTCATAATATAGTGTCCTCAGCAGACAATTCCATGAGAAATTGAAGAACAGTTTCAGGCTGCACTAGTTAACTGGGCAAGATGGACACACACGTTGCAGAACATTGCAGACACAGCAGAAGGATCCCACAGGAGACTGTACAAAGAGAAATGTGCAATATCAGACAAATCCTCATAGGCAGATCATATTCTCATGGGATTTTAAAGAACTTTTGTTACTACTTACATTGCAGCAAAATCATACTTCCTCAGCTTTCCAGGGAGCCACAAAACATTTCTAATTACATGTTCCTTCTAAAATGGAACTTCCAAGGATGTCTCTGTCAGTCAAGGACCAAAGTAATGAGGGAATACATCAAGCAAATGTCCTTGTAGAAAGACCATTTATAGCAGGAGAAAGATAACTGGTCTAGCACTGGAGGTCACTTTATGCACACATGACTTTCACATGAAGCTGCAGCTGTCCCTGCTCTGAAAAACACTTGCTTTACTAAAAGCCTCTCTGGCTGTACAGGAGTCTTTGCTTTCTATCAAGGATCATGAAGTAAACTCATGGTGTTTAGTGAGAATACTACCCCTCCTAAGCTTAGCAAAAACATCCTCGGGTCCTCTCACCTCCCGGCCCATTTAGGACTGCTTTCAAAAGCCTGTTTGACTACTATTTCTAATCCAGGCCTCTGAGTCTGTGTCGAAGACCATTGCAGAGTCTCTGGAACAAATACAGCATTGATTTCACTGTTTTCCTTTTCAGCATCTAGCTTCTTAGCATCTCCTTTGGCAGCACATGCAAGTGGGGCAGCCTTAACTGCATCAGCGCGTAGGATCCCAGTCTGCAAGCCTCACTTAATTGCTTGATATTCACAGGTATTGAGCACCTGGAACTGCAGTGGAATTTAATGAGCACCGTGGCTGCTTCCTCACCTCTGAAAAGTCAGGCCCAGAGGACTTCCTTTGAAGATGTCAATTGCTATCCTCTATTCTGACTTCCTATATTACTTTCAAACAATCCTCTATCACTCCATAAGCTCATAGGGTTTGCTTTTGAATGTTAAGTGTCCTGGTCAAAGGTGTCAATTTTAATCCAACTCATTCAGTTTTAAAACGGACAGGGATTATAATACTTCATAATTCCCTCTTAACTTCCTTCTACTCTGTATCAAATATGAATTATTGACAGAATCACCCCAATCTGTCATATCTGATGAGGCACACATACCATGGGATAAATTAAGTGGAGAACATAAGCTTAGAAGCATATGTCAGTGAATCTGAAAAAGAATTAATTTCTAATTCAGTGCACGAAACAAACAACAGTGAAGAACATTATTAGGCTTTGTGACCTGATAGTAGTCCTAATTCTGAAAGGTTTCAGTGAGGCATAACAGGGTAACCAAAGTCCCTTGTAAATGTGTTTAAAAAACACCCACACACAAACATACACTTATATCCCAATGGCAAATATGATTTAAGGACCAGATTCCATAACTTTCAGTCACATTGAATAGTACCTTACCATCCATGAATGACTCCATTGAATCAATAGGACCGCTTGCGGAACAAGGTGCTATTCAGCTCAACTAAAGGAATCAGAATCCGGCCCAAAGTTAAAAGTAAACAGGAAATTCTAGCAGCATATATCACGGTAATCAACATGAAAAAAGTGGGCATTTTCCAGCAGTTAGCATACTAAGATACACAGGTATTCCTACGCACATGAAAATAGCTGCAATACTCCATACAGTTGTTAGCAAATCATCTTCTTTACATATATATTTGTGTACAGATGTTGATTTGAGAGCATCAGAGCAGAAGGGACTCCTGTGCCATGTATATTCTAGTGGATAATGCCTACTCCAGGACATTATGATGCAGTAAACTTCTAAGATCAAATGTGTATATGGAAGGAGGCCCTATGATATGGTCTTATGGTTAGTAGCAGAGGTGGAAGCAAAATGTTCAGAATTAGTGCACTGTCTAACCACTCAAACTCTTACCTATCAAATACCACCATGTATCTTATGTGTTGACCACCATTATAGCACTTTACTGTACATATATTGCCAGGTGATCAGCAGGAGAGTCACTTGGCTCACTATCCCTCAGGCATAGGCATTGCAAGTTTGTATTTCAAGGCCTTTCGCATGTTGAAGTGTTTAACAGTCATTGCTTGATAGATGCAGAGTGGATTTGACGCTGCAAGGTGGCTGCTTAATTACTAGGCTTCACAGTGTTGGATCCACATCCAAGGACATGGATTCATACACATGAAGCTGTTTGTTAGTCACCAAATTACACTAAGAAAGAAACCAATAGTGTAAAAGACAGAGAGATGGTTTATAGGTAAACAGAAAGCACAAAAGAACATGAAAGCATAAAATCATGAATCAGTTTAAATTACAAAGGAGAAAACTGTAGAGTCAAGTGGCCTTTTCCTTCCCAGGCAATCCTTCACTCTAAAAATAAGTATGAGCTCTGTAGCCCACCACTTCTTCTTGTAGCAAATTTGATGGGATAGGAGATTTTTTTCAGTAAAACTGGATGAAATTATAATACTCTGAGGAAAAAAGATACAGAAATTGAATACATTCAAAAAAATACTACTTATTTACAAATGGTATTGAGGTTCTGTGATATATATTAATTATAAGTTATCTTTGGTAATTTGGCTTGCATATCTTTAGAAGAGAATAAAGAGAACATTGCAACTGGAAGGATATCTTTGAGCTACTGAACATGTTCCTCCTCTTAGTATACATTAAGCTGACTGTAATTAACTAACTGATAATTAAGAGCTCCAGAAAGAAGGTTGTAGTTATAGCTATGGAGAGGAAAAGCTCATCAACAATTCAAGAAAATATCTTCACACCCAAGAAAGATGAGTATCAACAAACTAATTGCCGAAAGCAACAGGAGGAATCAAAGGTAAATGAGAAAAGTAGGGGCGTTGAACCAGCATTTCTGAGATATGAAGAAAAGACACTGTGTACTCCACTGACTGTTAGGAAGAAAGCCAACAATAATGAAGAGTAATTTCACGAGTAAAATTAATTTTATTCCAATTACACTGACAATTCTTTTTTTTTTTTTGGCATAAGAATAAAAAATAAAGAAGCAATGAAGTGTTCTTCTGCCTTTTGCCAAAAAGGATGGTAGATACTGAAAGATGGATGGACAAACATCCATGTAAAGTTCTGTAGTTTGATTGAGGATGCCAGTTTCCTTCAAACTGTAGTCTAAACAGCAACTCCCATTATTACTGATATGAATGATGTTGCAGAGATTCACTAAGTCATTTGGGTCCCATTGCTGAGACTCTGTCCACCCAACATGACTCAGACAGTGGCCCATCCTGAGGTTCCTGAGAAGCATATGTTCTACCTGGAAAATAAATATGTGTGCAGGAGCAGCAAAAGGATGTGCTGTCATCTGAGACACACGTGTCTGGTTTAGCTCTGCATATTTCTGTGTGGGCAGACAATCAGAAACAATTGTATAGTTCATTGTTTTAGACAATACAATATTATACATCACATAGAGTGGCAGGCTGCAGACCACAAGAGCGCATCCTCTCAAAAAGGGAATTATGATGTTCACATCCTGTCTTTGGGGTTCACAAGTACCAGAGCAAATGGACTGTGCACAATACCCTGATTGCTCCATGGACCACGTACAGTGTGGCGTGTCAGAAGTGCTCCTTCGATAGCATGTTTGCCTGGTCCCTCTTATGTTCTTCAATTGTCTTGATCTCTACCTGGGCCTAAAAAAATGTTGTCCACTGGCTTCACAAGCACAGCCCACCACAGCTGTGTACTCAAAACCTCTACAAGTTTTCACTGTCTGGTCCCTGGCTACACTCTGGGACTTGACATCAGCCACTTTGCAAAACAACATATACAAGGAACCTTTTATTCACGGCACTTTCAATAGACTTGGAAGACCAAATGTCTTCTATATTAAATGTCAAACTCCATTAATTGCCATTGTCCAAGCGCACTTTATCTGAAGTCTAAATAGACAGCAATTGAACTGATATTTCACTGAAGAGATCAATGAAGTTTCATCTGAATGGGTTTCCAAGCTCACTACTGCTTCTCTCTCCTACTAACTTTCCTTCTAATTGAAAGTTATTCAGATTCTTGTGTGTTCCTATGTGCCAGCTAGATTTCCTCTATTGGCTATATCTTCTCTTAGGACAGTCTCTGTCTCTTTTTTGTTAATCTTAGATAGTCTTTATTTGAGTGAGGAAGGAGGAAAAGTAATAAAAAGCCCAGTAGCAATGACTCCTCCCCTTTATTTGAATTTTTCAGCTTGCAAAGTTGTGAATATATTTTTGAAAAGGTGACAACATTCTAAAATTAGGTTTGCCTTATCTTCCCATACAACAAAAATGTCCTAAGGAATCCTTACCTCAAGTCTAACTAAATTATATCCATTAATGAGCTCTCTATGATACACACATCGTAGGCTTCTGAATTTGCCCTGTTTTTTGATCAGGATAATGACTATGTTTTCTTTCTATGACTCTTCTCAACATTTTCTAAGTACATCATATTACAAATAATAGGGACATGAATTTATGTCATAAAACTGGATAGGAACTGTAAGCATATAAGTGAAATGTCTGATTGGTATTATATACCCCGAAATAAGTGAGGTCAAGCAGCACAAGAAACTCGATACCAAAATTTTTTAAAAGCTTTATTTACATAAGAATGGTGACCACTTATTGTGCTTATGCATAAGTAACTGCTATTTCTGGCATTTGTTACAAAGATACAAAGCATTTACTGCCATCTATCCTCTGGCCACATTTTTTTTTTCATTCATAACTTCTCATAGGCAAATTTACCAAAACAGGTAACATTAGGCTGAAATATGCTGAACATAAAATTCTGTAAGCTTTCACCTCCACAGCCACTCTACAATATCCAGTCCATAATACTGCAGGAAAGCTTAATGCACAACTTCATGAGATGAGAAGATGATTAAAAAAAAAATTAGTAAACCAATTTTCACTCATTTGTACTCTGATGTTTATAGCTGTTAAGTTTCAAGTACTACTCACATGTGTCCAGCAGTCACTGACTAGGAACTATGCGTGAAGGTAACCCATCCAGCTGTCAATATATGTGGACATATGTCAACATATGTGTCCACATCAACATATGTGGACATATGTACCCAGATGGTCTGTCCAGACTCCTAGCAATGACACAGAGGACAAGAAACACCACCTATCCATGCCTCCTGGGTTCTTTTTAGATTTTGGCTGTGCCTTTTTGTAGAAAGTAACAGTAGCCAGGCTGTCCATCCTGTCCTGTCTGTCAGATATCAGGTTTTAAGAAGTGCTGTCCTTTTTCTCCCGATCCAAAGTGGTGTCCTGGGAAACTGCAAGTAGCTGTAAACTAATGTAGGTGGAATCAGGAAACACACTTCTTCTAACCTTCTTCCTGACATTTCTCCCTTTAATAAGTCCACTCACAGATATTCCCATTCCTTCTCTCTGTCATTGTTCTCACAGTTTTCTACAACATCAGTTATCATACACCAAGGATTTGGAAAACAGCAGACAGAAATGGGCTAACTGCCTCATACTACCTAATGGGTCTATCTCCACAGGCTAATGGTCATCATTTTGCTTGTCTTAACTGATGTCTAAAGAGGAGTTTTAAGCAATGCTGGAGCAAACTGAGGGAACATTAAAATTAGCAGTACTTGGTAGCATTCGTAGAGTGTAAAGGAAGGTGGAAGCCTCAAGTAAGTTATTAGGTGTCCAGTCATGCTGAATTTAGGACGGAAAGCAGTAGCCTGAATTTTTTGCAAAAAGTGAAACTCCAGCAAGATGGCCTTGAGAGGCTCACAAGAAGGCAGAGGGCCTCTTTCAAGACAAACCTTGAGAATTAAAGGACAAGGACTCATTTTTTTACTCTCCCAAAGGGTGATATGAAAGAAGTCTTCAGAGTCAGTTTCAATCAACTGTGGACAGCTGTTTCCTCTGCAAAAATCCTGGCTCCCGCACTTTCACATCACATTGTGTAACTCGAATCTACATTTAATTAATTTTTCCCTTCAGAGCAAGGGGTATTTAGCCATCTGTGGCATGGTTAGACCAGCTACCAGACTCCCTTCCCTGCTCTGAACATTGACAATTCGATAAAGTCAAATTGACAACCTTCTTAAAAGCATCTAGATTAAGAATAACTAACACACGATCGGGTAACACTCAGGATTCCAGTGCTGTGCTGATTTGATCAAATTCAGTGTACCTTAGGGAAAATAGACTGAGCAGCAGTACAAATAATTATCAGATTTATTGCAAGAAAAACACACAACAGACATTTTATATTTATATGCTCACATTCCTTATTAATTGAAGATTAGCCTCAGAATAATAAAAAAGTATTATGAGGAAAATGAGAAGCGCTTTAATTAATCATGGTTTGGAAAGTAAAGAGAACAATCATAGATATGTTTAGGTGTTAAGATAGACAAAGATAATAATATTAAGAGAAAGAGCTGTGTCACAGATAATACAATATGTATGGAAAAACTCTAGAGATGTACTTACTCAAGGTCGCATTCATAGGCCTCTGTGTATGTGTGTGTATGTGTACACACTCCAAGATACATGCCATTAATCATGAATTTCTGCAAGGGAATCTAAACAGTTAGGCAGGGAGATGGACTGTCAAGAAGAGAGACCTTCATTATAGACCAGAAAGAAAAAAGGAGCACCAGTAAGCCCGTAACCCTATATACTGCTCCTGTTTGTTAGAGCTGGCAGACATAAGCTGTGGAGAAGTGTTGAGGAAAGGCTAACACACCCTAAATACATGTATAAACATCAATTAATAATGAAGATAGTGAAATCCTTTCATTTTGGTGAAGGTTGGATTCAATGTCGAGTGAGAAGTGCCACTATAAGTGTTACTTCAGGCTCTCCTGCCCCTAAGCATGTCCTCAATATCAGAAGACTTCATCTCATGGAGCTGTGGTTGTAGGGGAGTTTAAGCCTCATTTTACAGAGGGAGGCTGAGGAAGATTAGGGGACTTGCCTAAGGAGGGGGTGTCAATCCATCAAACCATCCATTATGTTGCTACTTGACAGCTCCCGATATTTAAGCCCATACTGAAATTCCGCATTATTAATGTAATTTATTTCAAACAACACCAACTGGCCATGATGAAGTTCTCATTAAAATATATTGCCGCAACAGTGTATCTACATCACAGATGGTATGCACCTTTGAACAAAGAAAATATATTCTCACTGACAAATTAACTTCAATAGACACACGTTAAAGTCATAAACAAGCTGTGAATCAAGCTGTGGAGGTGCTGGGTTTTTCATGGACAGTCCTGCCAAACTTGGATAAAAGTTCTCTTGTTCTTTTTGCTGCAGTAATTGGGACCACCATGGAAACTCAAAAAAACCCTACAGGAGAGGTGGTCTTTCCCTTTCTGGCTCTTGGAGAAGTCATAGGAAAGGAGTAGAGCAACCCCATGTCTACACAGCATGGTGGCTGTGCTGACCAAGCTCTCCACTACGCTCTGCTTTGGGCTGCAATCACGCTCAGCTTAGGGTGAGAGGAGTCATATGGAAACTCCAGGGAAGGTTTAGCCTTAGATCTTTTAAGAGTCTTCAGAATTGGATTGAATCTCTTCTGTCCAAGGCTGGAGAGATTAAAAGATCTTCAATCTTAGTTGAAAACATATCAAAAAATTAGGATATCCGCAATGGGACTGCTATGATGAGAGATCTCTCTTCTGGCTGTGCTCTGTGAAGGTGATTGAACCAGATGATTTCATAGAGAAGAACCCTTCTAACCTAAGCTTTTCTGTAACTCTCGATTTCCTTATCTGAAAGGCAGAAATCAGGTCAAGAATTAAGCTAGGCTTTGCTGTTTTGTTTTGTTGTGCCTTTTTTTTCCTCCTTTTTTGATGGTAAAACTTCTATGGTTGGTATTTTTAGCATGAGACAGGCAGTAGATGCATCTCAGATAAGGGAAAATGTCTTTCAAGGAGATATTGCCAGTTGGTTGGGATGAAAACCAAAGAAACCCCTGTATCATAGAGGGAAAAAACACATTCATTTTTGGCAGCATTTTAAACAAAATTTTAAAAATTATTTTAGCTAGATTTTCTTCCTCTTCTGAAAAGTTCATTCAGTTCTGTCTCTATTATTAAGCAGACATGCTTACTGAAATCTGCCAGATTAATCCAGCCCAATTTTAGATCAAGGGGGATTTATTTTATTTTTAATATCTTTTGCAAGTGACAAGAGTTTTGTTTGCATACTGCCACAAATCTTCCATTTGTGGCAGCTAATGAAAGTTGGAGCATCCACCTCTTCACAGGAAGTTAATGACAGAATGACCTCCCAAAACTTCTTACCTCAAAATTTCCTCTGAAATGTTATTTTCTCTAGACTTTATTACAAATCTGTGTAATGGTGTATCTTCTTACCAGCCTAAGCATATTGCATAGGGAGGTCACTAACTGCTAATTTATTTTTCTACATATCATCAGTAAAGCCTCAAAATAATCTTCAAGTGGGACTTAACTAGTGCATAAACTCTTGCTGACACTTCAACAGAGCCTGAGGATCTCAGTACTGGCAGAAACTCAGTTGCAAAGGGCAACAGAAATCAGTAAAGCTCAAATAAAGCTAAAGCACCTATTCTGAACACATATGTGAACAGGCACAGGGCTGGAGTGAACTAAAGAAGAAGATTAGTAACACTAGCAACAGTGGCATATAGACACCCATGACCTAGGATGTACACAACCACACAGTTTTAGCACTATTCAGGCAGAACTGCCTTTGATGTCTTTGGACATCAAGAAAGACCTAGGACACAACTGGACTAATCCACTTAGAAGTATCTGAAAGCTGACTCTGCTCAAAGGCAGGTGTCTACCAGTCATTTTATCTAGGAAATGTGCATTCTCCAAATAAACAAATTTATTTTCCTAGCACTGTTCCCAAAACTGGAAGCCTCCTTGGTCCAGAATCCATTCAACAGATACATAGGAATGGGCTTTCTGGAGATGTAAATGAAAGAATTCCAGTTTCACAGCAGTATGAACAATTCTTTAATAGCAACCTCAAAACCTTTAAGAAAGGGATTCACAAGTTTATTTTATGCAGATAAGCAAGTACATAAAATAAATACATTCTCTTCTTCAAGTTTTACTTTGAGGTAGCTTCTACTATAATTCGGAGTGCAAAATCTGCTCTTAAATACCGATTACATAGTTCAGACAGCTAAGTCAAAGCAATGGTTTTCATCTCCTGATCTTCACACAAACAAACACTTGGTGACTAAGATTTCTGGGCTAAGATTACAGACCCTCAAAGAGGCTCCCACTTATCACTGCAGTTCAGACCTAGGTTTTGAGATGCATGTAGCTCACACAGAAAACATAATAAGAAGATACAAAGACTTTGCTATCTAGAATTGTCCCATAAATAATACACCAATTCATACTCATAAAAATACCATGCAGCTTTTCACGTGTTTTTAATTAAAAGAGAAGAGACATATTTATAAAACTTCCTACTCAGATTGTGTAGCTCCACCAAAATAAAGAACAGAGCACTTCTTACAGCAACTTATGAAAGATATTTTCAAAATGTCTCTTTTACTGACTTTGGGGGTCTTTTCCTGTAGAGTTGTAGAGCTAGCCCAAAGAAAGGCTTCCTAGATAAAGTGTTTGGATCTGTCTCTCTCCATAATCTTTCAGATAAGTATGGAATGACTAGTGAATCCCTTCCCTTTTCCAAAGACAAATAGGTAAAAGGGAGAGCAGAGGAAACATGATTTCTTCTAAATGGAGAAAAACCCTCTCCGGCACATGTACGGACATTTTTAAAACAGGGAGGGAAAAAAAGAGGATTCGGGGGGCAGCCAGGCTTTTTGTTTGTTTGTTTTTTGGTTTTTTTTTTAAGAAATGCATGTCTATATGCAGGTCTGTGCATTAACAATTCTTGTTTGTCTTGTCCATGTGAGTATTTCTCATGACTCAGATGTGTGAAATGCTATGGAAATGTAAAAGCAGTAGTGATGTCAGGAGGATGTGTCACTGACAGACGTCTGTCTAACTCATTTGAGGGATTTTGATCCACAAAATCCTTAGTTATCTTGTTCCAATGCTGTACTATCCCCCCAGCCAGAGAGTTCTTCTATCTAGTCTATATACCTCTTGCATCAGTTTAATCCAATCATTTCTTTTGAGATAACTTTTGGAGATGGAGAAGAGGTACCATTCCTTTTTTATCTCATTTTGGCTTGCTTTACTTTACTATGCCTCTTCGTCCTCTTTACTTTCCTGGATAAGTAAATTCAGTTAATTCAACTTTTCTTCATAGAAGATGGGTTCTAACACTTGTTTTTCTCCTCTCACACAATTTTTCCAAATTGTCTTAAAATCTGCTGTCACCACCAGACTCATAAATAGTGTACCTAGTTCAGGCCTCACTACAAAGAGCAGAATGAAATAGTCACCTTATAGTTACAATATTCTTTCTAACTCACCCCACTATGAAATTTTCTCTTTATACATCTTCTCACATTTCGCTATTTCACTTTATTCGTGCTCCATCCTTAGCCTTTCTTCTGAAAACTGCTCCCAAACTAGTTGTTTCCAATTTAATATTTTTGTTTGATTTTTCTGTCCTAAAAAGCAATACTTTGCACTTGTCTTTATTGAATTTCATCTTATTGATTTCAAACTATTTCTCCAATTTATCAAGTTCATTTGGAATTCAAATCCTGTTTTTCAAAGTGCTTGCAAGCCCCTCTTAGCCCAGTATCAGCTGCAACTTTTATGAGTTTGCTACATATTCCATCATCAAAGCTGAAAGTACTGAATAATACTGGACCTAGGTCAGGCTTCTGTGGGATCTTATTTGATTTTTTTTCCCAGTTTGACAACAAACACCATTGATAACTACTCTACCAATAAGGCCAATTTTTCAAATTGTTTTGTACCCATCATATAATAACTTAATCTAAACCATATTTCTCTGTTTTACTTATGAAAATGTCATGTGGATGTGTGTCAAAAGCCTCACTAAAGTCAAGATCTATCTCATCTGCTGCCTTCCCTTTATCCAGTGGGCCAGTTATCCTGTCAAAGAAGAAAATTAGATTGCTTTAATGTGATTTGTTCTCAACCAACCCATGCTCTCTGTTTCCTATCACCTTATTTTCCTCTAGGTGTTTACAAATTGATTGTTCAATAATTTGCTTCAGTATTATTCTCACTATCAATGTCAAGCTGGTTGGTCTATAATTCCCTGGGTCTTCCCGTTTCCTCTTTTTAAAGACAGCTAGTGTGTTTGCCTTTCTCCCATCCTCCAGGACCTCTCAGAGATAACTGCTCATAGTTCAGGTATCACTTTAGCTAGTTCCTGAAGTAATACAGGTAGAATTTCAGCAGGTCCTGCTGACTTAAACATATCTAACTTATCTGAATATTTTTAAACTTATAGTGGCCTGTGAACCTTGTTTTTGTATAGTAGGTAACTTTCTATCTAGTACACACAACTGTTACTCTCAACAGCAATATTCACCCTACCATGGAAGTGTGGTTGTAACCAGTAAAATGGCTTCCACTTGGGAAGTAACATGTCCCTAAAACTAGACTTTTGTAAATGAGGCTGCTCTTCTGCATCTGGATCTGCGTCTTGATCACACTGTGCACACCAAGTATCCTACCTTGTGTAGGCTACTCTGTGTTCCCTCAAACCCCTGCAGCTTCTCAGGGCAGGGCAGGCCCTCATTTTGTCTAATTGCAGCAGCTCAGACCTTCATCACTTGCATGTTGCCTAGTCTGAGTGAAATCCAAACATCATCCAGTTTTCCATCTACTTTCCCAAACATGAAAGTGTTTCCAAAACACGCAGCCCATTTACATGGCCAGGCTTCTTACAAAGTGCAGCAAGGTCAGCCAGAGGCAAATAAAACAGAATGCATTGATCTAGAATTACAGATACAGTGCTGTACTGGTGCTCCTCCTCAAATTAGGTTTCTCCAAGTTAGCTAAAGCTAAATAGTGACCTTTAGCTATTGCCCTTCCATTTTGCCAGCTCTGTTTACAAAGCAGTCCTCCCCTCTGTGTCTGAAACACACACTTGACATACTTGCTGTATCTGCAATTAGGGCAAGAGAAGCCCATTGTTCACATTTTCCCTTTTGTCTTTTCTACACAAGCATTTCTCACTGGGGACCTTAAAGACAAAGTATTGATTTTTTTTTTCTTTTTACTTTTTTTTTTCCAAATGGCTTGTTCTTTTTTATTATGTTATCCTCGCAGTTTTAATTTCTTACTACCTACTTTGATGTAGCAACCTAAAGACAGCCAGAGATGAAGTTCTAACCCTAAGGCCTTGAAACAAAAGATACAGAATCTTCCCTCTGTCCCTCAGAAACAGGAGTAAAATGGCTTAGTTGAAAGAAATCTGCAGCAAGGAGGGTGTGAGGAGAACTTTCAATTTCCTTACCTGTCGATTAACACAATGGCTGTTTCTTGAACACTGGAATGGCCTTTCTCACAGGCAGGAATCCATCTTTCATTCATATATCCATAGGCTACCAAATTCTTCAGATTCTGATGCCACATTGAGCTTGGCACAGGTGCATACTGTGAGTACAAGGGGAAACCTTAGCGAAGCCACCAAGAAGCTACGTGAGCACAAGATCATCACAGGGATGGGACCTGGCAGCTGCAAATGAAAGAACAGCCCATTTTAACAACTATGCTTTGCAATCATTTAGACTTTTTATCCATGGTGTGAGGAGTAGCGATTGCCCGGAAAGACATATTTTCCTTTTTCTATACTAAAAGTAAAGAACATCCAGTTAAAATGTTCTAACTGAAAAAAATAATTAAAAATACTTAATTGCGGGAAAGAAAGAGGGATGGGGAATGCCTCTGGGGTCAAAAACTGCAGAAATAAACCTGTAGGCTCTATTGATGCTTCAAGAAGTTGAGCAGTGATTCAGGTTGGACCTCTGGTGGTCCCATGCACAGCAGGGCCAGCCTGAGCTGTGGCTCTTGTGGGGATGGAGGTCTGTCTGGACAGCCAGTTGGGCAACCTGAAGGTGCTCATAACAAACAATTTACTGTGTATAAAAGGGCAAAGACCCTACTTTTACACTGATATCAGCCACTGAAGGTCCAACAAAGAGGTTGAAATCCAAGCACAGAGAGACCTGAAACAGACTTTCCATAAAAAGAAAATCAGATGGAAAATCGTCAGGAAAATGGGGGCAATGCTAGTGGATGATATGGAGACAATCAGGAGTTAGTATACAGAACAACATCAATTAAGTGCCAAACCGTCTGTCATTCCATCAATGGTGTGACATCACCAGAGCTCCAATTTTATGTTGTTAAACATTTCTGGTTCCTAGAATGATCCATCCAGATTAGGGACAACATTTACAAATAAGAAGGGCCAGAAGAGCATTCTCCAAAAAGTTCTCATGCTATGGAGAGAGGTCTCATTTTTCTCAACTATAAGATAGTTCTATTCCATAAAGGAATTAAACCAAAAAAAATGTTAATTGAGGCCAAAAATCACAGACATAAACCAACAGTATGCTCTGAATATGCTTTTTTTCATGAGAGAAAAATGGCATGGACAAGAGCAGACAAATGTATTCATATCTGGATCCATATCTAATGTTCCTTTGCAGTTATGAGGAATGAAGTTTGGAACCTAAGCTATGGTTCAGGCCAACCACAGCTCTGGAAGGACAGAGGCAAACTGGGGTGTAAAAAAGGAGATTCTATTCAACAAAGATTAGTGATAAATGATTCATGTGGTCAAAAAGCAGAAATATCATGTTTATTGCAACATATAGACACACACAACAATTCAACAAAAGTATGTTATGTCATAAAAACAGAAAACCTTCTTTTTAGCTATTGTTGCAAAATCAGGCTTCCATTAAAGCATCTGGAATAAAAGTATGAACAGTTCAAAGCCCTTAAAATTGTTCTCTCTATCTGCTTTCTTTGACTGGAAGAATGAAAGTATTTTCTGAAGCAATGGGACTGTCAGTTATAAAAGGACAGCTCTGGTCTTCATGTATAGGCATCTGTACCTCACCTTCTTTCTTGCAACTCATAGTGTCCTCTGAGAAAGACAAAGACTGAAAGGAACCTAAAAATAGAGCCCAACAGCAGATGTGTCCTATGCTATTAGCAAAGCAGTTTGCACCAGTATCAGCATGTTGCCAAGTTTTGATTTGATTCCAGAACTGAAGTTATGCTGTTCTCTCGTGGATGAGGAATCACCAAAGCATGGTCACCAGGGCGTGCTGATGACCATCTTCTTCTTCAATAATATAGAAGAAGGTGTCAAGGAGGAGAACCTTTGATCTACTCTTAAAAATATTTGTTTAATACAAAGAGCTTAATACAAAGTCCCTTACTACAAAAATGAATTAAGTTAGGCTGCTGTTTTCTTGTTACAACAACAGTCCTTCAAGAGAGTTGCCATGGAGTGTACTGATCAGGTGGCAGCACAGCAAAGAGGTGAAATGGTCTCTTTGTTGGCTGCAGAGACAAACTCAAGGTAGGACAGCCAGGGCTTCCAAGCCATCACTCCTTTCCTGCAACTCACCTTTCAACATGAAAGTCTTGAGATTTTATGAGATCATATGTTCTTCGTTCTCTTCCAGAAGACTTTTCTCTTTAACCTGGCCTGAAGTGAATCTATATGTTCTCCTCCTGGTAGTACAGGATGTATCTTATCTCCTAATTCACATCTTTTTCAACCAACCTTATTTCAACTAAGACACTCTCTTTGAGCAGGTGGGTTTTCTTGTTTTCTTAGCCCTCTCCATTTATTCAGGGAGAACAATGAAAGGCCTGATGAAATTATCTTTGTACAGCTGCAGGACAATTAATATGCTATTTTCTTTCAATCTATATTTCAAGATATGTTTTTCAATGTATTCTTCATTCATGGTCTGGAATCTCACCAAGAATAGGTGGAGGTAGCAGGGCAGGTATAAGAAGTATGCAGGACAAAAGAAGGTCTTGTTGGACATTCACCACTGAGGGAATAAGTACACCAGTAAGAGACAAGGTCAGAAATGTGCATTTCATATAGAAATATCATATGACCAATAGAATCATTCCAAGTTTATTCCAGAGACTCCAGTCATAAAATCTGTCCTGAAGAATTTAGTGGCTGGCTGAAGAACCAGCTTCACTCTTTCCTCTGGTTCCTCTGATGCTGGCAAGAAGTGTGTCTTTCTTTGGTCCTGAGGAATGCAAGCTTGGCAGGCCAGATCGTGTCATGACCTTTCTCAAATGAAGAGTTAGCAAAAATGACTACTTCCTCTGCCTATGTGGCAGAGTTGGCCCTTGCCAGCAGTGTCATTCAAATGCCAGGCTTTTCTCCCACTCTACCTTCATGTTCTTTTATCAGTCTTCAAGCTCATATTTTGTTCTTTTAATCAAGCAGATGATCTGTGTTAGGAAGCCAATGAAACATACTTATCAGCAGTCTGGAAAAGGCAAATGAAACTCAATCACACTGGTTTTTTTGGATTTTTTTTTTTGTTGATGTTGTTTGTTTGCTTGTTTGGATTACTTTTTGTTGATAAATTCAGGAGGGTTTTGAAGGCAGGTGATCAGATCCCCAGCTGGTGAAACCACCACTGCTTTACTGGCTCTAATATGCTGTGCTACAACCTCTCATCGCTGTAATTAAACTGGTGGAGAAACATCAGCAGATCTATGCTCTCTACAACCATGTGAATGCCAAATAATGTCTATTTTGTTTCCTTCCAGGGGAGTACTTTCTTAGGGTGTCATCACAAACAAGAAGACACTGAAGGGATTTTAAAAAAACATCTATCTGAACCACAGTGACATGGGATTTCAAACAAAGGAGATCTGTTTCAGAGCGACAAATTCTGTCTGTAAAATGCAAGGCTGCACTTGTGCACTGAGCTGTTCTGAGGACATGCAAGGGGCAGGCTGTATTTGCATATTATTTACATATGTTGCTGGCATGTAAACACTCCTTTTGTGAAGTACAGCTAGCTAGAAGAAATCAAATTAGAAAACAATAAGGACTACTTTTGATGTCTTTCCCTTCCTCTCAACCCACTTTCTGTTTCTCAGCCAGGTACATTGTTCACGCTGAGAAGATCAGTCCACAAAGATGTGCAGATGAACAGTAAGTACAACCTTTGTTATATTTATTTATTTATATATGCCGTAGGATGCCATTGCATTTTTCACACGTGTAGCAACAATAATGACCATGTCTTACACTGAATCCAGCTCAAGTAGTTATATTCTGCCTTGCTAATGATCTCCCCAGAGTTTTTCTTGGATGCAGCTTTTCTTTCTTAACTTTCTGTCCCAAAACAGTCTTTCTTCCTCTGATGCAAAGCTAGTACCTACAACACATCATTTGAGCCCTGCCAACAGAAGATTAGACTTCTATGTTCTCTACTTTTTTAAAAACCTCCCGGTGCCAATAAACCTGTGAGGGAATTTCTGAGTAAAGTGACTTATTTGTAAAGACAGACCTCCAGATTTGCATCTGATTTCAGTGTAAAGTCTGCCCCATCTGCACCTAGGAAAATTAATCCCGGAGGGGTGGAGTGATAAAGGAGGATGAACAAAATTTCTTCATCATACACAGACAGCAATCCCTGTTCCCCTTAGAGCTACACCATAAAGATCAGATTAGCTCCTGAGAAGCATCCTCAGACATTGCAGAAGTGTGATAAATTTTTAACACAAAGTATTATTTTCTCTTGGAGACAATCTCATCTTGTTTTCTCCCTTCTCTGCTACTCCTTTCCACTATTGCTGATTCTCTGGCACAAGTCCACCCTAATCAGGTCTGGTGTGGTGGAGTCTGTTAAACAGACTTTGCACGACTCGTACGTCGGAGCTGCTAAATAAAGAGGCAAGTGTTTGGCTTCCCGTAGTCATTTCCATGGCTCTGGGGTTCCTGACATACTAAGGTCAGCTTATTGCTCATTGATCAGCCACATTCCCATCCTTGGCTTAATGCACAGTGTATGCATGTATGCAGCCTCCTTTCATGCAATGCCTTGGCCTGATCTCAAGTTTGAATGATTTCACAGGACCTTCGGAAGGTCAAAATTCCTTCCATTTATTTAAACACACACAGTGCCTGATAGAAAGCTCCCCTGTGGCAAAGGGAAACATTTCTGGATTCCATCCTATGGAGCAAAGGAAGAGAATGATTCTATTCACCTTTGATTGGTGTCACTAGCTACTGCAGCTGCTTCCACTGGGTGAAGATAAATGCAGGCTTGAAGCACCAGTTACTGGAGGCTAGTGTCTTGTTTGTGTCACCCAGGGAGCCTGGCAATATTGACCTTACAGTCCTCAATGCTATTCCACATTACCTTTTATCCCTCGTACTCCCTTGACAGCATCTCCCGGAAGGAAATTTTTAAAAGCAAGTTACAAGTGGTATGTGACAAACTGCAACAAATAACCCTGCCAAGGGTTCTCCGGAGAAATCTTGGATGAAAAGGTGCAAGGGAGTAGTATGATGTCCAGGTGTTCCTTTCCACCCTGCCACGTGGTGGAGACAAATCTGAAAGCTGAGGTATTAGAGAGCAAGAAATAAAACATTTCACTGATACCTATGGAGATGTTCCAGCTTTTGGAGGCCACTTACACATCATTCATAGGTTTTCTGCAACAATGATGTCTTCATGACTACAAACAATGCTTTTGGCTACTTTAATAGGAAAAAGCCTTGTGAATTTTGTTTCAAACTGCATGTTTTAAGGAAACATGTCAGATAAAAAATTGAGGATGGGAGAAAGAAAAAAAAAAAATCTTCCTATCTTTTTTTCAAGCCTTTCCCAAAATCACATTAGAAAGCTAGAAGGCAGATTTCAGTATTTATTGTGTATGTGGACAGCTTCCATGGATTAGGAAGATGTTCTGTCTTCAAACGTTCGGTCATCAAGCAGTTTGATAAAATTGCCTAACTGCATTGTGATTTTCCCCTCCACATTTGCTATTAGAGTCTGCAAAGATCAGAATGAAAATAAGTGGTCTTCTGACTTAGCATGGCTGCACTCTGCCTGTCAGCTTTTATAAGATACTGGGCCTTGCAGAGCACTAGGCTTTTAAAACTCACCCAAGGATCACTTCTCTTTTCCTAAGCACTGAGAACCTACCAAACATAACAAAGGTTTCTTCTGAAAGCCATGACCAGCATGGTAACTAACCACAATGAGTTGAGAGGAAAGGAAATGAGGACCCTTCCTACGCACAGAGACAATCTGATAGATAATTACTCCGGTGAGTCATTCACAAAATGGACTTCCTTTGACAAGAAACAAATTTCCATTCTTCTTTTTTTTTTTTCCTTCATTAGGTTGATTCCAAAGACTTCTGCAGAGGCGGGGGGCTCTGTACTCACCAACTGGCTGAGTGAAGTGAGATAGCCTCGACTTCTAGACTCACAAACAACCACCATGTATTCATGTGTATTCACATGGGTACCACCATGTGTACTCAACAACCACCATGAAATGCTTTCAAATGTGAGTTTCTGACCTCCTTGGACCTACTGGACCTCTGTCAAAAAGCAGCAATGGTCTGCAGCTGGAGCTTGGCCTCCGGCATGCTTGGTACTGCTATTGTTTCCATATTAGGATAATTAACACCTTTAGGATCTAAATTATTCTGGTGAAGGCACGCATGGTGTTTCTCTGCATTTTTTTTCTAGTAATGCTATATCATTCATTTGGTGGCTGTAGTGACAGAGATGTAATACATGAAACCTTAAATGCACTTGAATTAATTTAATCATGCTCCACTCTAGATATACTGAAAAATGTCAAGTCTTTTCTCATGGTAAAGCCCATAAAAATGGTCTTTAAAGATCATAAGGAGACTCTTATTGCATTCACGGTGTGATTCATGTATATTCATGTGTGATTCAAACCCATGAGAATAAGTTGCCAAGTTTTAATAGCACATAACAATTGTTTCTCAGATTCCACTGATTCTATAATTCCGGCTGTTATCTGCAAGCATGAGAGCCAGGTAAGAGGAAAGGTTGTAACGGCCTTCAGTTACTGTTTTACTCAAACGCTTTCCAGTTCTCAGTCACTGGTCCCTCAGTAGGAGGCAAGCTCCCAATGAGTGCGGAGGAGCATGATGTAAGGAATGCAAACCACTTAATAAAAGAAAGACGAGCACCTCTAAAGTGCAGAAAGACACTAACATTTGATTACCTGGGAAAACACTCAAGGGGGAAATTCATGACCACAGAAAATAGTTTCCAAATTAAATATAGTACGATGCAAGCATTCAAAACCAGATGTAAACTGTGTAAAATGGATTCTTTCAAAAGAGCATCAAATGGTGAATTTATCGATAGATTGCAGTGGGGTTTGACTCTCCATTGCTTGGAGTTTTCTTTAGCCATTTACACTTAAGCAAAAAAAAAAAGTCACAGCTGCCATCAATTAGAGTGGGGTTGGCTTTGTGTCTGCTTTCCATCCTATAGAAGTGGAGTGAAAGATATCAGCAAATAAGGTGCAGAGAAAAGGGAGAAAATCTGACCAGTTCTCTTCTTACCACACTGCAGCAAAAACACAAGGTTACAGAGAGGAACAAAAATTGTTTAAAGGTCTATAATAAACCCTGAGCAAAAAATGTAATCTGATGGGACTGTTCAGTACATTCACTCCACACAGTCACTTGAAGTTGATTCAAGCACTGCAGGCAGCAAGACATACAGCATTACAGCAAGGCTACAGCCCTGCTAGGAAAGTCCCTCAAATCACTGCACTGCTCTTTCAGACTCAACTGCAAGAGGCAGAGATTAGGATTAGAGATGAGAGCTACCCAAATAACGACAGACATTATTCATGGCATCAAACATTTAGACCAGGAATTGAAAGCCCACCAAACTCACCATGAGGCTTTCCATTGGTTAAAGGGACTTTGAATCTGCTGGTGATCCAGTTAAGTTTTAGGATGGGATTTCACCTATTTAGGTACACTCTTAAGCAGATACCTGTTTCATTCCTTCACAGAGGAGCAGAAGAACACCATACAAATGTGCTGGGGCAAGAATCAAGGGGAGATAATATTTTTCCTGAAATAATTTAAATCATGAACTGCTCACTTTATTTATATTATACCCACCAGCTGCCAGTGCTACATGCTATCACAGCTGGTGATTTCTATAGGAAAAGCCCAGTGGCTAGCTCTTGCCCCAAAGTCATTACGGACCCTCCTATCAGGTAAGAAAGAAAAATTGCTTTATTTGATCCTGACGGTTAGAGTGAGCAACATAACACAGTCTTTATGCCATAGCTCCTGAAGGCAGAGCAACCTGCAGTAACACAAAGCAGCTTTTTGACCAAGAACAGTTTAAATCCCTTTCTCTGTCTCCCTTTCTACTCACTGTGCACCCGATTCTCCATTACCACCCCAGCAGCTGCAGCACTGCTGGCAAATATGGAGCATGTACATAGGCTTCATCTCCTTGCCTGGCTCCGTTGGAAACCGAGTGTAATCTGGCATTTCCAGATGATGTTATCCAAGCTCGCTGTTATTGTGTGAGGATCCTCAGCACAGACACATGACAGAATATGACTAATGTGAGGCAGAGAGTGAGCAAGCTCTGTCAACATAACAATACAAACAACCACATTCACGAGCACACTGTGTGTGTTTGTGTGTATCAGAAAATACCTGCTGTGAATGCATGCTGCTATATTTTTTACCAAGAACCCAGAAGATACGATTATGAGGCAAAATTACAAANAAAAAAAAAAAAAAAAAAAAAAAAAAAAAAGAAAATAAAAAAACCTTTCACAAATAATAACATTTCCAGGAATAAGTTTCAAGGTGATTTCCAGCATTAGTGTTGCAAGCACCCTACAGCCTTATCTAATCCCCTTTTGAAGCCAGCAGATCTCTGTCCATTCATTTCAATCAACTTAATCCAGGCCTCATATATGTGGCCGATCAACATTATCTTTAATCCCATCAGCTGACGTTTTTATTTGCAGATTCGAAAAATCAAGCAGACCAGGGTAACGCCAATGTCATATTTCCGATCTAGCTTTCCAAGCAGAACCTAGTGGGCATGGATTCCCATGGAAGGGGTGACATCCCACCCAAAGACCAGAGGCAAGCATGAGCTGGACCCCATGCAGGGGTGAGGAGCAGGGATCAGACCTGTGCATCCCCAGGTACCCAACACCAGCTGGGCTGAAAAAGAGTGCCAGGATGCCAAAAACATCAAGCAAACCTGGAGGAGAAAATAGTGGAGGAGGGAAGACAAGATCTTGCTCAGATGCAGGAGCTACCTTATAGCTCATCCAGACATCCCACTAGGGCAGTCGTACAGGCAGACACGGACCTTTGCATTATAAGCAGAACATGGTGTTCTTGGGACGCGTTAATGCTCTGCATTGCAGCTAAAGCAGCTTGTCCAGGAAAAGCCTATCAATTTAATCCTGCCCAGAGAGCTCCAGGGCTGTCATTTCCCACCTGCGCTGCAGAACTACTTGTGTATATTCATGAACAGTGGTCTTATTACTAAGAATACACCTAATGTGTATTTCAGCGTAACAGGAGACAAGTTACAACAGCCCTATTAAAGGAAAACACAGAGATCAGAGAATTGACACATCCTTTTTAAAGGCAACCACACTTATATTTGATTGCACAACTACAGACAAGTTTGTTATGCACCTCATCTTTCATGAATGCTCATATTTACTAGTTTAAAACATAAGATGAAAGGAAGCCAGACATGTTTTTGGTAAAAGAATAGGGGGCAATATCAAGTGATAAAACTAGGCATACTCACAGGTGTAAACAGATCAGGAAAAAGAAGATTTAAATATAATAATAACTCAATGCTATGGGGCAATCTCTGTGATACTTAGAAGCAAAAAGAATCCAAGAACTTGTAACATCAAACCCAACAGCTGTAAAATCTTACCAGCCAAGAAAAAATAAGCAACAAATAAGTAGGTAGAAGAAAAGAACAACCATATTAATATATTTATCATTGACACAGAATGAGTATTTTACAGAGGAACACTATGTTCCTATGTACATTGATCATGTATTTATTTGTAAATGCTCATTATTTTGAGAATAAATATTATTTAACCACTCCATACCAAGAAGGACATGCTGCTGTTTAGCCAAACTTGTGATTTTGATAAAACAACATAATTCATCAGGATGTATAGAGAAGGAATACTTAATGGAGAGCAGCAGATTGGGACCACACATTTAAGTGATTTTTTAAAAGAATAGAAATTGAAAGTCAAAGAAGCATCACTAGTTGGTACCAAACGTAGGAGGGTCTAGGAGAAACAGTTTAAGGACTCAAAGCAAATTACATAAGGCATTACGTGTTCCCTACCAAAGGAAGAAAAAAAGAGACAAAGACACATAACAGAAAAGGAACACAGACTGAGGCACATTAATTTCAGCAGTAAAGGCAGCCTGCGAAACTATTTTAAGAGATCAAGTGGAAAAATATTTAGAAAAGCACGAGTTGATTAAGAACAGCCAGCGAGCATACCTAGACAAGGATACTGAGTCTCCTGTTGGAACCCACTGGGAAAGGTGCTGCTCAGGTCCAGCACTGCCTGCTAGGAACAGCTCTGAGGTCCACTGTCATCTCCACGCTAACCCATGCACACCATGGACGAGCTCATAGGAGCAGAACACAAGACTTACTGGCCCTTGCAAGAAGGAAATCACACAGTAAAGAGCTTGATTCTGTAGCTAGAAAATCCCTTCTGAATTATACACAGAGCAAGAAAAATCTGTCTCAGAATGCCTTAATGCTCTTTGATGCACAGCCAGAGATCATTCTCCTCTTCATATTTCTAGCACATTTAGTTCTAGTCTGTTCAGTTCTGCTTTTTTGACATAAGTGGCCTTTGTAAAAGAAGGGCAGACTGTGACTACTGCTGCTCAGGCAGGGGCTAGCCTGACTGTGGAAGACGTTTATCTGTCTCGGGGTGGAAAAATGTATATGCTTCATTTGGCTGCCAAGAGACATGCAAGGAGCCTGATAGGTAAATAGTATGGCTATCTCATGCTTCCCAGACAAGAGTGAGCCATGCTATAGCTCATGTAAATCAATGCAGCTCTATTCATTTTAAGCCAGTGGTGCCCAGGTAGGGAACAGGGACATGGCAAGCTGCTGGCACAGGTAGACTGAAATCATGAAGCTGAGGAAGTAACACCAGTTGTGGACCTTGTCTGGGGAGGAAACCAGGATAACGCTACCTGAGACATTTAAAGTCCTACAGAAGAGCTTCCCAGAAGACTCCAATGTCCATAGCCAGAAACTGCTCAGAAATGATAAGAATGTGATTCAGAAATATTTTTCCTTTTTGCCAACTGAATGCTGGCAAGCACTGAGTCTCTTTGCTGAGCTGCAGGAGCTATGGGAAGGAGTGTCCCCCACTGTTCAAGTAGTGCTGCTCAGCAGATCTTTTCCCCTTCTCAAGCACAGGTCTCACTAGATGTCCAGCTGTGGTGGACCCAAGAAGGTCAGGACAGCATGGGTGGCACAGCAGAAATCGGCCACTGGTGGGCTACAGTGTCCGCTTGAGTGGGACATCCTTTGGAAAGGAACCTGCACAGGGAATTGCCTGCAGTTCACTTGTGCCTGGATGCCCTTCGAGCACAGGTATGCAGGAAACAGACCCACAGTTCATCCAGATCACTGCCCGTTGCAGAAATTGGTTTTTATTCAGGGAGAAGAGCCAGATTATACCCAGGAACCTACAGCCTCTCATTCAAACGCACTGTTACACTCAACAGACGCAGCACTGCGGCAGGAATCTTCCCTAAGCCACTCATT
This sequence comes from Eudromia elegans, assembly GCA_003342815.1. Taxonomy (NCBI): domain Eukaryota; kingdom Metazoa; phylum Chordata; class Aves; order Tinamiformes; family Tinamidae; genus Eudromia; species Eudromia elegans. The sequence continues at coordinate 2,030,676 of PTEX01000090.1, read as the reverse complement.
ATTTTGTAACCCTCTATCCTGTGTTCCTTTTATCTCCTTCTCTTTCTCAGGCAATCAGTCCTGACTTTTTCATCATGCCGACCCACTTGCAGCTGATGGCTTTTCTAAGTCTCTTAAAATGAATGCATCAAGCTCCCAGCAGCTGGAATATGTTTGCATTTGAGAGGAACGTTGCAGCACACATGAGTTAGGGGAGAAGTTCACACACTTCTTGAAGGAGAAAAGAATTAGGAACCAGAGAGTCTGTTGCCGATGTAGTTCAGGGGGTGGCTTGTGTACAGAAGGAGTAAAGGGGGTGGACACGGTGCTCTCGTGGAGACCAGGGACAGGTGGGGTCTGTATACCAGCACTGCCATCCCAGATGCCTGTAGAGAAGAAACAATAAATACTAGATAAAGTGCTTTAAGGGTTAAGAACTTCAAGGGGATAGCCTGCACAGTCTCAAAGAGGAGATAATAAAGAGCCTGTAACACTAGATCCAGCCTCTATGTAAAGATAATCTACTCGATGGGGGCTTAATCCTAGCAAAGGCTCTATAAAGTCTGGGAAAAAAGGGGGTATAGAGTGAACCCTGAATAGTCTAATTGATCCCAAAAATAGAGTCCCTTTTTATATGTAAATCTCTCATCTCTCTTCAACCTCTTGAACATTCAGGGTCTAATCAAGGAGTTTCCAAAAAGACATCTGCTGTCAGGAGGAAAAGCCATCCCCTTCCTTTTATGAGAAAGCTCTTCTCTCTCACCCAAGGTTTGAAGCTCTGACTCCCCTCACGCCACTTTAGTCTCAAAAGGTATTTCTGTTGACATGGACATCCTCTAGAGCAGGTGATGGGGGGTTCAAAGCAGACAAGAGGAACTCTGCCCATGGCCCGCAGCATGTGCAGCAGAGACAAAGCTGAGGGGCACAGGAGAACCCCCAGGACTGCTTCAAGATGTTGTTTTTGTGCATTTCCTTCTTCTAAAAAAAGGCAGAAGTCAGTGTGGCCGCAGCCATTTTAAACAAAGGCTTTATATCTTTGCTTTGGTAACTGCCCATGTGTGTTGAAGAACCAAGCAGAACTACTTTCTGAGGGAAGGGAGCTGGAGAATAGCACAACTGTCCTCATAATTCTGGAATTTCAGAGAGTTCATGAAAAGACATAATAGACTGCTGGTGGAGCCGGGCTAAACATTAAGTAGACAAGGGCTTCCTCTCAGATGTTCCCAATTTAAGAAGTTGTAGAGCACCAGGAACACCACAGCTCCAACGGCTGGGATCTTTGTCAGGCCAACAGTAAGGTCAGGTTGGTGGTGATCCTGCCACTTCTTCAGCCCACTCCACTATTGAAGAAACATGGCCAGAGGGATCATAGGTTGCTCATATTGCAGCATCACACCTAGATCTCTTCACTTAGAGCAGCTTCCTGGCACTCTGAGTCATGGAGGAGATGCTACTCGCTCCCTCCTGAGCACAGGCTTGGTAGACACCAGTTGGACTGAGGATACAGGTTCTCCAGTTCCTCAAACTAAATTTCCTTCTTGTCAGATTGCCACCCATTGACAGCTGCCTGCTCCTGATCCTCCAGTGGAAACAGGAGGTCTGTAGGCAGTTTTCCTCTTCAGAATGTCAGGAGAAGCAGTCAAAAAGGCACAAGAGGGGTTCCCCAAAACAGAGGAACCATTTCGCTGATTTCTTACCAGCTTTTGCTCTCTGCTCATCTGATATAGCTGTCCCCTTCACGTTGAAGGAAGAGGTAAGCTTAGAGAATGAGAGGCTCCAGAGACATAGCTGAAAGCCAGGGTAAGAGTCAGTCCCCTCATGTGCCTGTTCCTTTTATTTGATGAGGCAACAAATAAGCAGGTAAAATTAGCAAATTCTGCACACCGAGGCCAGATCCAAAGCTCACTGAAGACTGCTCACATTAATTAGACTTTTCCCCTGCTTCCTTCCAGCAGCTTAGATGGCAAAGCAAAGGAAATCTGTCTACCAAGGGATTGACTTTACCTATTCTGTGAAAACAGAACAGCAGAACAGCAAACGAAACAGACATGATTGACCGAACAGCCTCTCCTTGTTCTGAATAGGTCTCACAGCATACACCTATTACTTGCATTATAGATGTATGTGCTTTTCTTACAAATTGCATTATTACTGTATATTTTCTTGTCTGAAAAATTTCCTTCACTCAGATGAAAATGCTCTAGCTGATACTTGGAATGATGTGGCTCCAGCACACAAACACACACACACACACACACACACATCTGTTGTCAGAACTTTTCTGCCTTTCTTTTTCTTTCTTCTAATACAAGTCTGGAATCCACTGAGTGTTCTTCAAGTCTGAGCTCCAAACATTTCAAACAGCACAAAAGGTATGACAAGATGAAAGAAAATGTCCACAAATAGACAGCTAGACAACTAGTTAGCAGCTGTCTGCTTTTCTTCATTTTTTTTTTTTCCTGAAGGGGGAAAAAAAAAAAAGAACTTTATTTTTCATTCTTGAAGGAGCTGACTGCAGATTCCTTTGTGCTGGCAAGAATCCAACCCTGTTTAGAGCTGGAAGGGGGGAGGAGGTGAACTCCTTATGATGCCATGTGTAACCTTGAACTTGAGAATGAATTGTCTAACACTGTATGCGTACAGTTGCAACCATTTAGATGGCATTGCTCATTTCCCATCTTTTGTAGTGTACCGATTGCAATTTAATGAGGTTTTGGTGTTCTATCAAGTTAGGGCGTTTATTTAGAAAAAGGAACCAAAAAGACCAGGTTTTGATTAAAAAATGTGCATAGGCTTTTGGGACCTGGTTTAAATATTTCAGATCTTGAGCAAGCATGGAGGCTGCAGTTGGAGTTATTTATCTTCTCCCCAGACAAATCTGGTTGGGGGGAGGGGTGGTAATGCTTAAATCCTTGATTTTAATTACTACTGTTGTTTGCAAGTATTTTTCTTCTGTCACTTACGTTCTCTTTCTCCCTCTAAGCAGATGATAGGCATACAATGTGGACTCCTGTCTCATTTGCAAATTTATTTTGGAAACCTGAGCAACCAACGCAAATATGAAACACAAGCTGCAATTGGATTCTCCTCCAAATCTCTACTGTTCGCTCCGTGATTTCACTCATCCCCCTTGTGAGGCATAGTGTGAGGCTAAAAATCTTCCCCTCCTCACCTCCTTCTGGGTCTTTTTGAATGCACAAAAATGAATGTGTGTGTGCATACACGTGCACAGGACGTCGGCATGCCAGACAGCATTCCACAGCAGATGATAATTCCTCCTTCCTCCCTTAATTTGCACATTTAACATGAGTTGCATTCCTCCAGTACCTGCTGAAAGGGTGAAGAGATGTTTTCTTCAAGCCTGGGCTGCGGCAAATTCGTGGCAAGAACCTCCCTTGTTTGGATATCATCCATAACCAGAAAAGACAGAGTTTCCATCCCATAGAAATAAACATGTTTGACAACAGTTCTACAGCTCTTTCCACTGACAGTTTCCAAGCAGTTTCGCTTCTTTTCCCTCTTTCACCCATTATCTGCCTTGACTTTTTTTATCATAAACTCTGCAGGATTGAGGGTTTTTTACCATGTTTGTACGTTACCCATTACAATGGAAGTAGAGTGAGGCACTGATCTGCACCAGCATCTAGATCAACCTTCATACAAATAACTAACAGATATGAAGGCCAGGTTAGCTCAAAGTTTGGGTGGTCGACACAAGTATTCCAGGTCCCTTGCACATGGGTACATGGAGAAGCGGGCCAGAGAGACCTTTTATCTTGCGTTTCACTTGAACTCTAGGAGATGTTCTCCTTAGAAAGGATGAGCCTGGATCCTGAGCTAGGACTGCAGTCAGCAGTGATGATTTATTTTGCACAATGTGTTCTACCCTAGCTGAGCAGCCTGTGACACATTGTCAATGAGGCTTCTTGAAATTTATGCAGTATATTTTCTGGTTTGACTGCAGAACTTGGGTTCAGCTGTTCTACCTCCCAACAACCACAAAAGTTAGTAGGGTTTTAATCCAGCTACCCTGTATAAACTGCATTATTCTTAACAATTATTAGCACGTTTGTCTAGGAAAACAGTTCCAATAGTCTTTTGATTAAGGCTGCTAATCACAGGACTGAACCATGGGGAAAACTCAGAAGGGCAACTCATCAAAAGAGGTATATCACTGGACTTACAGCTAGCTAAAGGGGCCTGTGTCAGTTTGCTCTCTGAAGTATCCTCCTCCTGTATTTCTGCATGCTTTTGCCACCTCCACCCTTCCTGGGAATGCCAACAAAAACTTTAGAATCAGTGAAGATTTTCTAAAGCAAAGAAGGCAGCAAAGCACCAGGCTTTCATTACGCAAAAGCCCTACTTTTTGCTTGTCAATGTACTTTTACAAATATCCATCCACAAAGAGAGTTCTTGAGGCTTATCTTCCCAACTGCAGTCCTTGGGGAATGTGAACAAGACGTACCAACAGGAGCAAAAGGCCGGGTTTTCCATTATGTAACGTAGTTACAAGGGCTCATAGACACAAGGAGGTCACAGTATTTACAAGGGAGGCCATGAGCTCTGGGGAAAGTCTACTACAGACGTGGGGCTCACAGTCACAAGTGGGGCCAGAGGTGGAGTGGTCAGGGAAATATCTGGGATATCCCCCAGATATGCATTTACACAAGCATAAGATGTACGGCATGGAGGGGGACCTTGCTCCAGCATCTTTCTAGCACTGCAGAAGCATGAGCGATTGAATTAGCCATGGAGGACTGGAGAACCAGGTCATGAGCTAACACAAGGTTAAAATGACAGTGCAAATAAAACCTCTCTTTCAGCACAGAGAACATCACAGTTCAAGGCCAAAAACTTCACTCTTCTTCTCTGCAACTGATTTCAAGCATGGAGCACAGGCCAAACATGGAGAGATTGCTTAAAATAACAGCTTTCTGAGTGTACCTTTTTTTAAGTTGATGGTTTTTGATGATAGGAGCATGAGTTTATAAATGAGTAGGGGAAAATAATGACTGTCTTCATTTCAACAAAGAAGAAACAAAAGAAAAGAAAGAGAATGAACAGAAATCAACAGAGATTAAAGACACGGACAATAAGCAGAAGAAAATTAAATGATGTCAACATACATTCAATAAAAAGCACACACCCAACGCAAAATGCAAAATCTGAGACCTGATCTGTAGCAGATGTTTGCTACCACCTTCCCATGCAGGCACAGAGCTACCACTGATACCGAGGAGCGAGGTGCTCAAACACCTCTGCAGAGCTGAGCTTTGGAGCACAAGGAAAATACATGGGAAGAAACCGGCATGGAGAGAGCTGCTCCACAGCCTCCAGGCAGCTCTGAATTAGAAGAGGGCACGGGTCCAGCCCTGAGGCTCTGGAGATGCACCACATCTGTGTTGTAGAGCCTCACTAAGGGCTCACAAAGAGCTACCGAGGAAAGGCTCAGTGTCGAGGCAAAATACACACAAAATACACACAAAATACACATCACTGCACAGCATCACAGGAGAGGATCCAACTTCTCCAAAGCATTTTTTTTCTTCTGCCTGGACCATACATCATGTTACAGAGAGGACTTCTAAGCATGGATGGAAAGCTGGCTGCTTGGTATAGCCATACAGGAAAGAAGAAATGAGAAATTCCAGTTATTTATTTAAATCATAAAGGTCTAAGGGTGGCTGCTGGCACCAACATTAGCCATGCTAGTGGAAGAGGTACAGCAAAAGATGCAAAGCAAGGACAGCCCAAGTAAAAGGGAGAGATCCTGAAATGACAGGCAACTCTACAGGCTTTTCAAGCAATGTAGATATTTACAAGGGAGCAAACATCTCCAACACATTACTCTACAGTTGTCAGATAGTGAAAGATGCTTTGTCAAATCAGGAAAAAGAGAAGAAGAAGGAGGAACAAAACAGTGGTGAAAGAAGAAACACAAACAAAACAAACAACAACTAAATCATGCCTCCGTCTTTAAAAGGAATTTAAGTGAATAGAAACTGTCCTTCTGTCCATGCCTACAAGCAAAACTCAGCAGATCCGTACGCTACAAATACGGGGTGCCCAGGGACATGTTAGCTGGATGAAGGTTTTTGTTAGGCTGTGGCTGAATGCGCAGCTGGATTTTGTTGATGAACTGAGGGCTTGAAGTACAAGCTACTGATTTGGTACATTAATGCAGATAACAAACAGTTTTTAATACAGTAGTCACTCAAAATAAGTATCTATACTGTTAGCAACTGGTACACATAACATGGACAAAAAATTAAAGAGGAAAGAAAATGTACATTTTAGTCACCCATATCCTTTGAGGCATTTTTCTGTCCCCTTTTTATAGTAATGCACAGTAATGGGCAATCATCCCCAGCTGATCGTTAAACTGCTCAGTAACGTGGGCTTATAAACTCTCTATTTTCTCTGACCTCTTTCACAGAGGTATCTTTGTATATGGCCACAACCACATCAAGGCTGCTACCTTTGGATGTACTAGCCCGCAAAGTGAAAGCATTGGTAGCCAACAGCAACATAATCAGCTGCTCACATTACTTAGAGAATATACGATTTTTGTCTGTAGAAAAATTATGGAGGTGGACAGGACTGATAAATGAAAGCGCAAAAGAAGCATACACGAGACATTTGCCTCAGGATGAGGAAAAGTAGCATTATCTGAATCACAGTGCACTCAGAAATCTCCCTCGCTGCTATTCAGTGTCCTTCCAGAAATGAATCCCACCCACAAGGCATTAAATGGACTTGCAAGGAGCTTCATTAACTGAGGCTTCAAGACACCTGAGGTTCTTAGTGCAGGCCCAGGTAAGCGAAGGGATTAAATTATACTTTTCTTTGCTAAGCTATCTTTTACCCAAGTATGTTCCTAAGTAAACTGTCTTTTACCCAAGCCATCTTTTTACCCAGGTATAAATTGCAATGGGTGCAGACTGCAAACTGCACTGCTTTGAGAGGAAGGAAAAAAAAAGAGGTAATCATGACAAATTATACTTTTTCCAAGTTATCATCATCTTGCTCTGTCTCTGTCAAATTGTTCCTCAAACACAGCAGCCTGCAAAGCCACCTGATTCCTCCTCTTCTTTCTTTTTCCTTTTTTTTTTTTTTCTTCCTCCCTTTGTACTATTTATACCTCCTGGATAAAACGTGCACTTTTGCATATCTCAGCCATTTCAAGGGCTGAGATGATGAACTGCACTGTTTAGTCCTTTCCATCACAGTGTCACTAGTGGTCATGTCCCTGATTATCTTTAAGGACAATGCATTCAATAATCGCTTCAATCCAAATCTGTCTATAATTATGATCGAGGATGATATGCTAAGTTATATATGTGAAAGAATGGTTCATTTTTCAAGCCTACATGTTGTTTTCCTAATTCTTTGTAGCTGCAACATAACCTTGGTCTGCAACTTCACCAAAGAGTGAATGTGACTTTTCACCGAACTGATTTCATCTCTCTCCTCCCCACACCCCAAAAAAAAAGAAAGAAAGAAAAAAAAATTTAAAAAGAAAAAATCTTTCCCCTTGCCTAAATTTTACCATTTCTGGGCAGCTGGATTTCTCTCGGGCTTTTGACAAGACACATCCAGCTCCCTGCAAAGCTCACTTGGTATCCGCTGTGGGTGAGGGTGGTGAAAGAAAAGGGAAAATTGTTCAGAAAGGGGAGGACCCACCTCCATAAGCTAATGCTGTGCTCAGGACTCCTGCGTCAGTGTGGGGAGGCAGGTAGAGCCCCGTTATTGTCTGCTTGGACTTTTAAAATTCTCTCCTGCTCCTTGCCTCTGCTGGGAGCAATTTCACTGCAATTACTGAAACGAAGCCCCTGAATTCCGCTCTGTAGCTATTCACATGACCCTCCGTCCTTTGGACTTGATTTTTCTCCAGTTTTCTCCACAACAGGAACAGCCGTGAGGAAATTTTCCTCAGTCAGTGGCTTCAGGTTTCTATTAAAAACTTTACTTACTTACAACACTTCTCAAAAACCTTTAAAAACAAAACTTACATTGGAATTATTCAATCAAACGGTATTAAAAGCACAGATTATGCTTTAGAAACCACTTACAAAGAAGGTTTTTACAGATCAGTGAGGACGCTAGCGAGGAGGGGCCCCTGATATGAATGGAAACGTTTGTTTCCATCCTCATTTATCTCAAGGCCCGGGTGCTTTCTGGACAGTGAGACATTCTTCTCCTCCGTGTGCTTGGAAAAGTGAGGATCGAGTTGCAAGAGAGTGCCCTTGAATGCTCAAGCAAGGAATTTGCTAAGTGGCCTTCTCCGCCGGCACAGCTCCCACGTAGCGGTGGCTTCCCAACTCTCCGCCTTTGACAGCGGGGATTACCCGGCTCCGGCTGCCCCGGCTCCTTTCTCTTTGGAAGGCAGCAAAGCCCCGTGGATTATACCTAATTACCAAACCGGGACCGTTTCTCACATTAAAATGTTTGCACATTTCTCCACATTCCTGAAGTGTTGATCGAGCTTTGGTGAGCGTAGGGAAGGGGCAGATTTGTAAAGGTCCTGGAGTGACTTGAATTTTCTTCGGGCTGCTCAACGGTCTTGGGTATGTACAGGGCTGCCCCCATCTCTGCCTGGGTTCAAGCCTGGCAATATATGCATTAGTTAAAGAGTAATAAATTACTACCTTAACTAAGATCAGGTCGATGTGGAAGCCAGGTATATTTAAGGAAAATATGAGAAAACACTGGAATTTCTTGGCTATCTTCTATACAAGCCATAGTGGGTTAAGTGTATTTTTGTCTGAATAATGTATTCAGTGCAAAAATGTGGCCCCGTCTGGTCCCTCCTGAAATCATCAGTGAAACTCTTTAATAGAAGTCGAGCTCAGCCCATAGTGAGACAGTGAGTCCTACGACTGTATCAGGAACAAAATCTGCAGCCTTAATCTCAAACCCAACTTGCGTTGACAGCAGTGGAACTTTGGCTAGAGCAGAGCACAGGGTTTGTCCCATAACTTGCACAGCTAACCTCAAGCTTTTCTTCTTCCTGCCATGCAAAGCTTCTTGGGATTAGTCAGGACTGATATTGATGTATGAACATCTTAAAAGGACTGTACATAGCTCCCAGGCTGAAGACTAAACATTGCTGCCTAAAACAGAATTTGGCAGTGATTCTATAGGATGAATCTAATCAAAGCAGACAGATTACAATACATGGTAAAGGCACAGAGTAGAAAATAAAAAAGGACTTGCTCTGCAGCATTGCATAATATATTCTGGAGAAACTAGAAAACCTTTCAGAGCAGCTGGGACAGAGGGAAATGAACCATTTGTTCCTACGTGAAATAAACAAAAGAAGGAAATGCTCCAATCTGTCTCCAAACTAGGAAAGGAATGGTAGTGAGAGAAGTGACCAGAGACTGAACTAAAAGAACTTGGAGCTTTTCACATCGCCCTGTTCCTGACAGTAGCTGCATGCAACTGTTGGGAACAGTCACATATTGTCTCTTGTCCTGGCCAGCCCTGACCATCCACAGCCACCACGTGGAAGCACAGCCTTTCACAGGCCACCCCAGATGCCTGCACTGCAGTGGCAGGCAGTGGAGCTAGGCTCTATTTTTGTGTCCTGATATGCTGCATGATAAAGGGAAAAGTAAGCAGTGCTGTACTGCACCAGACTATCTGTGCAACACACTGCACGGCAAAGGTTCCCCTTCCAGGCACACCTGATGAGTTTACCTCCAAGAGGAACAAATTCAAGCAAAGACTGGAAGGACTTGATTTGGGAGAAGGACATAACTCAGAAGGTTGCTCATTGCAAAATGCTCAGCACTGTCAGTCTTCTTCTCCTTGCTTTTTGTCACTACAGCTTCACTTATGGGATTTGGCTTTTAGATGGCAGCAAATTCACTTTTAACCAAGAAAGAGTGCACAAAACTTACTTCTACTGTCCACTTTGTGGCTGTTTAAGATCTCCAAATCACCACTCACCTTTACAAAGATAGGAGCTGTTCTAAAGTTTTGATTCATGTAGGGAAACCGCTAACTTGGATTTCAGAGCATTGAGTGAAGCCAAGGAAATGTCTTGTCCAGACTTATTTCTGTACTGGATTTCTCAAGATTTTATATTTCCCATCTAAAGTAAGCCAGAAATACCCATGCTCTTTCCCCTCCTTAGCAGAACCCAAACAAGATTCTTGTTTAAGTAAATATGACCATGACTCAGTCTGTAACTGTGATCACACCGCCTTTGTATGGACACCTTATTAAATACTTAGAAGATGAGCTGTCCACTCTTTTAAACAGCCGTATATATCACATTCACAGCTAGAGAATTAATGCAGACAGCCAATGTTCTCCTCTCACCCGTAGATCTGATTTACATTTCTGGAGCCCACTTCTCAGTACAGACAGAAAGTTCACTTCCAAAGCTGAGCAGCTAAACCACATGGCATCCCCAAGGGGACACATCTGGAGCCCTCACGACCTGCTGCATACAGTCATGCCAAGTAACACCCCGTGCAAAGCGACCAGGCTCCATCCAGCCTTCCCTCGTGCACACTACTCTGTGCTGGGACGCCGCTCCAGAACCTCCTTCTCCTAGCAGGTAAGGATCTTCACCTAATTTCGAGAAAAATATGCTCTGAGGAAAGCTGTTATCCCTTTGATCTTGTGATAGCTCTGTTCTTCAGCAAAAAAAAAAAAATCTCCCCTGAGACTCCCTCCTACTCCAGTGTATACATAATCCAACAATCATCTTTTGTCTTGCTTATCATCCTGTAAAGCTAAGCAGACCTAACCCCTCCAGTTCCTGGTGTCACAAGCTGAATATCCTGAGCTGTACACAGCTCTATATAAATGAGCAAGACCAAGTTGCTGAAAACACACCCACATGAGCCGCACAGCACACCTGATGTCTAGCCCTTGATCTGCTGTAGCAGTTTACTGAATTGGGGAATTTCATGTCACAGATTCCTGTGTCGTGACGGAGGGAGAAAGTAAACACCTTTCAGTGGCTGGAGATCATTCTTAACCTCGCTCCTCCAAAGTGAACTTGTGGATTCTTCTGCTTCTCTGACTTCTCACATTCTGCTTCCTTCCACAAGGAACTACTAGGGATTCAAAGCCCCAGGAGAACGATGAGGAACAAAGAGGAGAGGTTTTCATGGTGTTGAGGCTTTCTGCGTGAAAGAAGATGGGACCTGTGAAACAGGAACTCTGCTCTGGTGTTGCCTTTGAGAAGATTTCTATTCCCAATTTAAATGTCATTTTAAGAGCTCTTCGTGGTACTGAGAGTTCTCTGGCAGAACCCAAAGGCATAGCACAAAAATGGTGTCAGTCTGCAGAAAGGGTCCCAGGCTAAGAAAGCCAATGTCACCCCGGTCTTCAAAAAAGGCAAGAAGGAGGAGCCAGGCAACTATAGGGCAGTGAACCTGACCTCTGTCCCTGGAAAGGTGATGGAGCAGCTCATCCTGGCTGCTGTCTCCAGGCATATGGACGAGAAGAAGGTGCTCAGGAGTAGCCAGCATGGATTCACTGAGGGGAAGTCATGCTTGACTAACCTTCTATGATGGGGTGACTAGACAGATAGATGAGGGCAGAGCAGTGCATGTTATCTGGACTTCAGTAAGGCTTTTGACACCGTCCCTCACAGCATCCTCCTGGGCAAGCTCCAGAAGCGTGGATGAGATGAGTGGACAGTGAGGTGGATTAGGAACTGGCTGGATGATAGGGATCAGAAGGTGGTAATCAGTGATGCTGAGTCCAGCTGGAGGCCTGTGGTTAGTGGTGTCCCCCAAGGCTCAGTCCTCAGTCCGATCCTGTTCAATTTATTCATTAACGACCTAAATGAAGGGATGGAGTGCTCCCTCAGCGAGTTTGCTGATGACACCAAACTGGGAGGAATAGCTGACAGCCCTGAGGGCTGCGCTGCCATCCAGAGGGACCTGGACAGACTGGACAGCTGGGCGGCGAGTAACCTCATGAAGTTCAACAAGGGCAAGTGTAGGGTCCTGCACCTGGGCAGGAATAACCCCAGACATGCCTACAGGCTGGGGACCGACCTCCTGGAGAGCAGCCCTGCAGAGAGGGAGCTGGGCGTCATGGTGGACGACACGTTGACCATGAGGCAGCAGGGTGCCCTCGTGGCCAAGAAGGCCAATGGGATCCTGGGGTGCATTAAGCAGAGCGTCTCCAGCAGGTCGAGGGAGGTGATTCTGCCCCTCTACTCAGCCCTGGTGAGGCCGCACCTTGAGTACTCCATGCAGTTCTGGGCTCCCCAGTGCAGGAGGTACGTGGAGCTGCTAGAGAGAGTCCAGCGCAGGGCCACAAAGATGATTAGGGGCCTGGAACATCTGCCCTATGAGGAAAGGCTGAGAGAGCTGGGCCTGTTCAGCCTAGAGAAGAGAAGACTGAGGGGGGACCTGATTAATGTATATAAATATCTCAAGACAGGGAGTGAGGAGGAGGGGGCTGGCCTCTTCTCAGTGGTGACCAGTGATAGACCTAGAGGAAACAGCCACAAATTGAGGCACCAAAAGTTCCACAGGAACTTGAGAAAGAATTTCTTAACGGTGAGGGTGACAGAGCCCTGGGACAGGCTGCCCAAAGAGGTGGTGGAGTCTCCTTCTCTGGAGATCTTCCAAACCCGCCTGGACATCACCCTGTGCCACATGCTCTAGGAGACCCTGCGTGTGCAGGGGGGTTGGACTAGATGACCTCTACAGGTCCCTTCCAACCTTAAGCATTCTATGAATCTATGAAGCGTCCCATCTTTTTCAGTGTGGCATGTCTCAGCAACACGAGCTGTTACGCTCCCACCAGGAATGAGAGAGCACTTTAAAAGTGCTGGTGCTTTATAATATTTATAGACTCTTACTTCCTGCATCGCTCGGTTCTTTCACTTGGCTGTTTGGGCGGCTCCAAGAGCTGCTCATCTGAACTTCATGATGCTTGGTTTCCCGCGGGGAAAGCAAGAGAGAAGCAGGCAGGGAGATCCTACAAAAGTAGGAAGAAGAGACAATCTGTATTACCAGTTAAGCAGTCTTACATTGATTCACAATAAATAAATTTTAAAAAGCAAATGGCCAAGCACTAAAATAACAGACTATGCACATATGCAATACACTGTGATCTGACACACCATAATTCCTGTAGCTCTCAGAAGGTAAATATGTGCCCATCACATCTCCTCACATAATGTTTATATATCATCACTAGTGTTTTTCACAGTGATTAATTAGGGTGAATAATCAGATGGACAAATAAGGAGAGGATTTTTATTCTGGAAGGACAATTCATTGGCCAAAAAGGAGAAGATTAAACACTGCAGGCTTTTCCACTCCAAATATCAACGAAGTTCTTCTAAGGAAATTCAGCAGTGGGAAAGGAAGACAGGCAGTTCTGAGAAAATGCTCCCTCCAAAAACTGTTTGAAGGGAATCCAGTCTGGAGAGTGGAGAACTCTCCAAATCCAGAGATTGTAAATTGTGACTCAAGTCATGTCCCAGTTTTGCCCATATACAGTAGCATTCACTCAATTTCCATAGAATATCAAATAGCTGAAGCTATATTCATAACACATACCTCCTAACTACACAAAGCACCGCAGGATTTCTGAGCTCTAAATCAAGTAGATAGGAACTGTAAAAGTAGATATGGCATTCTTCTGCCATATCAATGTTCAGGATAGTCCACGACTGCAGCCACAAAATGTTCAGGAAAATATGTATAAATGCAGAATGCCATATCTATTTTTACTGTTGGCATTAGACCTGCAAAATACAGATATGTGGAAGTAAAGCATGAGGCTGTGTTTCAGTGTCTTTGCAGCTGTACGAAAACTCCAGTTTTCTCAAAGAGCCACTCAAGGGGATAACTTACTTTTTCTTCAAACATTTTTCTATGTTTTTATTACTAAAGGAGAAGTGCTGCAGGACTTATTTAGGGAGTGATAGTGGATGACAGATTAAATATGAGCTCACAGTGAGAGACTGTAGCACAAAGAGGCAAATACCATACTGGGATGTGGAGCAGAATTACTTGCAAGACTACAGAGGTAATAATTCCTCTGTACACAGCCCTGGTGAGGCCCCTCTTGGAAAAATGTGATGAGTTTTGGGCAACTCAATATAAAGAGGATAGCAATAAAATAGAGTGAATACAAAGAACAGCGATAAAGATAAGCGGGTTGGAAGGTATGATGTATGAGTAAAAAGTAAGGGAAACTAACCTACTATACGTAGCTGAGAGATGGAGAAAAAGAAAGGGCAGGGGAGTAAGGACATGACAATGCTACAGTATTCCTGGGTGGGTAGGAGGTTTGCCTATGTTTGCAGATATATTTCATAAATACCTATCAAAATGGGTATTCTCCTGCTCCCTCTCAGTCTATATATCTGGGTAGTGAAATAAAGGTGGAAATGAACTTATTGAGAAAAAAGGAACATTTTGGAAAGAAAATAAAATTTCTCTTACAGCCAGCTGTAATCAAAGGCTTGTGTTCAAACTCCAGACTGTTCTTGAAAAACAGCAAAGGGACATAAATGAAAAGGAGAAAATGTCTTCCTTTAGGATGGATTAATGAAAATGAAAAATGACATTTTCCTGGGTAACTTTATCTCATTCAGGCCTGTTGTTCAAGCAGTCGCTTTCCCCTCAGCAGAAAAACGTCCATCATTGTAAAATGGCAGCACTGTGCTTGCAAAGACTTCCTCCTGGATGAGTTGGATGGATGATCTCCTTCAGGATTGGTGGTCAGAGAAGAGCAGCTGGCACTGCTCCAAAATAAGAGCTCTTAGATTTCAGACCGCTGAAGCCTAGAATTGCTTGGGTATCTCCAAGCACTCAGGCAAGCATGATTAATAACAAGGTGGCTGAGCCAGCTGGGGTGGAGGTAGCAACTGAAGCCTGAGTGGGGGAAGACTGTCAAAGTCAGCACTGTGGGATTCAGACAAAGCTGCTTTACGAGAGGGGAGGAGGGGGAATAAAATACCCCACCGCAGTGTTGATTCCCACTCATAGCTTAGCATTAGCTCAGCTGCACACCCGTAATTAATACATGAAATTGTCTTCTGGAGACATTCTGTTTTATGAGGTTGTTTGCATAATCCTTTCACCAGTCTGTTTCCTGGCAATTAGTGACTTTCCTTCAACTTTCTAATAATTTTCCATGAGGAGGGAGGGTGGGTTAAAAAAAAAAGAAAAAAAAAACCAACATGAAAAGAAGCCACTGGAATCAAACTGAATGTTTTAACTATTTCTTTTTCTCTCCCTCCTCCATTTCCTCTTTTTTCTTTTTTTTTTTCTTTTCTTTCCTCCTCCACCCAGGAAAACTAATGTAGTTGAAGCTTCTCACTTTGATTCAACAGTATCTTTCTCTTTCCAAGTATTCTACATTAGACTGGTAGCATATTCTGCTTATAGATCTTCCACAAAATTTGGTACTTGTTCTCCAAATCTTCCACTCCAAACACGAGTTAGATTTTGAGTTTATTAGATTGTATTTATTTTCACCATATATGCTTCGAAGTTATAGTGACCATCTTTGCAGTTCCTTTTCTCTCTCTTTCGCTCAGTAAAAATATGTTTCTTATTGTCGGTAAACAGGCTCTCACCTCTGAAACAATCTTCTTGGCTTTCTTGCCTAACACTTACTGTAGAAGTTGGGTCCAGGCCACAGGAGTTTGAGTTGTTATTTTAGGGTGTAGAAAATAGGAAAAGACAGACATTGTCACGTATTTAAAAGGAATTGCATGGTACCGGACGCATCAATAGGATGCCTTCACTGTATGGTGAGTTGTGATTAACCAGGAGCCTGACATATGAACTGTTCAGGCACTGAGAACCCCGAAGCAAAATCTCCACTATTACATCCTTCTGAGCCACGTGCCAATATCGCAGCATCAGCTGTCATCCGCATTACCTGTGTCTTGACTTTCACAGGAGATATTCAGCAGTTTGAGAACCGTAGGCACCTAACCACTGCTGAGAAAAATTGAGCAATAGTTTCACAGCAGGATGAGTCCCAAAGTATTCCTTGTGAAATTACATACTTCTAACCTGCAAAAATATATAATTTGACATGAGTGTGTTTTTCTGCAATAGTTAGAGTTGCTTTTATGTATCTTAAAGAACTGAGGCTAAAAGAAATTTTTGCCACGTATAAGTATTTGGGAGGGGAGCTACAGCAGACCCCTGCTAGGGTGGAAGCACTGTGCAGGATGCATGTCCTTTCCCTGGGAATTCTCACATACTCTTGCAGCACAGCCTAGCAAAAAGGGCACAGGCCGATGTTGAGTCCAAACCAGACATCCCAAAAGAGATATTTTGTCGGCATGCACAGGTACAAGCAACTTTGAAATGACTCCCTTCACAGATACACAAAAATGTACATTAGCCTTCTCACCCTGTTGAGATGTTGTGGTTCTGTAAAAATGATAGAGACTTTTGAGACTTCACCTGGCCTTCCAACCCAGTGTCATCTCTCTCACAGGGTGTTTCACCAAGATTCTCTATTCACATGCCAACATTCATTATTGATGTGCAAACATCCACCAAAATTTTTTCTAATGTGCATCCACACTAGCTTAAGAGTTGCTGTTAAATGAAGCCTTATTTGTATTAAAATTCAACCATGTACTGCAATTCCTCAAAAGCTGAATTCTGTTTAAAAAAAAAAAAAAACCTTTAAGTAAGGAGCAAGTATGATATGAATTCAGCTGAGACCCTCCAGCTCACCTAATACTGGATGTGACTCACATCAAAAGCCATAATAAATAATTTAGATATTGTTCAGCAATAAAAGCGCTACCTGATCAAGGGTCTTTTCCCCTTTCTAACCCCCATTGGTAACCACCTACTTATGCTACCAGGAGAACTTCTCATGTTAAAAATATTTGTATTGATTTGCTTTCCACAGAACAGGCAATTAAACCCTGCTATACTGTCAACATTGAGTCAGACAATGCAGAATTCATAACTTTCTTTGAGAAATTAACCCACATTCCCTGTTTGGCATGGATGCAAAGTTTAAGCTCCTACAGTGAGATGTTGCTAAAGCATTTCAGCCCAGGTTTGTGCGTTTTCTTCAGGCACATCTTTCCAAAAGTGGAGCCTTGGAATTAGGTCATCACATGCTTGCCTGGAAGTCTAGCACAAGTGCTGAGAGCACATACACTCATCTGAATCCGATATACAGCCTTATACCCATACCCTTTAAGATATCACATACTATCTCTCCACCCAAAACAGTTGGGTTAACTGAAAACAGGTGAAGTCAGATGCCCAGATAATCCCATTTGCCCCTAAATATACTTTCCCATCTCCCTCCCTCCAGCCCTGGGGAGAAAGAATCCCCCTCTCCAACAACGACAGAGAAGCACACGCAGTTGGCACAGAACATTTCCAAGGCGCAGGCCCATTAGCATTCAGGTCAGGACCAAGGTTATTAGGCAGAGCTCCAGCCAGGGTAGTGCCGTGGAGCTTCAGTGCCTCAGGGGAATACACAAATAATGAGGAGCCCTGGCTGTGGAGGGGATCTGCACCTGCTACTCTGAGCCACGTGATGGAAAACGGTGCGGAAATGGCAGAATTGGAGCTCCCCATCTCCAAGCTTCCCCTAGAGTTGACAGCAACACCCAACACGACGACAAGGGGCTGCTGCTCTGCTCCAGCCTGGGTCATAGGAAGGCAGGGATAATGAAAGACAAAGATTTTCTCCCTCCTCCCTTGATATTCATAATCAGTAAAATTATTAGACAGGAGCTGGAGCTTGTGAATGTAAATATCAGGAGGAGTGGCAGGGGTGTTCCCTAAAAATGATCACAGGAGACAAATATTTAACAGCAACATAAGACATAAGCTGCGTGAAAGTTGGCCCCACTTCTCTTTCATCTTCAGAAAGCCCAGGGGACAGGGGTGGCTCAGGTGGAGAAGTGAGTTCTGGTGGAGACCTTGATGAAGCAAGTTGCTAGCCACAGTTGCTTGATGTACCAGGCAAAACCTCATAGGGTTCTCGAGCAATTTACACCCACAAGACGAAGCAAGATCAAGTCAAATATGTTTACAAACTTGGCTTTCATGAGCAGTCAACAATGGGATGTGATAAGAAAGACTGTCTTTTCTTGTGGTTGACAGAAGTCATCCTGAGAAAGGGCAGCAAGGTGTAGGCTCAGGGAAGGTCACAGGCTTCTCTTACTGGAACAGCTATGTTGCAGTAGAGCATGACATTAACTCTGCTGCCCCTTCACCTTCCAGCCGTTCATTGGCAAGGCTGTCCTAAGAGGCACACAACTTTTGAAGAAATTTGAGTCCGCCTCAGGTAAGAGCCAGTCCCTGTTAACAGTTATGTTCATCCAAAACTCTGGACGTCTTTGATCTCCAGAGTCTGAGGAAAATTAATTATGAACAACTTAGGTGAACTATCCCAGTTCCTCCTGTTCACAAGGGCTAGGAGCTATTCACTCCTCAAACTGTCATTAGTTAATGGCCCTACAATCTAGCCCAAACGGACCAAATCCATATAACACCACGTCATTTCCATCTTGGTAAGAGGAACACTGCTGCAGACTCGGAATATCAACTAAAATTTAAACTCCCCGTAAGATTTTCCAGCTGTCACTCAGTCACCAGACCTTATATGGAGCTTGTATATTTGCTGAAGAAGGCTTATTTCCACTATATATATATATAAAAAAGGAAAAGGTTAAGCAAGGAGATACCAAACAGCAAGCCTGCACAGGAAATGTATTAGTTGACAGTCAATCCAGCACATATAGGCTTCCCAGAAACAAGGACTTCTTCAGAAATTATAATGCCAATTTATTCAACAGTGACATTGTGTTCTGTGATTATTAAAGGGCTAGCGCCCCTTTCACTGAAGTCACTAACCTCTGCTATTGAATTCATCAGAAGGAAGAGGATCAGAGGAGCCTAAAACCATTATGCAACTCAAAAAAACTTCCTTTCCCACCTGAAAACTAGTCTAAGGATTCTGTAAATCCTCATGCTTCAAGGCTTAAGGTGATCTTTGACAACAAGGAACTAGGAAAAAAAAAAGTCCCTACAAACAGGTTGTTTCTTACCTTTCCACTTCAGAACTTAATTTTGGAACCACTTGAAACACAGGAAACTGGTGGCAAGATGTCAGACCAGGTGTCAGACCAGATGTCATTGCTAAGTTTTGGAGTTTTATTGACCATTACCTTGGTTTAGAACTTTTGGATTTGTCTATCATTTCTAGCTTCAAAAGGGGACTGATGTATGAAGGTGGAGGTAGCATGCTCATAATCTGAGTTCTTTAATTAATACATCTTTGTATCTCAGCTATATAATCTTAGATATATTTTAGGTGTGGGGTATATGTCCAAGGTCAGTCAGAGATTCTCTGAGAAAGCAGGGAAGAAAATTTAGGTATTTTCAACTCTGTTGCAGTGACCTAAACCCAAAACCATTCATCTTCCTACTACAGACCTTGATAAAACATTCTGTTATTTCTAGCGCATTTGAATGTTTTATTTTATTTGGGGAGTTCTTCATTGCCCATAGATTTTCTGTGTGTTATTATTCAAAGCCCAGGTTGACTTATTTATTTATTTTTGGGTGCACTAGCACAGATTTGAAGGAAATATGTAGGTGGGGAACATAATGCTTCCAACTGAACTGCACTAGCAAGCACACACTACAGTAGTTTAGAGATTAAAAATAGGATCATTTGGATGCGTGGATTTGAATATGATTTATGGATCACTTCCAAAGACGTTATTGTTGCTTATCATTCAGACGACTGTGAAAGTGAAGACTATGTGGGAAATCATGCAAGAGATACATTGCCTATAGAACGGTGGAAAATATTAAATCTTAAAGTGGCTGATGCAGCAATTAATATTGCAACCTTCACTGCCTATGCAGAGAAGAAAAGGGAGATTGCCTAGATGTCTACTTCTCATAAATAACTGATCTCCAGACTTAAAGGCAGAGAAGGGCTTAAACGTATATTATATACCATAGTCCCTCTTGCTTTTGCCTTGGAGGAAATTCATAAAAGATTAGTCACTGGTTCACCAGGAATTCATAGACAGGTAGGATTCAGATTATCTTGGGTTGCTCCAGTGGTACTTGATAGGACAGACAGCAGAATATCAGGAGTAACAACATCTTCACCTCCTGCTGTGCTGGCTGAGTGCAAGGAGGAATGCTGCACGCTGTCCTGCTGCTGCTGCTGTGATCACACAGCAGCACTGCATCCCACAACCGAGATTCAGAGGCAAATATTTGGACACTTAGATTACTTTTTCTTTTATAGGACTTTTTCTTTTGTTGTCTCGGTCAGCTACCCAAAGGAGATCGCAGGTGCCAAACAGAAGGAAACACTGACGCTGCACTCGAATGCCTGATTCTCCAAAGCCTGTTTTGAACAGTGGGATATCTCCGCTGATTCCAGCAAAGCACCTCTTGATTTACAATGGCATAAGTGAGGCAAGGTTCATGTTGCTCATGTTCTGTGCCCATCACCAAGAGGACAAACAAAAACATCTATCCGGCCAGGCTGCCCAAAATCAGACCTTTGTTTTGTCACATACAGTCTGTGACAGCAAATAATCAAAGATGCAGCTCAGTACATTTATTCCTCAAAACAACTGATGTGTGAACATCTCAGCTCCACACAGAACCAAAGAAATTTAAATACACACGCAGAATGTATTTAAGAATTGCCACAACAAAATCTTAAAAGCATTCTGCTAGCACTTCAAAGCCCTTCCCATACCTGTTTCACAGGGCTATTTTGCTCAGAAAATTATGGATTTTTATCTAATGATCAATCACATGAAGCAGTGAATGCTCCTTTGCATGAAGCAGCAATTTTTTTTTTACATGCTAATTCATAAGATCAAAATGGGACTTTTTCCACTGCTTCACACTTTTGATAATTTACTTGAGATTTGTTTAATAAAAATAATTATCAGCATTCTTTGCCTAACAACTGGGGTAGAAATTTAACCCCTTTGGTTAGTGGAAAAAAAATGTGAATGTTCACTGAGAAACTAAGAAATTGACTGAAAAATGAGTATTTCCCAAAAGAAAACTCAGAAATGAAAACCAAAGAGAGAGGGAAAAAGTCTTCATGAAACCATCAACCAGCTCTACTACAGCCATTCTCTTCAGGCTGCTTCAAAACCAGCTGTGAAGGTCAGTAACTATTACGGGGGGCAAGTTTGCAAGCTTTTAATTAAAGGGGCTGGAGGACAGTGTGCTAAGAGTGAAAAATAATAATAAGCCTAATTCAACCTCACTATAGTTTCCATTGCAGTGACTGATTTGGAAAATGGGGACATACAGAATGGGAGCACCAAGGAGAACTGTATAATAAACAAAATTACACTGTGAGGGTCATACCAAGAATGTATATATATTGACAGCATATACATTGGCATATAAATATACCAAATCTTTCTTTAAGTGTCTTACCCACTACAGCAGTGCAGTGCTAATGTAGCCCGAATGCTGCCTGCTGAAAGGGCTCTTCCATTCACCAGCAAGATCAGGTGCAGCAACGCATCAGCAATGTAGTGGATTTGGTATTAGGAGGGAAGATTAAGCAATCACGGATGAGGAGCACATCAAATTTTCCTCACCTCTGGAAGCATAAGCCTGGGATAGCCACGTGCATGCACAGAGAGCACAAGGGAAGCAATGAAGTCCTAGTCACAGTGCAAGGGAAAGAAAACAGCACCATGCAGACCTCCAATATTCCTTAGCCATATCCAAGCTACACCAACCCACTGTGGGTTGCAGATGAATCTGATGACTGGTCATTGGCCTGCTGGACCCATTTTCCTAAGTTTTATTTCAGCTGAGAGAAAACAAAATATTGATCTCAGTAGAGCACCCAAGAGTTTTATTTGAATGAGGACTGGAAGGTTTGACCAGCAGAAGGAAAGTTTGCGTGTGATAAAGAGTGGTTCATCCAGCACAGAAGACAAACGACCATCAGGAAGGTACATTTTTCCCTAAAAAAAAAATAAAATAAAAAAGGAAATACAGTATGGAAAGTCCTAGTTAGTTCAATTAATTATCCACTGATCACTTACTTAAGGGACCTAGTTACAAATATATCCTCATCACAATGACAGGAAATCTATCTGAAAAGTCTGCAAAAAGGCTATTAATGAAGAGAGCTTCTAATGCCTGTAAGCTGAAATACCTTTTCACTCCTTTTGCCAGTAGTTCCTGTGGGTCATTTCTGGGGTCATCAGTGGTGTGCAGAGCAAAGACTTAGCCAGTGTCGGAGCAGGAAAAAAAAAAAAAAAAAGAAAGAAAAAAAAAAGTACTTCAGTATTGTCAATCTTTTATCCTTGAACGGTACACTAGAGGCTGACATTTAATACCCTAAGGATATAGATGTTTGAAAGCTGGTTATTGTAACAAAGGAAACCATCCAAACTCTGCAAGACCGAATGGATCAGATAAAGCTGACACTGAGATAAATCTGTTTTACATCCATTCTTGCAAAAGTTTTGCTAATCTATGTAGTTATAGCTTTCCTGGAGCAAAAGGAAAGGGAGAGAAAATAAGAACCCCACGTTCCAGCAAGTCCACGTCTTTCCCCTATTTGTAATTTCCAAAGGGTAACATGCTAGTCAGAGAACATTCTTCTGCTGGATATCGGATGAACTCTATTTAATAGAGAAAGAGAAAGGAATAACTGAAAAATGGATGCAGAGAATGAGAGAGGGCATGAACATGAACACACAAGTTACTTCTGGTTGAACTTCCATGTTAACATAGATCCTGTTTATTTGTTTAACATATTAATTTAGATCCTTCGTAGACACAGGCTCATCTTCCAACCAGTCAGAAACTTTAACACCTACTCTTCATTATCCAGTATTTATACCGCCAGATTGGACTTTCATATGGAAGCCTGGAGCAATGCTAGTACAGATGGCAAGATGACTCTCATGAGATTGATGACTCTAAAGAAATATACAGTATTAAGTCAGAAGGTGCAAATGTTAACATTCCAGTGCAGAAAAGAAATATTCCTTGCATACACTTCTCAGGTTTGTTTTCTCATGCATTACAAAGAGAAAGAAAAAGCCCTCGACACACCTCGTAGCTGGCAAACGAATGATAAATTTACTTTAGTTTCTTTTGTATGTCAACTGTTCATGCCTCAGGTACTTAACCTTTACTTTAAAAACATGGTTCAGATCCTAGCCTTGAAGGTGGGTGGGGAGGGGGGATGGTATTCCTGTAAATGTTTCATTTAACAAAGGCAGTACTATAAGAAGGTTCAGTGGTGAGAGTCTGAATGGTATTTATTGTTTCAGATTTCAGGGCTTCCATACATCTGCTGCCTGTCAAAGGCAGATACCACATTCATAAAACAAGTGCCCTGTCTGAAAAAGGAGAAAAAAAAAAAAAAAAAAAAAGAGAGGAAAAAAGGACTCTCTTCTCTGTGCCTCAGCCTTCAGGATTATGCAAGATGGGAAGCTGCAAGAAGTGAAAGTTCTTGTTTGCTGTAAAGATGATCAACAAGAAAATCTTCTATTATAAGCAGCCCTGGAAATAAGACTTTATATATATTTATATATGTACATATTTCTTCACCCTTTGGAGGTCCTGATTCTGCAAAGCACTTTAACAACAGTTGCAATTCAGATAGGCTCTTAAACATGAGCTTGTACTTGTCTCTACTCAATAAAGTGCTTAAGAACTTGCTTAGTTGAAGCACAGCCTTTAAGAAGAACCATTTATATTCACACTAACTAAGCAGCTCATTTTACCAGGCCCATTACATGATTTCTGACTTTATTAGGTCTGGAATGTATATTTCACCCATGGTGAGAAACATGCTCATTCATTTCTTATGATATCATAGTCTTCTCCATGGCAATCTGGTGCTATGTGAAGAAAAACAATAGAAGAGAAAACTTTTCATGCCGAGATGAAGACGGATAAGGAATTATGTTCAGCCGGGTGGGAGAAGAAGAACAAAAACACAGCCCCTGATTCTGAGGATCTGATTTATTTAGTATCTGGCATTGGCCATAAAGTGTGGGCAATGAAAAGAGGAGCTGACCTCAATGCCTCCTTAGCAGCAATCAGAAATTCATTTCAGTGTGTGAGCATTTAATTAGCTTCACCGAGTTTACAAGACTTTCACTCATTTTAAGATACTCCAGGCAACTACCCCACGCATGAGATTACTCTGAATCTGGAATGCCAGCCACTTATGAAGAATGTCTGGACAGTTTTAATTGAAGGGGACTCCTTTGTTTTTATATCCTTTTGATGTGCCATCACTGTTTCCTTTGCCACAAATTTACATCAAGGGATGCAACTAGTCCAAGCAATTGGTTTAACCAGTAAATTACATCAAGACTTCAGCAAAGTTTAAGGTTGCTCTGTGTCTAGGAAAAGTCTAACAGAACCATAAAATTTTTAGCACTGATCTAATTGTTACATAGTGCAGCCACTGCACCACTTTAGGCATTTTGGGAGAGTCATCACTTCCCCTTTTTCAAGAGGACCTACAGCGTATTTGCTGCATGCATTTATTGCATGCATATGAAAAATATATATGAAGTGGGATTAACTATCAGGAGGCAATTATTAATTTTATTATGGCTTTGTGAGGTCTGTATATCAAGCTCCTCTCCCTGGCAAGGATGAGGCATTGCTAAATACAGTTAATTTCTGTGTTGATCTTATTTATATACTGGACACTAATCCCTTTCATATATCTCATGCAGTTCTTTCTTCTCAGAGATACTGTCCCTCAGTGACCTTCTCTGAGCATTTCATTAAATGCCTTCAGCCTCACTAAATTACAGCACTTTAAAAACATTGAGTTTAGCATATAAAAAGAGAGAGAGTTTCTGTACACTGCCACGGGATAAGGTGCAGTGAAAATCCCATACAAGCTGAACTGTACTTCCTAATCAAATGGGTGTAACAGATGGCTGCTAGAGCAAGCCATCACAATGGAAATATCTGCAGTTCTCATGGTAACGGAATCTGCCAGGTCTGAGGGATTTGCTGTTTTCCAGGACATCTGAGCTGCAATCTCTTTCGAGCTGTCTAGCAGTCTCAGTCTCGCTCTCTCTCACTCTCTCAGCATGATGGAGATGGAGTTGAAAGGTGGAGCCTGATTTTGCATTCCAGCTGTGATTAAAGACACGCACACGCACACACACATGCACACACACAGAATCAATAGCACTGCATATTCATTATGCTATCTAGAACCTCATTAACTGTTCGGGCAGAACAGCGAGGAAATTTTAATATGCCTTCTTCTTTAGGGAGGAAAAGAAAGAGGGATAATGGGAGAGAGGGGGGAGAGAGGAGGATAGCATGTACATGGGGAATTAAGATGCATGAGATGTACCTTTTAATAAAGATATGGAGCAATGTTAAAACTAGCAGTTATTTCCATTTCATGGCAGTATGTCAAGATGACTTAACATAGCAGGATGAAACATCTGGCCTGAAAAAAATACCATGATGTCAAATTTCCAAAACATAATATAGAATCTATGGAGGAAGAAGAAAGAAGGGAAAAAAAAAAAAGCAACTGTGTACCTTCATACTAAATGAAAGCATGTGACAGACCTCCTGGTACTGCGTAATTAGAAAGATGATCCTTCTCATAAGGTGTAGGATAGCATAAAAACAAGCTTTAATTATATATCTAAAGAATTGGGTTTAAACCCATAGGACTCTGCTAAAAGGTTCTTATATTTCTACAAGCAATTCAGAATCATCAGGAAGAAAATAATCATTCATGAGCGGTTTTATTACAGCATTTTCCTTCAAATTCCTATAAATTTAAAGAAATGAGAAGTATGCTGCCTTCTGTGCTGTGCTACCTGCTAGAAAGCACACAGAGGGTTGATTCACAGCTGCCTATTCTCTTGGGCATTTGAGTCTGAAGATCAGACAACATATAAGAATTCAGCCGTGGCTCAAAATGGAAACAAAGAGGACCATTCTTAAGTAATGTGAAATGAAAAACTACAGGCTGTAGACCGTAGCCCTTAGCATGCTGATCCACAACATTGTCCTTGAGGGCACTACAGTTAAATACATATGACAGCCAAAGAGATGGAAAGAATGCTTTCCAGAATAAAATGACTGGATCTCTTTTTATTTTTTTTCGTGATGTAGAATAAGCCAGGCGATGTAAGCTCCTAAAGTGCCCACTCGAGAACTGGGTATTGTAAGGTGGTATTGTCTACCTATCATGCAGTATTCAAGAACATTTTATATGACCTTTTCTTAAGCCTGGACTGCTTTTACCACAACTGTATTCCTCTACAGTAAGGATAATGATGATTTCTAGATGACAAATTTAATTCTAAAGTTGGCTGGTTAGTTTCAAATAGATGTATAGAGCTCATTTACAATAGCTCTGCATTATACCTTCGGAGACCTCCTAACATGTTAACTAGTAAGAAATTACTGCTGTTGCCAGGCAAAGGTATCTGCAACAGCAGCAGCACAATAGTGATGATAGTTTGCATTTACACTGAGACTTACACACCAACACATTTAACAATATGAGGGACACAGTTGGCCACCTACACTCACAGTGTTCAGTGCTTTGATTCATGAGCGGTTCCTCCAAGTTCAGCACAGCAGATCATTACTGCTTATGACATGGCAAGGTGCAAGAGCAAGGAGTGCCCAAATCCATGTCTGCTTTCTGCCTCGTTTGTGTAAATTAAGCTGTGTATTGACTCCTTCACCTGACCATGGGAGACAGCCACTTCTGGAGGGAACTTGGGCTGATTTTCAAAAGAAGGGCACGTTCAGCTTAAACTATAGAAGATTTTTGAGATCCTTTCTTAAAATACAACTTTTCTCATCAGAAAGGCAGTGTGTATAGTTTTATCTCTTGGCCAAGAAAAGACAGTTCTGGATCAGGGTGAGGGGACAGAGAAGAACATGAAGCAGCAGTTCATCATCCCCGTCCAGGGCACTACATGCCTGATTTCCACAAAAGACCAGTTCAGACTGTCAAAGCCATGGGCTCACATACCATACTTCTTTAATTTTCACCCAGTTTTATGTGTGAAAGCATTCTGCAAATACAAACACCACTTGGTCCATCAAAAAATATTGTTTACCCAACTGCCAATATATCCAGGGCTAATACTGTAATTCTTGTAATAGTCAGCCCAACTTCCGCAATGGACACAAACAAATTCATTTGAATGTTCTTATCGCATTAAGTAACTGGCTGTTCAGCACTGCACTGCTGTTAATAACTATTAAGAGATTGGAGTGCCCCTTCCTTAACAATTCATTCCCAGTTTTGATTCAGACCAGATTCTTATGAAAGATGAAACAACTGCTGCACAGCATGATCCATGGAGCTCCTAGCCTTTTCCTTTACACATCGATTTTACCCATTCCCAGTGTCTTTATTCAACTCAAACAACTAAACTCTGCTCACACAGAACACAAGCATATTTGCAAAGATCTCTCTTCCCTGGGCATCATTCCCTCCCATTCAGAAACAGTGTGTTGATAAGACATTTTTTCCCCAGTCTGCCAACATCTTCTGATCACCTCCCCCAGCTGGTCAACTTAACTCACTCACCTCACAGTGCCCTGTCTCTGCTCCCCCTTGCTGTGCAGCCCAGGTCTCTAAGCCCTACCACTGCAGCAGACCACCTGGTCTACTCATTTCTGTCATTCTTCTCCCTCATGACAGCATACTTCCTTGAAGATCAGCACGGCAAGAAAATATATCCTGTTTCCAAGGCATTAGTCCAAGAAAGTGTCACTTTCCCAGTCAGGGTATCTGTACATCTGAGGTTCAACATTAGCAGCTTGTCCCAGAGTCCCAAGACATATGGGAGGCCTTTGCAGATTTTCCTATATTCAGCTTTAACCATGTCTTCCTAAACCATTGTCCACACTCGGGTCCTAAAACACCCTTCCCCTTGGGCCGACTCCAATGTGTACTTCAGATGCATGTGACCAGTTGGTTCCAAAAGACCTCTTGGTCTCTAATAAAATCAAGGAGTCTTCAGTCACACTCACTGGTAACCCTTGTTCCTTCTCAAAGAAGACCAGATCATTGCCTCTCCAATTCAGAGGGTGTTTACTTCTTAGAAGCTGAGGATCCAAAAAGCCCTCCATTGGATATAGAGTTT
This sequence comes from Eudromia elegans, assembly GCA_003342815.1. Lineage (NCBI taxonomy): Eukaryota > Metazoa > Chordata > Aves > Tinamiformes > Tinamidae > Eudromia > Eudromia elegans. The sequence continues at coordinate 2,002,565 of PTEX01000090.1, read as the reverse complement.
CTATCAGTCCAGGGTTGCCTTTGGTCCCCAGATGATCCCAGCACAGACATAAAATCATCAGGACTTAGAATTAGATGGGTGATGCAAGCTGGTATCACAAGACTCTGAAATAGACCCTCATGCTATTTCAGTTCTAATGGGGAGCATTTCTGCCTGGTTGGCAGACGCTTTTCAATCAGTTGCTGCTTTTGTGCTGACAGCGCTGGATTACAGGAGTTGCTCTTGTCATTTATGTGACCTCCATCTTCCATTACTCTTGAATTCTGGACAGGAGCTAAGGGACCTGATTTCTAACACTCACTCCTCTGAAACCGGGAAGGAATCTTCCCTTACCCAACAGGCTTGAATTTCCAGCTGTGATAGAAAGCATACCATAAACCTATGCCAGCGCACACCAGTTGAGGTCCTGACCTATAGTATTTATGTTCTGAAGGGTTCCTGGGATTTGGCATTTTAATGATAACAAAGGAAAAAAATCCTCAAAACTTAAACATACCCTTTCACTTAAAGTTGGTTCTTCCTAGCAATTTCCTGCAGAGTCCCTAGACCCCAAATTCCTCAGCCCAGAGAGGCCTTTCCCATCCCCTGCAGGGACTGAACACACTTCACATACCACAGTGAATCTGCTCCAGTCAATCAACTCCTGCAGCTCCCTGCAGGCTTCCAACACCTGCTAACACGATGGGACAACAGAAGAGCCTGTCCCACCCATTCACACATAGTATTGCCTTATTCTTCAAAAATACTGCTCAGAGTGTGACGTTCTGTTACAGGATCCTCCAGAAAACACATTGCACTTTCGAGGGAGGAAGCAAGCATGCTCTAGTAAATATTTTAGCAATGAGGTGGCTTGGGCTTCTTAATGCTTGTCATTTTTCAGTATAAGAAGCTCTCTATCAGAAGGTGCTTTATACTCCAGGGAGAAAACGTGAATTCCAACAATAACAGGACAGCCAGCAGCCAACACCTTATCAGTATTTTAGCTTTCCTTGAAAACAGGTTTGGTTCTTCCTCCGCTCTACCAGCTAATGCTCAGGAAGCGGTTGATTTAATATGAAGGTTCATAATGTCAAGTTACAGACACCAAGAGGGGGAAACCTGGGAAAGCATAATTGGCAAATCAAAAAAAAAAAAAAAAAAAAAAGAAAAAAACTAAGCAATCTCCAAGACCAAAAAAAAAAGTCTTTTCTCCATCCATCTGTTTAGCTGTGTGACAGCAGGGGAGTGGTGGGCACAGTCCTGAAGCCAGCAGGAGTTCAGGGGATGCAGCCTTTAGGGATGCCTTTGCTGCCGCTAACCTATTTGTTTTATGGGGATGAAACTGATTACTGAGCACAGCAATGCAGTCAGGACTAACTGGGACTGCCTAAAATTGGGGCAAAGAGAAGGACCGTATTTTACAGCATGCCTTAGCCCAGGCTGAAGAGCTCCATGGCAACATGCAGGGATCTGTTATTCTTTCCTTTATGCTCAAGTGCAGCTCTTGGTATTGAAGTGATCTCTGTGCCATAATGTCAGAATGCATCTTCATTTCTCTTTCTATATGAATTGCCAGATCTCTTTCCTAAAGCTTCTTCACCACAATGCCACAATCCAAAAGGGTTACGAGGTTTGGCAAGACTTGTCTGGGAAACCTCACATGCAAAATACGGCTCCAAAGTCTGGCTTCTGCATGTGTTTGAAAACTGTTTTCTGTTGCAAATTACGGACATTCCCAACCTTGTCCTGTACAAAGGCTTGCCCTCATGAAGACCTGACCTCATGTATGTGACTTTTTCCAGAAATTAGATATTTCACAGGCATGCACACACACAAAAAAAAAGAAAAAAAAAAAAAAAAGAAAAAAAAAAAGGAACAAGTCCTGATGCATAAATAGTCTCATTCTACACATCTTCTCCTGGTGCATAAATGGTCTCATTCTGCACATCTCCTCTGGCATCATCTTGAAAACTGACTCCATTGCAACGATTAGAACAGAGATCATACCATATTTCCTTTAGATAATGGAAGAGAAGAACAAATCAGGACTGTGGCAGGTGCAATATTTCATTCTTTCCTTTACATACTCAGCAGACATTGTAATCAAGCTTCCTCACTCAACAACACCCTTCCTGCAAGTATGGAAACGGGCAGCGGCTGTTTCTGGGATTTCTGAAATGTCATCTTATCAAGGATACTACAAAAGAGAGAGGACAGACTGTCACCTGACTGCAAAACGGGAGATATGTTCTGTGGCTTTCCTCCAGAGGTGACCTTGGACCCCTCTCCCACTTCCAAAGCTTTATCTGTCTCGATCATTTAGATGCTAAGCTTGTAGGAGAGGCAGAGAAGTATTTTTTACAGTATGTAGACTGTACAGCAAAATGACTCCATCTCAGGTGAGGTAATCTGTCTGCATAAAGACTTTCTTTTTTTTTTTTTTTTTTTCCTTATATATGAAGCTTAAAACATCTGCAAAGACATCAAAAGAGGAATGAGCGTGCTGCATAGTAACACAATGCAGCTGACAACTAACTGATCTTAGATTGCTTGAAGTCCCCTTGCAAGCTGTTCTTCCCATCGCTCACCGTAATGTCACTTGGTCGTATTCTAAACAAACGTGGCACAATGTGGAGCAAGCAGCTGTGGTTCAGAGGGAGCCCTCCAACGGGTGCCCAGAGGAGAGGCAGAAAAGGGCCCCTTCCATCAGGAAGCGTGAAGGACTCACAAGATTACCAGAACTATGGGTTTTGCCTTTCAAATCTAAGGAACAATAAGGAACGAGAGAGCACACTGAAAGACATATCCTATTTATTTTTCTTGCATATCCTTTGCAATAAATAAACCTTCCTCTTTCAATATTTGGCAGGGTGACAGAGTCTAAAAAGGAGCAGGAGAGATAATTGATATGGACAGGAGATGAGAGCACAGTTTAAAACAAGCAAAGAATATTTTAAAATGAGAGGTTCATGCTGAGAAATATTCTTATTAGAGGTCTCAAGACCTTTAGGTTTAAACCTGAAATCAAATTACCTTGAATGGATAGTGTGAACATTATCGGTGGGGGAAGGACACCATTGTAGATCTTAAGCTTGGGATTATGGAGAAACAAGATTTGATTGTGACCTCACTTTTTGCCAGAGTAAATCAACAAAAAGATCATGGTTCACTCTTGGTATCTTAACTTTCCATAACAGCAAGTTTTTTTGACACGTACTTTAATATTCTTCTGCTCTTAACTGGAAGAGGATGCTGGATTGTTTAGAAAGAGGCTTCCTCCAGGTCTTGGTTCCTGTTGTGCATAGTTATTTTCCAGAGGTCTTAATATACATTCACCCTACACAGAGACAACAAAAGGAAAACACTTTTCACCTGAACAAGAGGCTCTGGAGGAACAAAGCCGTCTGGAACAGAGCTGAAAATCCAGTCCTCAGAACAGCTTGCACTTCTGGTCCAATTTATCAGGCATGCTTAAGTATTTACATTTCCCATCTGAATAACAGTCCACATTGTTGTAGCTCACAGGAGGGTTTTTGGCTTCTGCCAATTTAAATAGAATGATTCAAAACTGAATCATTTCCTGCAATTTAATTTCATAGCTGAATGCAAACTATAGCAAGATAAGGTCACAAACACATGGAATGATCTCCAGAAAGCTATCTATCTCTCCGGGCTGCTTCAAGTGGAATCCCTAATTGACTACAGTAGGATTTGTTATTGTTATGACATGGAAATTGTCCTGCAGGAGATGGGCAATGACCACTAGCAGCTGAGCCAGCGCAGCAATCACACGGCAAGTGGATTTTCCACTGATTGCCAGAGAAGAAAGGAATGCTTCCAAGCTCTAACTATCTCAGATCTTTTAACCGAGGATCAATATCGCGGAGACAGAGACAGAGCGGGAGAGAGAGGGAGACAAACAGCCAGGGAAGGGAGACGCAGCCGCAGCCTGCCCCGCTCACGGCGAGGGGAGATGAAAGCCTGCCGCGCTCCCAGGGCTGACGCGCCAAGTCACCGGGAATGAGCGTCTCCCGAAAAGGGCGAGCCCGCTCGGCGCCCCCAGCCCGCCCCCTCCCAGGAACGGGGCGCCGCTACCTGCGAAGCTTTGGTCTTATTAGAGTCATTAAGCGCTCACCGGCGCTCGCCGCTCACGTCAAGATGAGGTGTCAGCAGAGGCGAGAACCCTCTAAAATATGCGTACAACGGATGCGCTGCGGAGCAGCCTCCATTTTCCTGGAGACATGTGCTATCTACATCAGATTAAGGTGGATGAGGGATGTGTTGTCTTATCCTCCACGTGCAGAACCTGAACCAAAGAAAAGCGGGTTTGGGATGCTGAGGAATCTACCGAGAAAGCAACCAACCAAACATCACAGCAGTAATAAGCTCTGTCAGATGGCTGAAGTTTCAGTCCAATGTAATGTGCCTTTAAAAAGTGCCATGTCTACACTACTGTATTGCTTACTTTCTGAAGCTAAGCCAGAGGGATGTACATAGTAAGATCTTTGTCTCATTTCAGGGAGGATACAGGATAAAGATTCTGTGCCAGTAATCTTCCCTGGATTAATGGTTTCTCTTTTATCTGCTGTATTTCTGCTCAGATGTCTTTGCTCTGAATGAGTCAGTGGAATGCAAATGATGGGTACAGTCAGTCTGAAAATATTTAAATCTAGCTTTGCACTGCACTGCAGGTTTGTGGAAAAAAATACACATATATAAATATACATGTTGGAGATAGGGCAGATGAAAATTACAGATATATCAATAATGCAAAAAATAATGTGGTGGGTCAAACTGACAGGAGATTCATTTTTCTTTTCTTTTCTTTTTTTTTTCAAAAAGATCAGTATTTAGATGCTTGCTTTGAATGGGAGAAGAAAAATCTGCAATGCTTCTTTTCTGAAGACACCACACACCAGACAAAAATGCACCTGTGGGAACAGGAGGCTGATTTTATTTAGGCTGCTAAGTGCCCAATCTTCATTACCCCAAACAGCATGCTCCTAAAGATAGCATTCTTTCAATCCTGCAAACCTGACAAAGGAGAAACAAGACAGTCCAACCACAGTTTGCTTGGATTTCCTCCCTCTTTTTTTTTTTTTTTAATTTTTCAATTTTCTAGGGGAAATTTTTCATTTTTTTGGAATGTGTTTCTTTTCCCCTTCTGCATAAGTTATAGGATTTCCACTAAGAAGCAGTTGCAATCCAGGAGACTGAAAAACAAAAAAGGGAGGGTTAATATTGCAGCTCTGCTGAAGAACCCAGGAGGGAACCCATGGGTCTTGGGCATGGACTTCAGCAGGAACCATCCTCCAGGGACAGAGTTTTTACAGATATGCATACCTGAATGACAGGATGGAGATCTAAAGAAGCCTTTGTGTCCTGCAGTGGGATGATGGAAGGAGGGAAGGGAAGGAACAGTTTATTAAGTTTAGGACAGGCAGGACAGCTTCCTAGGATTAAGCAAATTTTGTGAGAGTTGGCTTTGATACACTGTGCTTATTCACTATGGGACCTGTCCTGAAGTGAAGGGCAGCACTCTGATTATGGGCATTAGAAAGACAAAAACTTGCAGAAAGAAAGAAAACTCCACCGTTAACCTGGTAACTACTCCTTGACAATACATGAAACAGCATCCGTGTCAACTGCGCAGTCACGACGATTTGCAACACGCTATTAAGCCCTCTAGCTTATCATAAGAAAATCTAACTCTTAAAGAGGTTGTTGCTCATAAACCCAGCTGCAGCGAAACAAATACACAAACAAACAAACAAAAAAAGACTCATATGTTGTACCTTTTCCTATGGGAACTGAGAAGTAGTTAACCAAAAGTTTCCCTTAAAGAAATTGGAGTTATTTCTGTTTTGCTGGCTGTGAAATTGACATTTTCTCCTATTTTTTCTATATATTTTAACTGTTGCACGTTTACATTGAATTTCCTAAAAATCTTTGCTTTAACATATCCTTGATTTCCAAGATAGAAAAATAGTTTAGTTTCCAGATAGCTATTGGTAAAAAAAGAAAGGAAAAAAAAAAAAAAAGAAAGAAAAAAAAAAGAGACGAGAACTTCCTGAAGAACAGAAGCTTCCCACACATCAGCCCTTTTCCAAAACATTTCTGTAAGTGGTCCTCTATTGCCAAAAATTAACATTTTAGAGGAGATCCTCTGAAGTTTCATAAAGGAAGCTGCTCTCTCATTGCGGTTTTCTTTACGTTCCGGGCAGGAACGGCACGCCGGCCCCGGCGCGGGCAGTTCTTTCCGCCAGGCACACGGCTGCGTTCAGGCTGTTTGTGCGCCTGCCGCCGCGCTGAGCGCGAGCGCCACGAAGGGCCGCGCGGGCAGCGGGTCCTTCACCACGCGGGGCCCACGCGGGCGGCTCAATGGACGCGTACGCCGAAACGCGAGGCTGCCGCCCGCTCCCGTTGCGCTGTGATTGACGGTTACCCAGGGATGCCCAGAACTCCCGCCAGCTCTCTGTGGGTGATTTATCACTGGGGTACTTCTGGCAGTTTCTAGAGCTTCCGCAGATACTCACGTGAACCTCGGGATGTCTCCGCCAAAGAGACAATGTGAGATCAAAGCACACTTTTGCTCAGGGTACCGCTGCCTTGCCGTGGAGCAATATACCTGCTTTATAAATGCATTAGTAAAAGAAAGAAGTCTCTATGGCCATCACCTCATTAAGGACAATGTCGCGATGACCCGTTCGTGCACGGCTGGCAGCATCGCCCCGCACAGAGGTGCCCTCAGCTTTGCCACCAAAGCTGCTCACACGCAACGGTCACAGGATCCAGTGGCAAATAAGTACTGAGTCAACCTGAGGAGCTGCTCCCTGACACAAAGAGGTGGGTGAATCCTTCCACCGTCCCCAAAAGTTCTGCGGTCCCACAAATCCAGTGGTCCCACAATGGTAACATCAGCTGCAGGTGATAGATGAACAAGGAGCTCACAGACTGGTCTCACATTTACACTTCTGATGGATTTCATATGCCTTTCACAGCTTCCTGATAACCATTAACAGGACAAAAGTTGCTTAAGCTCACAAGGCTTTTGATACACACGAGCACCTGCTTTTTTTAGAAGCAAGAAAACTAGATGACTTCTAGTCAAAGTTATAACCAAATTCCAGTGTCAGATTCCTGTTTCACCATACTGGTGGCCAGAGTTCTTGTCACGGCAAATGAATATGATTTCCATCTTATAATTTAATATTTACAGTATTATCAAAAAGCATGGTGGAAATGCAATGATTATTTCTATCTCTCTAGAAAGGCTGCATGTATTTCCATGCCTGAGATCATCTTCTCTGGGGACCCATTTAAAATGAAACCACTGCGTTCTGAAAACGTGCCTTCAGCATGAGACCTGAGTGGTTTTTTTCTTGGTCATAATGAAACACAAGAAACTGAATCAAAATGTTTTCGTAAAGCTGCATACTTCTCAGGCATGTTTCTCTGTTTCCTACATAAAAAAACATACCTTGCAAGGGAATAGATTTCAAACTCATTATGTGGCATAAAAAGATATTTAGAAGCACAATACACAACAGAGCTACTCTACAAATGTGTCCAAACAAACATAAAATTAACTTTTCATGTCTAAGAGAACACATATTTAGCTCAGTTTTGAACATAATCATTCTGCTGCAGGAGAAAGCAACCTATACTCCAGTAGGCTCATCCTAGAATCCTGAGACAAACAAAATGGGAAAAGACAAGGTCCATTCATGCTTCAGATAGGGTGATATTGGTAAAGCTGGTGCTGATGGCATTGAGGAATGGCGATGAAGGAGTCTGATCTCACTGTCATTCTATTTGTGACCGTAAGTGTCCAAAAACAAGTTAACTTGGTCAGCGTGGACTGATCTTCATGTTCCTTGGAATTCAAAAGAGAGGAATTTCATGCATTTTAGGCATATGCTTTCTTTGACCCAACGGTAACTTTGTCCCCCAAAAAAGTAAGGCAGGTCTAGTAAATTTAATGCAGTGGATTGAGGAGAAAGGTGATATCATGACACAAAATTGACCTGGGGCCCTACCCATTTCCCAGTTCTGCTACCAAATTCCTCTGTGACCCTGGAATAACCACTTAATCTCAGTACACTATGGCCTATGTTTGCATTAGGAGGCACAGTTGTCTTCCGTTCAAACAGATCTATTATGAAAATGGTCTTTTGGTATGTGTCCTCTGGTATGTTGTGTCCATACGTTCCTCATTCTATATAGTTTTTCCAGGTAGCACTGCAGGATAGATATCAAAAATAAACAAAGTAAAAAGACTAAAACAATTATCACAATCAGGAAAACTGTTGTAGAATAAACTCCATTCTCAGTGATGATTATATCCCTCATCTCATATTTAAAATCACGCTAAGTATCAAAGAAGCATTCTTCTCAACCCAAACAGAATTCCATCTTCCTGAGTAAAGAGAAGGAACTGAATCCAACAAATTACACATTATCTTTCATAATAACAAAGGGAAATTAGCATCCCCTCTTACTTTTTTCTTCAGCAGGACAAAGTAGGGATTTTACCCCATACAGAAACAGCTCCCATAGGTATTTCCTATACCACACCTGCAGAGGGACCATATTAAAAATAAACTAATGCTGTAGGCAGCTTTGGAAAATGACTTCAATGGTATTTATTGCTTTGATAGGGTCAGTGCACAGTATGTGCATGTTGCCTTTTAAACATATGTTTCAGGCAAAGAATCAAAGCTAATTTCAGTGTGTGAAAAGCAAGCAGATTTCATTACTGATTGTGACTTAAACTTCAAAATGATAAGGATACTGGATGTAGGTTCTCAAAACTGAATGTCCAAATGGGAATTTATGATGTAGAACTTCAGCTTTATCATCCATGGGCTTCAATATAGAGAGAGAAGAAAGAAATTCTTTGCTAGCAGGAATCTCACAGTTAACCCATAAGCCAGCTGCCTATTTTTCCCTCTACTCTAATTCTCCCTGCAGCTATTTCCTCCCCATAACAAGTTAAAGCAAGAATGGCCATTGGCACTAACCATTTTTGGCATCCAAGTAGTGGATATGAAAGAGATCTGATTTTTTTTCTACTACCAGAACACGGTCCTACTCTGACTCTGTGCAGAAGTGTCAGCAGAATTTATAACAAACTCAGTGCAATTCAAGTTGCAAAGTGTAATAAAAGGCCTGCTACTAAGACTTCTCTTTTTTTTTTTTTTTTTTTAATGAGGATTCCTCTCATATTATTATATCAGCTCTAGTTCCTGACTTCAGGAGGCCATCTGTACAAATAACCTCTTTTATAAGTTGTATAGAAAGAGGTGGACCTGTAGAATTATTAAAACGCTGCGGGCATAGGAGCTGAAGAAGTGAATGATTTAGGATTTTACCTGGTGTTTTTCACAAGTATAATTTCAGGTTGGATTATCAGTGGTAGTAAAAGCCAGAAGGTGTCAACCTAACAGCCTAAAGATAGACCTCTAACCCAGGCTTAGGTATCTAAAATGCCCACATATTCTACAGGATATTTTGAGTGCACATCTAACTTTAAAAGCAAGTCTAGATGATTTATTACTGAAGTTAAGGTGCTTAAATATCTGTAAAAAAGCTTAAATGTTTGCATAGAAATATAGACATATAAAAATAAATACACAATTAATTAAGTAAATATACATACGTATACATATATACATATTTATGAATACTGTTGAATCGAGGTATAAGGGAACTTAATTGGCACAGGGGTTAGCATCCACAGCTTCACTGTGGCTCACTGAAAAGTGCAAGATTTTTCAAATAATCAAGCAATTTCTCTCCTTAGCTCCTAGCTACGGATGCAGATGTGTACTATTTTGTTAGGCTTTGTCCAGATCTATTTAACTGCGCTGCAGTTCAGGCAACACCTTTAAAACAACTGAAGCAGTAAATCATGCTCCTTTATTATCATCTTAACAAAAATGATAACAACCTCCTCTGCTTGGTGAAATACTCATGGGAATTTTACCCAATTACGTGAGGATAACATATCTTTCACGACTTTAGCTGGCCATCTACCATATCCATTGTATACTTGCTAGTCAGTCACAAAGGACACAATCCACCACAGGAAAACGTACAGAGAAGGGGTGAGCCATTTCAAGAGTGGAGAAAGGGAGGTAGAAATCGAAGGAAGAGAGGAAAGGATGACACAGTACAATTGCTCAGTTTAGTAGCACAGCTGCTTAAACAACTGAATAGCAATCAATGGGTTAGTATTCAATCCAAGTTTAGATCACACTGAAATCTATTAGAATACTGCATATAATGAATGAGTCTTACTTATTTGGTATTCTATCTTGGAATTAATCAGCTCAGTTGTTATGCAGAAAAAAAAAAAAAAATCAGTTGGGTAGACAGGCCCAAAAAAAAACCCAAGAAAAACAACCACCTTGATTTCCCTGGTGGTTAACAGCCTGACAGTACTCAACAACACATCCTGAAATTGAACACTGAAAGAAACAATGCAAGTTAGAGGTTTCTCGGCTGTTGGAGCAACATCGTGGTTTGTGTGTATGTGCTGCTTGCCCTGTCCCCTCCCTCTCAGGCTTTCATGCAGTACTCATAGGGTTGTACCATCTGCTGGAGCACAATTCAGAGGTAGCTTTAAAATGATGATAGCTCTGGGAAATGATAATCACTGTGTCACAGAAAGCTGTACTGCAGCGTATAAATAAGATGATAACTGAAAGTGCTGAGCGGGGCATATTTGCATTATGAAATGTATTTTCCTTTTTCCTGTACAAAACCTGTTTTTAAAGCATGAGGAATGCGGCATGATTGAAAAACAGAAGGACAGCAACACTGCCCCAGAAGCTGCACAAAGGAGGAGGGGGATGGAGGAATGGTAGGCTGTAGTATTATTGACTGAGGAATGATAAAAGAGGAAGGAATTCAACAGTTACATCTATTTCGCTTGGTGCAATGGAATGAGATCAAAGGCTTACTTTCACATTACCCCAGAATAATGCATACTCTATAAATGATGCAAAGCCAGGCCACATTCCCGAGATGTGACAATGCCTTAAGATGCCCCTCTGCTAAGTTCAGGTCAAGGCAAAGGCTTCTGCATATGGAATTCTTTTTCAAAGCACGCATACATAGATAAACCATTGGGCATGGAAACTCATGACACTCAGGACAGGCATGTTGGCTTCTGTGTTTCCACAAAAGGCATTGCAAATTTAGCCAATTTTATTCACCTACAGATTTTTCTCCAATCACTTCTGATCTTGCAAAGCACCCAAATTGTCTACCCTAACACAAAGAAAAGCTCAGTCCAAGAAAATGGATTTTGCTTTATTTAAAAAAAAAAAAAAAAAAAAAGGTTCAGATCAGAAAGCATCCAAAGATACTCAACTCAGAATTCATAAGTGTAGCTCAGTCTCATCTCTGTACTGGCAACCCCTCTGACCTCGGTTAGCTCATCTGGGACAGTACCTTTAATGGTTATTGAGCAAGAACAATGTCAAAAGGCGTTTCAAACCCCAGATTTATTTTTCTGTGAGATACATTTGTCAAAGTGACCTAAGGATTCTCATCATTGTTGGTGGTACCTTGGTTTCAGAGGGAGCTAGGTACTGTGGATACCTTAAAGAAAACACTACCAGGACTTTTCCGTGTCTGAACTGCATTAAGAAATCTTAACCTCTGCGACTTTGTTTTCTACTAGTTAAATGGAAATGAATAATTATTTTCCCTCACCTTTCATAGTTTGGATTGTTGGGATGTGTTGCCATACCAACAACAATCCAGCTCTGCAGTAGGACCAGGTTGGAAGTGTGGAGGTGCAGACTTCTCAGGCCCAGGAAAATAAAATCTCCTTTAGGTCCCTCCCTCCCCACTCCGTCCTCATGGAAGAAAAGCGGTTTCTCTTTGTGAGGGAGGACAAAGGGGAAGAAAGAAAAGGAATTGTCCGTCAAGCCCAGCGGAGCCTCAGGGGCTTTCAGCAGAGGATGCCACAGCTGAGGAGAGCAAGGCAAGGCATAGGGAAGGCAGATTTTAAAAGGACAGCTCAACCCCTGCTACACAGAACTGCCTCAAGCAGTCCCCAGCCTAGGAGGAACATGTGGCACCAAAGGGCTCACTGATATTTTTCCTGCGTTCTGCTTTCCACAGGCAGGCAGAGCTTGAGACTAACAGGGAGAGCAGAGCACAGTGCTATTCACACAGCACTGTTAGCTCCGTGCTGCTGCACAGGCTCAGCCTGAGCAACTTTGCCATGCAGTGACCCCCAGAAGGCAAACCAACCCTAGGAGCAGTCTGGTGGATCTTCTTGGTCCTTCAGTATATGCCAAAGACGTGAGCTGCAAATATCTTCATGGGAGCTGTGGAAGATATGTTCATTCGCTGCAGAAGTCTGTAGGTGCTACAGAACCAAACAAGAGGGAAGTCCAGGAGGGAAATGAGCTGTATATCCTAGTGTCAAACGTGCTGTCCATCTCAGACACACCTTCTCGAGATACCCAAACAAAAAAGGGATTGGCAATGAACACAGTGAACAGGAAGCTCATGAAAGGAGACTGAAAAGAATGTGAGAGAGACACAGAAATTACTCAAATAAAGACTCAAAGGTAAAGGTGAACACATGAATGAATGAATATAGTTTGGCATATATGTATCCTCTGTGTGTGTGTGTACTAAATACATACATATATACCATAATTAATGGTATAGTGGAAATGGAATAGGCACTTACTTCTAGCCAGTTTTTCTCAGGACATAAGAACAAGAGGAGAATGAGTGAAACTAAAAGGGAACAAATTCAAAACAACTGCAAAGCTGCCATGCAACAGAGCCATGAGGTACTTCAGGCTATCCTATCCCACTGAGATGACATATTTTGCCAGGCTCAAAAATAGAGTTAGAGATATTTGAATATCTAGAGCTACAATTATCTATTTAAACTAAACAAGCCCTAGAAAGGCATAAAAACACTTGTGGTGCAGGAAGAGAAGAAAACATCCATTTATCAGAGGGAAAGATGAGTCATCCCATAACTGTGAAATGAGGACTCTTCAAGTAAATTCTGGAGCATCAGTAATCAAGAGTTTCTAAAGTGCTTTTACCCTGCGAAAGACTAGGTCTTTACAGGCTTGAACCACTATATGTCTTTGCAGACAAAGAAATGTCAAAAGCGGGGGCATGAAACATTAAAAGTGAGAGAAGTAAGAAGAAAAACGGAAATGGATGATTTGGACTATTGCTCTCATTTAAAGCTCTCCTCTACCCACATCAGATTTTTCTGTGATTTTATGCTAATAAGTAAAACCATAAACCACAGCCCAGTGCAAGAACAATCTGTTCTGAAGAACACAGGTCAGTGAAATCCATGGGAAACTCTCAGCCCACCACTGCAGAAGCTGCATGTGGAAGAGAGGCCAGATAATGCAGAGAGAGAGAAGCAGGGCTCTTTTCAGGCTGGGTAGCACCACTGAGTAGAACAACACTATGAAGTTTCCACAGCTGTAATAAAATTGATCTTTTTTTTTACCTTTTTTTTTTTTTGTAGGCAGTATGACTGACTTGTGGAAACCAAGCTCAAATGTAGCTGTCACTCTGAGCTTGTGTTCAAGCTATAAGATGCTTTGGTGCCACCAGCACCAAGCATGGAAACATCCCATAGAACTGGCTCTTCAGGTGTCACCATTCACTAAGCCTTTCCTCTTCCTCCCCATGTCTTTTCCCTTTGCCTCTAGAGCATAGTCTAGAGATCAGGCCCATGTCTCAGTGCCATTCAGAAAGGGGGCCTCCAAATCTTGCCACCAGAGCTGACACAGCTTTCCACACTCTCCTCATTTCTCACAGCACTTTCTCCTCAGTTCCTATGACTTGAGGTGTTTTCTGTAATCTAGTCTTCCACTCATCTCGCAGAACTCCCATTTTCTGTGATTCTTGATCTTGTAGGAACAATCTGAGATGATTTCTCCATCCTCCCTTCCTTGGGCTCTACTTGATTGGGTGTCTTCAGTAAATACATAGACTGGAGTCATGACAAGGAAGAAAGACTTTGACAGAGTTAAATGCATGACAGTTAGGTCCACAAAGAAAACAATTTGTGCCTAAATTCTTTTTAGACAGGACATCTACCCATACTTGCTCTTAAGAACCAAACACTCTCCTACCATTCTCCCAGTTTCCCCAGATAACCTCCGGGATGTATCTACCTCCACTTGGAAACCTCAAGAGCTATGATGGGGAGAATAGTTTTAGCATCTCCTTTGAGATCTTTTTATTGGGACGGTTATTCCGTATTTAGAGGATAACCTTGCTAATAACTGTGAGGTTTGGTTGTCTGGGAGTATACCTACTCACTTCCAAAAAATTGCCATCAATGTGGAAAAAGCTGGATTTTCTGAACTAAACTGCTGGCCAAAGAGATTATAGAATTAGATGAGCAAATGTAGATCAGTCACAGTTCTTGGTGCAACTATGTTTAAGTGAATTCCCTTCACCAGAAATAATGAAATGGACATCTATGACTGCATCTGGAAGCTATTCCTGGATGTGCTTCAACAAGAGTAAACGCATTAAGGGTGGACGATTTGTATTACGGGAAGAGGCAGCAGTAGAAAGGTGGGAGAGCATGGAGGCCTCAATTAGGGGAAAAGGAATATGAGAAGGAAGAACGAACAGCAGCAGCCAGCCCTAACGACAAAACAGGGAAGCACTGCTACAGATCACACGCTATTTATAATCCTACCAGCCTGCTAGATTTTACTTCTGTGCAGGAATTACTCGGGGAGCACAGTTGCTATTCCCTGGACTGAAAAAAAAATTGAATTGTTAAGTTAAAATGAGGGGGAGTAAAACACTGTTATAATGAATGAAAATAAAAGGGTTTTGATCAAGTACCATTATCAAAAGAGATGAATGGTTAAACAACAGCCCTCACTATATCAGGACAACTCCCCTCTCCAGTTTTTGCCCCCCAACACTGTGGGTTTAGCAAATCACAATTATGAAAATTTTCTAGGAGTGGTATTAACTGCTGTTTCATATTGATGCAAAAATATAATAGATTAATACTTTGTCGCTGTATTTTCTTTAGCTACATGCTTAAATATCAATAAAGGCTTTAAGGATGTACGCCAGGTAATTACTTCCTTGGAAAGTCCATTAGAGTCCGTTCGCTTTTATGCCACAGAACAAAAACCAAAAAGAGATTATAGACCCAAACAGTTTCTGATGTAAAACCTCATTTCTCCTCCACCCTTTCAAAGTGAAAAATGTCTTCAGGGAGCAAGCAAATAACAATTATGCTGCCAAAGCCATAGGAAAGTTCCTTAGTGAAGAGAATCAGTTCCTTAGTATTCTCAGGTCATCAGTCTCTTACAGATGTACTAGAGACGCGCGACACAGGAAAAAGCCACAGATCTCCTTGCAGTAATTTCACCAGAGCTCCAGGTCCCATCCTCACCTCTCCAAGCCTCCTGGAAATGCACATTCTTGCGCACTGCTGGATGGTTTGATGACCCTGCTTTACAGCGGGCCAGCTGGTTTTAACCCCACCACTATCAGAGCAGAGCGATTTGGCACTTGACAACATCAAAAGCCAAATTAGAGCCTTCCCACGGAGTGTACAGGTTTAATGGCTTCAGGGGGATATGCCACAGCTTGCTCTTCAGCATACAGGTCTTCCTGGAATGAGGGTGGCAATTTGAGCTCCCTGCTCTTTCCCAGCGGTGAGGCTGGTTTGCCCCACTCACCTATTCCTGCTCCCTTCCTGCATCAGCTCACTCTTACTGATTTCCTGATACTGCTCTCTACACAAGCACGTTAGACTTTTTCTTGAAATAAACGCCCCTGAATGATTTTGATTCTCCTAACTTGTGTCTTCTGCAAAGCACGCATGTTGTCTCTGCTCACTGAAGAGTGATCTGAACATAAAATTCTTGATGAGGTGCAAAACAGTGCTTCTCAGTTTGTATTTTATCCCTGGAAGTGATATACCCCAGCACTCTGCCTTTTGCACCGGACCTGGTGATGGCTTGGATTGCATCCTTGACGTTGTCTTTCTAGAGATCCAGCAAATGTGCTCCATCCCACACAGAATGCTCTTTTTATTGATCACAAGTTTCATTGATTTGTCACTGCCTGCATTTTCTGCTTGGATTATTTGCTGGCTAACTGACAGAAAGGGTCAAAATCATGCAGCTTCTCTTTATACTGCTGCTACAAAAATTACTAGCATCAGTGGATGATGGTTCTTTATTTTTATTGGTCTCAATTAAACCAGTTACTGTCACATATCAAGCTCGAGGTATGGGTGAGGAGCTTTGAAACCCAAGGTGACTTAATATTAGCACAGTAATCTATCAACAGCTCTGTGACTTGGAGACTATCCTAACCCAAAAACAAACATCAGTTTGATGGGCAGCCGTATCAGAGGAGACCTCTTCTCATGTCCCAACGTAGACATAAAGAGTTTTCATTTCCTGAAGAATCACTAAAGGGAAGAAACACTTCCTGAGTATCTAGCTGGAAGTTCAAATAGATAGAACTCTGCATTTGCTACCTGCTGTTCTTTGAGACAAGGACTGACAGCGACGGCTCCCTTAGGTAATCCTCAAGCTTCCCTTGAAAATCCGGATGCGATCCCTCTGCGGGTCCCTCTCTCCTGCACAGACCTTCTTCATGGGGCAGATATTTTCAACAAGGGGACAGTCAAGGTAGGAGGGAGTTCACACACGCAATCTTCTCATGTTCTGCATTTACTCTTTAACGCTTACTCACTCTAAGGTCTATCCAGCTCAGCCAGCGGGCTCACGTCTCCCCACGCAGCCTTGCACCAGCAGATCTGATCGGGCTTTGTCTCCGTGCAGCCTGGATTGCATGTCCATGCACGCTGGCTCCAACCACTTCCTCCCTCTTCCTGCCTTTCAGACAGGAGCTGTATTAGACACGTTGACTGGCAAGTCCCACTTCTGCTGTACGCCAGGGCCAGGTCCAAAGCTGGTCCTCCAAGTGTCCTGCTCGGGCAAAGCATCGCTGGCTCCCCCAAGGCAGCATCTCTGCAAGCAGTAGGCCAGCAGCGTGAGCCCCACCATGGCCTAAGTCCTGGAAATCCTTCATGATAGCCCTTTTCCCAGTTAGTAGAATTGCATCATCTGAAACTTTTACACTCTAGTAAGAGAAGGCGTCTCAAGGTGCTTTATGGAAACATGAGAATCAAAGTTTATCCATTCATCAGAGTTAATGATTAACTGAAATCAGATAAAATCAAGCAAAAATATACAGATATATAGCTATGTTGATGTATGTATGTAAATACATTTAATTTTTCTTAATATATTTAACCTTTAGGCTGAAATGAGTGGAAAATGTAAGTGCCCTTCAAATCCAAGAGGATATTTGCTTTTGCAAGGTAAAGCTTGCCCTGATTAAATGTATGACCAAGCACCTTTTCCAAAACAGAAGATTCAAATGAGCCTCCTCTGAGTCTTCTCGATGAGTGCAAGGATTACTACTGATTCCAGCAGACTTCAGAACAAGCCTAAGCTCCTCCAAGCTTAAAAGTGCTTTTAGAATCCAGCACATGCTCTTGAGCTAAGGTTTGGCTGTGTGTTTTCCTCCTTTTCAGTTTTCAGTAATGAGTATCTTACGCACATCCAGATGCATACTTGTGTGGTCACTTCAGACTGGTCTTATTTCAGAGGTACTGAGCAGTTTCAGTGCTGGTGTTGGGAGCAATTCTGACTGCCTCTGCTCTTCCTAGTCCTTACAAGGAATCCAAGACTCCACCAGTTCTGCATGTGCACGCAGTCACAGCACTTACATGGGCACTGGTAGGTGCAGTTGTGGCAGCCTGTCCCAGTCCAAAAGTACTAAGTGGAGCAGCATTCCACGGTGATAAAAGGAGGTAATTCCATTTTCACCTGCATCTCTGTCACATGATGGATAGCCAGCCCACCCCAGTATACTAATCTTGATTTATATTATCGTAGTTAACAGTGGAATCAAGCCCAAAAGAAGGTCAGGACTTTGGTCTCAGAAAATAAAACGTTAGGAATCTGAACATGTTTGTGATTTTCCTTTCTGATTACCATGCATAGGCAGTGATGTATTTGTAGACTTTCACAGATATACATCCTCCATCCTCAGACTGGTTCTAGCAGATCCAAATAATGTATGCAGAAGCCTTGGTTCTCACCAAATAGAAAGGAAGATTTGCTGTGGGAAAATCTATTTTTTTCTGTGAATATTAATCATTTCAGCTTTGATAGTGAAGTGATACAAGTAAAAAAGCCAAGAATTGCTCCAGGGCTCCACACAGATGACTAGTGTAGCAAAGACATTTGCTGGAGATAACACTGCTTAAGCTCAGAATCATTATACAGTACACAGTTAACTCAAATCAACCTGCTTGCTCCCCAAGTTCTAAACAGAATTAATGTGACATCCCAGCTGAAGCTGGAACTCAGCAACTCAGAAAATGAAAGTGACAAATTAAAGCAAGTTCCATATGTGTTTTAATCTTAAATGGCAAAAAGAAAACCATTATGCCAGATGATAGAGAGCAATATGGTCTTGATACAGCATTCGTCTCCTTAACAGCTTTGAATGTTTGGTATGCTTTGCAGTTAGAAAAGTATGGAGACTGCTCTAAAAATTTCCACGAATAAGCTGAAGGTCATGTCTTTCAGCCTAGAAAGTCAAATGAGATTTTGGACCAGACAGTACACTGCAGCTACTGGATATGCTGGTTATTTGGTCATCTTTACAAATTTCTATTAATTTCAGAAAATGTTCATGTTTTGAACTAAGTAAAATATCTCTGATGAGAAATCAGATAAATTTATCCTTTCTTTTCTTTGGGAATTGGTGTGCCATTATTCTAGGGGGAACCTCATGTTAGTCCACCAAAATTTTTCCTTGAATGTTATTCACAGTACAGTACACAGTATAGTAACATTTTACAGCTCCATAGAAGTCGCAGTTCTTAACAGCATCCCATGCAAGGTTCACGAGGTGGGTAGACAAAGGAAATGTTATCATCCCCTTTTGAACAGATGAGGACACACAGGCTGTAAGAGAGACACCCAAGGGCATCCAGAACGTCTGTGGCGGGCCTGGGAAGTGAATATAACAGTCTTCCTCCCTTGACTTCAATGCATGCTTATGCTTCAGGCAGGTGGAAGACCATTTGCTTTAAAAAGAAGAGATGAAAGACCACAGCAGTGCAACCAAGAGAATGTGCATTAGCCACTGGCTTATGCCTCCGTGCACTTTGTGAGAAAGCATTAATGGATGAACAAATAGTGATAGGGATGGGGAAAAAGTGCAGTAGCAATTGACTACTGCACCTCGCTGGAAGGACTGACTGCTCTTGGAATTAAAAAAACAAACAAACAACAACAAATACTCTGCTATAATTGATGTCAAATGTCCTTCCACTACGAAAAACAGTTCTAAGTGAAATATGTCTTAGTATAAGACATCTTTTTTTTTTCTTTTGTCAAACGAGTTGTGGCAGTTTTCTTCTTCCACATGGCCTCCTTCTACTACCGCCCATCCTCCCCAGACTCACAGATCATCGTCTCTTTCTGCTTTTACTTTACAATTTCCCTTTCTCTTGCTAATTTGATGTAACAGAAGCAGCAGCAGGATTTTTCTACTCATCATCAAAGAGGTTTGAGCTATGCACTTGTGGGAACTGACGCAATTTTACATATCATTGGGAAAGCTCAGTCACCATGTTGGTTTGGACAACTTCATACTCTGACCACGCTAAAGTAATCAAATATAACTGCTTAAAGCTTCAAAATATGACATCCTTCTGAGCTTAACCTATTCCTCACTTTCTAGGGAGGTTTCAAAAAAAAGGGGGAGAAAAAAAACTAAAAATGAAAAATGCTTTGGAAACTTCTAAATATCATTGTGCATGATAAGGAATAAATGAGAGTAAAATGTAGAGAGTAAAGGCATGATGAAACTGGTAACTGGAATCTAAAAAGAAACTACAGAATCATCTTACACATCTGTGAAGCCTTTCACTTGGAAAAAAAATTAGAGCCTACAGTTAAAACACCATTTGCTTGTCCTAGTCTGAAATGAATTTTCACCTAAATTTTATTTTATTTTACTTTATAATACATAATATGAAACTAAAAAGTCAAAGCAATTTGTTTCTTCCCTTTTGAAGCACTGATACATTTAATCCTTCCAGCAGGACATTTTGATGTTTGCCAAAGTTTTTGAATCGTTCTTCCACCACTCGAAAATGAACCTGGGTGAAGCTATCATGGCTTCAACACACATATAAAATGCAACAATGCTGCAGTAAGTTATTGAAAAGTGACACTGCGTGGGTAGCTGATAAAGTCAGTGCGTAATGGGAGATATAGGAACATGTCCAGGATTAATCACAGAATCACAGGATGGTTGAGGTTGGCAGGGACCTCTAGAGATCATCTAGTCCAAACCCCAGAGCATGGGGCACAGGGTGGCATCTAGGTGGGTTTGGAAGATCTCCAGAGAAGGAGACTCCACAGCCTCTCTGGGCAGCCTGTTCCAGGGCTCCGTCACCCTCACAGGAAAGTTCTTTGTCATACGGAGACGGAATTTCCTGTGTTTCCTGTGCCTGATGCCTCTTGTCTTGTCACTGGACACCACTGAAAAGAGTCTGGCCCCATCCTCTTGACACCTTCCCTTCAAGTATTTGTATACACCTCTAAGATCCCTTCCTGGTCTTCTCCAGACGAAAGAGAACCAGATATCTCAGTCTCTCCTTCCCATTCATTTACTAATCTTGCTATGGATATTTTAACAGGTAACCTAGTTCTTACTAAGTTCATCACACTAATTATGTGCCCTGAATGATCAAACTAGATTATGTCTGTTAATCAGGTCGTTTTATGTTAAAAAACCAACAGGATCAGAAGGAAATGAAATCCTGCCTAAGCTAAAGCCATACACTTTCTCAGGGCAGAGAAGCACCAAATCACTCCCGAAGTCTTCAATAACGCTATAGCAGCACCACAGTAAAGAAGCTCCACACTTCCTAGGACAAGAATATGCCAAAAAAAAAAAAAAAAATTTCCACCTCTGAGCTGCATTTCTCATAACAGAGCATGAGCTTAAATTCCATATGTTAGCATATGGAATAACATCTGACACGCCAAAGTTTGAATAGGAAAATAGTTAAGGAAACTATACCAACCAGTATGACTGTCATGAAAAAAAAAATGTCAGGAGCAAAAATGATGGTAAAGAAAGATTATAATCCCACCAATCAAATGGAAGTGGAGGCTACCAGGTTAATGATATGGTCTCCTTCATCAATGATAATTTCTTTAAGATTTTAATATAATATCCTGTCTCATTAACCCTACTTGATAAATCCAGAGGGAAAACAGTGTGGTTTTTTTTTTTAAATAATATGCGAAATAGAACATAAATTATGGATTTTAAAAAAAAAGGTAATAAAAAGAACATTTGAGCATGAATATTTCGCAGAACAGGAAGGAACTGGGTACCAATACATTCAGGACACAAGGTCTCAAAAGGTAAACACACGAACGCACAGGATAACTGAACATAGTCCCGGCCTGGTCTGCATCCCCATTACATCAGCTCTCCTCAGTTTCAACTGCACGTTCGTATGACCTCACATGGGCCATCTGTCCTGCTGCGATCCTCTTGCACAGGCTTGCTTTCCAAAGGCAATCCATTTCACCTCCCAAATTGCTTCCATCCCACAGGAGTCTGGTGAGCCTTCCTTTCTTTGCTGTTGAAATTCTTTTGCACCCCAACGAGTGACTCCTAAAGTGGAGATGACAGACAGTCGTTACAGCAAAGGGGAGAAATTCGGGTTTCCAGCCAGACTCCTCTCTTCACAGCTCTACACCCTGGATAGGAGCTACAAAGTGAGATCTATCTCAGGGCTTTGGTGCACTGAGAAGCGTAATTTCCACCTCTCGCAATTAATGCTTAATGAAAAAAAAGCAGACACAACAACTCTATACCAAGATTTGAGACCATCTGTTACTGCCTTGTTAGTGTACGCTTTATGGAGTGACCAATCTACTTCATACCAACAGTGTGTTATGCATCTGTTAAAGAAATATTTTACTGCACAGACTCTGGATGGATTTCTGATGTAGGGAAAAGATGCAAGGGAAGCCAAAATAAACACTGGCTGATTATTTTAAGATGTATCTCTTACCCAAGCACATGTAAATAAATCTCACCCAAGACACAAGAAGGTGGAGTTTCTCCAGGGAATGCCTTTGGCTTGCCTTGGGAAGGCTACTAGGAATGATTAGCATGTTTCAGTTTAAGCGTTTTTTTAGTGACCTATGCATTCACCCCACCCTTCACTCTACGATGGTGTCAAGATACTACACACAGTCCAGCAGGCAGAGAAAGGAAGGATTTGTTTACAATACTTTTGGAAAAAAAGAAAGCAGCCGCACTGTTGTATGTCAATACTCATCCAAATGCGCCCATTTGATATTTTACTGACAGAACTGAAAATATGTATGAATTTCAAACTTGTCGAGATGGCTAGGATGCAGGGATTATTTTCCCCTGAGGGCAGATAAACAAGATGGATGGGCTAAACTCTGAATCGCCTAATGATCAAAATGCAAGGTAAGCTGTCATAGACAGGGCTCTTCTCATCCTTGCTGACAGCATGAATTCTGCTGAATTATTTCTAGTCTTTCTGATTAATGGACCTAGTGACTAATTAGTTCATGAATCTTGCTCACAAACGGCACTTTGATAGCTGCCTAATGTTCACTTTGAGAGAAAGACCCCACTGATGTGAGCTGGAGATGGATGCTGCAACGAAATCCATCTCCAGGATGATTCCACACCAGGCTGTGGGTGCACAGATGCAGTTGTGCCCTCACAGTAGAGTTACAGCATCAGCCTGAAGTCTGGATCCACACAGCCCCACAGAACAGGGAAAGGATAGACTGCACCCAGTCTTTCTCTCCAGGCTAGGACTCATCGTGTTACCCAGCGTTACCCATAACACTGCAGTGAGGAGCGTGGCAGAACATCTTTCTCAGGCAGAGCAATCATGATCTCCTCTCTCTCGAAGGGTGAAACAAGCAGACCCTGAAAGAAGAGATGTAATGTGTTCCCAACATCTGGAGGAGGTCCTCTTCTACTAGGTCTCAACTGCTGCTCCCATTGCACTGTTGGTTCCAAGAGGAACTAGCCCGACCAGTGGTCACCCCAGTGAGAAGCCAAGCAAGTCTTAGATGATCAGCTCCACACAGCTTTTAGAGAAAAAAAAGGCAGCACACATGAAAGGCCAAGAAAACTTTCTGCTTGCTAGATACCACCATACCAAGTGCCAGAAGTAAATCATGGTTGTTAGATAATACTTTGGAAAACACTTCATTGAAAGAATTATTAGACCATCTCACCATTCCCATTCCTTCTTTTCTTCTTTGCCTTGAGCAGCACAAGAATCAGTCTGTTTTGGTGCAATATCAGGAGGAAGATCTCTTCTGTGAGCTTTTAGAAACTGTGGTTCTCTCCAAACGCTTCCAGCTATCACATCTCAGAGTTGGGTTCTTTCCTTGATTTTACCACAGGCACTCTACCAAAAGCCAGTGATGTTACCATGGATTCCTACAAGTGTAGTGACCTCAGAATCTGCAACGATGGAGAAGGGAACATGTACGTGATAGTTCTTCCTAGACATCAGCGGTGTGTTGGCACCTCATCTCAACCTGACACAACATTTGGGGATTTTGGGGGGAGGGATCTTTTAGGAGGAAGGTATTTGGCTGCAAGATACACTGCAAATCTAAGCAGCACTTGATCTGCTACGACTGCATGTAGTGAGGGTGTTTAACATGATGAACACTATTTCTCTTGAAAAGAAATCAAATAAACTTAGCCTCTGTCAGAGCATTTCCTCTGTTCACAGAGAAAACTAGCAGCACTCACTCAGTGTTCCCAAATACATTAATTCCAAGTCACAGCTCTGGCCCTGAGCTCAGCGTGTCCACAGCTAAGCAGCCCTCAGGATGTTCCCTGTAGTGTCAAGTCCCCAGGAGAACTCTGCCACCCCAAGCAAAATGTGAATATTGCTTAGAAAGCATATCAAGAGCAATGGCTGCAGGCTATCTCATCTTTGACATCAACACTTTGTGATTCAAGCTGTATTTCCACACAAATCTCCCAAGATTTAATTCTGAAAGTATGTCCCTGGACTCCATGCCGATGGAGTCTCACATGTATAGTGAGAAGGAAGATAACACAAAATCCACTGCAGACAGTTGACTTCTTTCATTAACACTGTGTATATTGAAATGACCCATTTCAGTTGAGGCAGAACCTGTGCATTTTCCTTCTTCTGCAATCTTAAGATCCACTTACTTGATCCACCTGTACCTGAGGCCCAGCACTAATATCCCATCTTCAAAGAGGGATAAAACGCTGTTCTCTTTTGTAATTAAGTCACAGACATCCCACACGTTTCTTCCCCAGTTAATGCAACAGCAGACTATATATTGGGAGAGGTTTGCTCCTTCTCACAGTGCTCCTTCTCCAAGAGGTCCTCAAAGAGAATGGGCAACACTGCCTGCTGGAGACCATTGCAAGGGCAGCTCCTGCCAAGAAAGACAGATGTGCACAGGGAAGGTTTGGACTTCCCTAAACTCTCATTCCATAGTCAAACATGTATCCATAGTCAAACATGACATCCACAGTCATTCCATAGTCAAACATGAAGCGACGAGTTATCATCTGAACACAAACTGAGTATTGCTTATGCCAACATTAACACCATCAGGACCAGCAAGACAGGTCCATACAAAGGGCAAATTCAAAAAGCTGTCAGACTGATGCATAACTTGCTTATTTTTCCTCTTATGATAAAATTACAGAAGCACATCCAGACCAGAGAGACTACCATGCTGTACAAGACCAGCAAGACCTAGCTCCCAAATAGCTTATCTGATCAGTAAATCTTCCATTTAAAAATAGTTTCACCTGAAAAAAAAATATAATAATTGTTCATGAAATTCATACACAGAATTGTAGAGCTTAAACTAACTCTAGAAACAGGAAAATGAGATGGTAACTGCTCAGCTCAGCTGCTCAGCCCTCACTGAAGCTACTCTGTCAGGTGTTGCTCAGCTGTGGTAGCCCAACGCAAGCAAGTGGCTGTATCAGCTCCTGATATCAAGTTTCATGTGTGTTTACTTCCTTCCTGGTGGTTACTGTCTGTGACACAGAGACTTCTGGAAGGAACCATTCTGACAGCCCCAGATGAGTCCATACAAGCCACATAAATAATTAGGTATGTCCAGGTGACTTAAGAAAAGGTCAGTTTATGAAGAAAGGCCACCAACATGCCTGCACTTGCAAAAGCTTTAGGTAAAAGCCAAGTCAAAGGTGCTTTCCAACTCTGAGTCTGGCAAGATGCCTCTGCAAGAGTGCTGAAGAGGGAATTACAGGAATTCTGGTTTAAGGAACACTCTTCAGCTGAGAGAAATACAGACTGGTAGAGATATGCATTATTCAGCTCAGTTCTGTTCTGATGACTTGTTCAGCTTGGCTGCTGTATTGCAAAAGGTAAACAGGTTTCTACCCATAATCTTGTTGTCTCTGAGCAGCAATCCATCTGTCTCTCATTTATAGTACCGTCTAGTGGTGTGTCTTCTACCCAGGTGACACCCTCTTCAGATACTATTTTAATACCACTGAAGACAGACGAAACCCCAGATTTGCCTAAGCAAATTTAAAAGAGCTATTTAAAGATAAGGATGCAGCAAAGCTGAAGTTAATACAGTAAAGATGCCTCAGGAGGGTTCCTAAACGGGGAAATTACTGAGAAAGAAAATAATTCACCCGAAAGCTATACCAAATGAAATGAAGGAGAGCAGCTTCTAGATAGGACACTCTAGTAATGGATATATGCATATAAAGATATCATGGTATTGTAAATTTCATTCCTAAGAGGCTTCAGTCTACTAGTGATAGATTTAAGTTTGTCTCTAGTCTTTGATAGAAATATCTAAAGCTCAATTTAGAAATCTCTCAGGATCCTGAAGCTCGTGCTGTTTTTCAATGCCCAAAAGACAGGAAAGTCTGAACCTCATGAGGTAGAGATGCTGGGAAAGAGCTGTTAATAAGGCAATGCCTGGAAACTCAAAAGACCAGTGCCACGACCTGGGAATGTACATAATAAGTGGGGATTTTGCTGACTGCAAACTCTATTATGGACATGGGGGTTATTTGCCCTCCTTTTAAAGCAATAATTACCCATTCCATTATGCAAAGAAATGGCCATTGTTGAGATGAACCAGTTTTTCAAGTCTAACAAACAGATCACCTCCTGAGGGTGTGTGGATTGTCTGATTAGACTAACCAAGAATCCCCTTGACAAAGAGGACCCACAACTACAAAAAAAAAAGAAGAAAAAAAGAAAAAAGCCTTCAAGGCTTCTCGCTGGCCACTTTAGATTAAGAGTGAAAAGGCAGGAAAAAAAAAAATACTTCAAGAACGTGAGAAGACTAGACTGGAGAAGCAGGCATGTGTAAGGATATTGAGGAAGAGGAAAGATCCTGGACTTATTAAAAAGGTCTGATCAAAGCCCAAAGAACACTCAGAGCAATGCCAGAAGTGAAATAAGGTTAAGCACATGCAGATGTTTCACTGCTCAGTCTCAATTTGTATATGACCTCTTGGACTGCCCAAAGTAAAGAGTAAGTGTGTCTAAAAGGTTTTGTGATGCCTACAAGTTACACGCCTGAAAAGGTAAACAGTAAATCAAAAATGCAAGCAAAGATAGAGCACTGGAAGAGAATGTGCTTAAATGATGTGGGTGTCTCCAGATGTCAGCCCTGGTCCAAAGGCAGAAGGAGGTCCTGGCCCTACATATGAGCAGGGGGTGATTGACTGCCTGAATGAAGGAAGCTGAAAGAAAAGGGTAGTGTTTACAGCCTAATGAAAACAAGGATAACTTCACAACATACTGCAGCATCTTGGTGTTTGTAAAACATAGCCCATCCAACGCGCCATGAGGGCCACCAGGCTAATGGACAGTGTAAGACCTCTTCTGGACCCCCTCTTCCTCAGAAACCCCCCAGACAATGGTGGCCCACCACATCTGGCACAAAACTACCCCAGCATCAGGAACACAGCATGACTTGCTCACATACTCTCCTGCTGCATAAGCTCCCACAAAGTCAGCACACCTCTCCTCCACTATTTTCACTGCTATGGCTTCTTATCAACAGGAGTCCAATATATGCTCAATACCCATGTCGTCACTGTCTGGGATCCTTACCACACCCTTGCCTGACCCTCCAGCAGGTCATTTCTCAGGTGAACTGCCTACATCTGGGAAGGGTTTTTTTGCCTGCAAGGCAAATGTGCCTGCAAAAGGGAAAAAAAAAAAAAAAAAAAGTGAAGATGGGTTAAGGACAGCCTCAGCTTGCAACCTCCTGGTGCCAAGTGCCTTTCTCTGACCTTGCCACTGCTGGCACACACAAACAGCACAGGAATCAATAAGGAAATGTGTTTAAAAACCTACCTCAAGAAGGTTGTGAATTTTCCTCTCTGAAAGGGAAGACAGATAACTGCACACAATGAGTACTAATCGCATCTCTTAATGTACTTCTGGAAGATAACAGAGTGATAAAGGGTGTCCTGAAAAAAACTGAGTACAGCAAACCTCTCTGGTATTTCTTCCTTCATCCTGTCCTTCATCCGTCTCATCCCTACTGAATGCAAGCTCTTGGGTACAAAGGACATCTAATACCCTCCATCTGTGCAGCACCTTGCACAGCAGAGGCTCTGGTGTTTGCTTAGGACAAGTAGCTCACAGCAAGTGCTAAACATGAAACGACAATTATTATTTCCACAGAAATCTCATGGTGGAAGGACATTTTAAAAGGCCAATGCATGTTAAGTCATTCATGTTAATACCTCAACTGCTGCAAGCACTAAAGTGAATGGGAAAGAAACAGCTAGATGGGTCAAGCTATGGTGCCTTGGCTGTGAGTTAGTACAACTACCCAAGGCATTAAAAAAGAAAAAAAAATGTCTGCTCATGCCAAATCTAAACCTTTGCAAAATCAGTGACCAGTACCTGAAAGCCAAATCTTTCAAAAATCAGGTATTTTGAATATTTTTAGATTAAGATCCCCTCACATCACTAGTCTCTTCTGAAAGTATTTTATGCCTCTCATTTTTGTTTTTGTAGTGCATCAGAAGTAAGGAGAAGACCTGCAGCATTAAGCTATTGATATACAACCTCAGGATTATTTTTACTGCTAGACAACTATTTTTGGAACACTTCATGCAACACTTAGGACATATCATTATTTGTAAGCACTTATCTGCAGGTCATTCTAAACACATAACAAGGGCAGACAGCTGAAGGTATCAAGGTATCAAGGAAGGTTGCATTTTATTTTGGGATAAAGGTAGGAGGGTGGAACTGGTACACAATACCAGTTTTATGAGAAATATAGCTCAAACTCATGAAGAACTTGATGGAGTCTTCATCACTTGGAGTCATCACAGAAAAGCCTTCCAACCAGGTCCTCACTCTAGCAGCCATTTCTAAATCAAGTTTGAGTCAGGAATCTTGAGAATACTGTCTGACCAGTCCTATGTGTGAAGTTATACACTATATATATATATATTCTCTGGAGTTTATGAGAGTAGGGCTTGAGAAATAAAGTCTGCAACCGAATTTCCTCTTTAGCTGCCTTAATAAACCAAAACACTTTTGTTTCTTATGAAAGCTTCATGAGACACTAATGGAGCTTTAAGCCAAGTCAAATACAGCAAGAGAGGCCATGAAGTTGGATATTAAGGTCCATTCATCCAAAAAGAAGGGGAAAAAAAACATGCCAAGTTTATTTTGACCAGGCACAAGTAACTGGAGTCTGAAACTGTAGAGTTCTGGCAGTTAGAGATTAGACAGGAAAACCTCATGCCTTAAGCAGTGGTTCAAACCCAGGCCAGACTGCAGCTGGGGAAGAAACTCTACCATTTGTTGACTGTTTGGAGACCTTCACTTTTCCCTTCGGTACCTCCGTTGTGGAGCACCTGGTGCTCCAATTCCAGGCAGCGCTGGTCCTGGAGAGGAGCTTCAAGCCTTGGTGGTGACAGCACCAAGCCCCAGCTGAGCACGGTGCTGGAGACCAGAATTGTGGGGTGGGAAGTGAACAGTGCCATCTCTCCCTGCTCTGCAAACAAGCAACCTGGGTCTCCCCAGCTAAAACCTCTCACAAGGAGGAGATTTTGAGGTGTGTTTTTCTTTTTCTTTTTTTTTTTTCTCCTCATCTTGGAAAGAACCATGGTTCCAAATTGCCATGACAAAAACCTCAGTGTCTTTTAAAGCAGTTACAAACAGGCTTGTACAATTCAGCTGTGATCACATCCTCTTCCAGGTGCCTATTAGAGAAAAAAATACAGAGGAGATTGCTGTATACAGAGAGAAATGGAGAGAAAGACAGAGAGAGTGGAAAAAAAATCATATATATATGTAAAAAATACAGGGCACATAACTTTTACATACAATTATTATTTACATATCTATGAATTACTAAGCATCGGAGATAAAACATTTAAAATATCTAAATGCAAATATCCTAAACCACAGACAACCAAGGTTTTCCTCATGTCTAATTCTTAAATAAAGCATTTCAGAACATGATTGAGGTATAATATCTTCTCTCACAAAGGCTGTGTATTAAATTCCTCACTGGCAAAGGAATTTTTATGGAAGGTTAATGCTTCCTGTAACATTTATCCTGGATAGTGTGGCTTCTCAAATAATTTTGTGGGCTTTATTTCCTGCACTGTTATAAAGCTTTATCTCCACTGTAATAGCTTTACAAATACCACATCTTCTGCCAATACAAAGGCAGCAGTTATTTCTCAGTCCCACCACACAAGTTAATTAAAGGCAAAATCCAAGCTAAAATAGCACGTAGAGTGGACACAAAACCCAGGGAGCACAGAAGTGTTGAGCTGAGGATGTCGTGCCCGATGCCACTTGGGCAGCTCCCAACTGCACCTATTAAATGTGGCATACGGCTGCGTATCAGCCCGTCCTGACCATCCTCCCGTGCACTGCAGAGCGGGTACTTACCCACCCGCCGTCAAGGGCAGGGCACTGGCAGGGGACAGTCTCCAACCACTGCAGACGCTTCTGGCCCAGAGTCACCAGCCACATATTGGGGGCAGGGGGGGAGCCCCGCGAGCTCCTAGCCAGAGAACAGGTGTAAATGGCAAAATAACATCAATTGCACTAATTGGGGATTCAGTTGTTGTGTAAATGCGTACAGCTGGCATGCTGAAGTGTCAGACAGGACTGTAGCAGAATAGCAGCTAAACAGTAGACTGCAAAATACAGCAAGAAACACACATCCAGTTTCATCTTATACCCTTGTGTTAGATGCTATTTGAAGTTAGGTAGATTTTTTTTAAGCATAGCACCGTTTTAACAGGCAATTCCAGTCAGTGGTTATTTGTGATGGATGATGAGATGTAGCCTCCTGGGAGGCTCTTCTCCAAATCACCGATATTTCAGTATGTCTATTACTCAGCCAACGCCATGGAGCAGAAATGCATGCAGTTGGTGCATGCACACAGTTCGTTCAGATGGACAACCCAAACCAGGGGGGCATTTCTGTTTGTGCTATGAATGGAGGAACTTTGCATGAACCTGCTCAGCAAAGTGTAAAAAAACACTTAAGCACATAAAAATATTGGTCTTTTGAAACTGTTTTTCATAATTCTTTCCATACATGTTCAGCACGATCAATCCAGTGACATCACTTGTAGCCCCTCTTTCAAACTAGCCATGAGCCCTACCTTTCTGTGTAACCTAGTTCTAGTCTCATCTCCACAGCTAGGACATCCTCCTTTCTCCACTTAGTATAATGGATGCTAAGTCTAAACGTAACTGCCATCATCATGTAAGATTCCTAGAGCCCAGAAAAGGGTCATGTTGTGTTACAGGCTATATATAAATCAGATTAGTACCAATTCAGATTATCTGTCCCTCCTCACAAATCCAGCCAAGCACTGCCAACATAAATTTGAATTTAATGGTATTTACCAGCACAAGTACACTTTCATAAACATGATTTAGGTAAATATACATGCATATGTATATGACAGGCAGGAGGAACAGGGCAACAGGACAACGGCATGGACAAGTGGCCACCCTGTCCCAGGACAGCAGAGCCTCACTCACAGCAGCAAAGAGGGAGATTCCTGAGATGTGCACAGGGGACTGCACCCTATTCGGGGCCCTCAGTGCAGGAGAGATGTCCAACACCTGGATATGGTCTAGAGATGCCGTCATGCCAGGAGATCTTGTAGGGCTGGACTGCATCACCTGGAACAGGGACATCTCTAGGCACCTCACAGCAGCCTCCATCCCTGGAGGTTTTGAAGATGCAATTGGACTAAGTCCTGAGCAACCTGGCCTAACCCCACAGTTGATGCTGCTGGAGCAGGTCGTTCATCTGTAGACTCTCCCACTTGGAGTTATCCCGCCATCCTATGACATGAATACATATAAATAGAGAGATAGACATAAGGCATAATGGTGGGTGCGCATACATACCTAGGCATTCATGTGCACATGCAATTCTGTCCTGAAATAACACAACTGTTGTCTCCAATTATTCTTGAGGAAGTCATTGTGCAGATTTGATGCTTGATTTTTTTGGTAGAAATTCCAAAGAAAATTGGTTTTAAAAGACATTTGACATAAAAAATCTCCTTTCAGCTCAAATATCTATGCTCTCCTCTTGCTACAAAGAATTTTCCTGGAGTTTGGGATAATGAGACAGGTTGAAGTGAAGGGAGTACAAGAGGATGAATACTGTACTCTGGGCATGACTGATTATCTATCCAAATACATGAAGTGCACTCAGTTCTTATATATGTAAAATGATAACATAAAGAATATAAATATACTAGGTAAAATAAAACCAAATTAATTTGGAACATATCAGTGAGGTCATATAGCAGGGCCAAACCTCAAGTTAGGGAAAACTGTATATCTCCTCTTTCTTTCTTTCCTTTCTTTCCTTTCTTTCTTTCTTTCTTTCTTTCTTTCTTTCTTTCTTTCTTTCTTTCTTTCTTTCTTGCTTTCTTGCTTTCTTGCTTTCTTGCTTTCTTTCTTTCTTGCTTTCTTTCTTGCTTTCTTGCTTTCTTTCTTTCTTTCTTGCTTTCTTTCTTTCTTTCTTGCTTTCTTGCTTTCTTGCTTTCTTGCTTTCTTGCTTTCTTTCTTGCTTTCTTTCTTTCTTTCTTGCTTTCTTGCTTTCTTGCTTTCTTGCTTTCTTGCTTTCTTTCTTGCTTTCTTGCTTTCTTGCTTTCTTGCTTTCTTTCTTTCTTGCTTGCTTTCTTTCTTTCTTTCTTGCTTTCTTTCTTTCTTTCTTTCTTGCTTTCTTGCTTTCTTTCTTTCTTTCTTTCTTGCTTTCTTGCTTTCTTGCTTTCTTGCTTTCTTGCTTTCTTTCTTGCTTTCTTTCTTTCTTTCTTGCTTTCTTTCTTGCTTTCTTGCTTTCTTTCTTGCTTTCTTTCTTTCTTTCTTGCTTTCTTTCTTGCTTTCTTGCTTTCTTTCTTGCTTTCTTGCTTTCTTTCTTGCTTTCTTGCTTTCTTTCTTGCTTTCTTTCTTGCTTTCTTGCTTTCTTTCTTGCTTTCTTTCTTGCTTTCTTTCTTGCTTTCTTTCTTGCTTTCTTGCTTTCTTGCTTTCTTGCTTTCTTGCTTTCTTGCTTTCTTGCTTTCTT
>PTEX01000090.1:1914669-1962224 GCA_003342815.1 Eudromia elegans | reverse complement strand
GCCGCCCGTGCGCGCGCGCTCCCCTCCCCCCGTTTTCCCGCGCCGCTCGTGCACGCGCGCGCGCTGCCGCCCCCAGGCTCTCCCGCCCCCGGGCTCTCCCGCGCCCGGTCCCCACGGGGGCCGCGCTTTGCCCGTCCTGGGATGTTTTTTTTCTTCTTCTTTTTTGCTCTTTTCTGTGATTTGAGGTTGTTCCCCGGTCATCCCAGGGCACAAGGGCGACTGTGTCTGCAACTGGGTCAAAAGCTGGGAGTTTTGGGCAAAGAGGAGGGTGCAAAGCCCATCAGAATAAACTCCACAGGATGAGGCCCAGCTGCACCCATCCGTGGGATCAACGTGGGACATCTCAGCCCGAGCGGGCTGTTTCCCACCCACACCACAACCCGCTGCTGCACCGCGATCGGAGACAACTTAGTGTCTTGTCCTTAGGCTCAGTCCTGCTCTGGAAGACGGGAAGTTAACGGGGCTGTGGGCTGGCATCTTGGACGATGCTTGCGTCTGTTGGCAACTGCCACAATACAGCGCGACCTTAATGCCAAGGCGTAATAATTCAATAAAAAAGTAGTTTCTAGCAGTGTGCATCTTTCAAGAAGGTTATCACGTGTTTTTCCTCTCCCTGGGAATAAAAGGGCGCTGGGTTGCAGCGGGGCGGAGGGATGAACGTGGGAGGATGGGCTCCCTCGACGCTGCCGTGCAGGTCCCCGCGCGAGGACGGCATCGCAGCGGGCTGGCATCCAGCCGTGACCCTGCGCTCCGAGAGCTTGCCGCGCTGCTGGGGGTGCCCGCGCGCGCCGGCGCGGACGGGGGCGCTGGGTGAAGTCACGCGGGAACGGCCCTGGACACGGCGCGTGCTGCGGCGGGTGCCTGCGGACCTGGGTCTTGGGGTTCGCACGGGGTCTGGGGAGGCTGCGACTGAAAGAGGCCCCCGGGGTGCTCTGGGAGAGTCCCCACAGCGTCCTGTGGATCTCTTCAAAAGCACCTCAGTGCCCGTCTCGGAACCAGTAAGTTTTCTCAGCTATATCCTTTCCGTTGTAAAAAAGCAATAGGAGATTATGGGACTGGAGCATCTACCGCATGAGGAAAGACTAAGCGAGCTGGACCTGTTTACCCTAGAGAAGGCTGAGAGGGGATCTGACCAATGTGTACTAGTACCTGAGGAATGATGGTAGGGAGGTGGTGGCCAGTGACAGGACGAGGGGTAATGGGTACGAATTGAAACCCAGGCAGCTCCATGTCCATGTGAGGAGGAACTTCTTTGCTGTGAGGGTGACAGAGCCCTGGCACAGGCTGCCCAGAGAGGCTGTGGAGTCTCCTGCTCTGGAGATCTCCCAACCCGCCTGGATGCCACCCTGTGCCCTGTGCTCTGGGTGTCCCTGCTGGAGCAGGAGGTTGGATCTCCAGAGGTCCCTTCTGACCTCAACGTCTCTATGAGTCTATGACATACAGCCAGAAGTGTGGGGTGACCCATGTACAAAGATGCAGGCGCTGGTTTTGTGACGGGACAAACAGTGAAGAAAGCCCGTGTGGGAGAAGGCACCACGTCATACGTGTGTAAATCCTTCTCAGTTCAGAAAGCGAGCGTAGCAGCGGTGTGCAGCTCCACATCACCTGCCTCGCACAGGTCTCACACTTCACTCCTGAGGGAGCGAAGGGAAAAGGGCACCCGACTTCCGTTGCATGGGATATCCTCTCGTGTATATATATATATATATATATATATATATATATATATCGCATAAGCACAACGCTCAGCCCAGCCAGGTTTGTGGCAGGGCTTGCAGCCGAGCAGACTGCCAAAACACATAACCTAGTAGGTATATGTATATGTGTACATGGTCTCGTATTTAATTTGGGGGTGAATATTTGCCCTAAAGACTTTCTGAAGACAAAGAGAATAAAGCAAGAGTGGTATTCGTGTCGTTTCCCAAGAATAACACCGCAATATTTGTTTATGTAGTTTGCCAAGAATATCAGGTATCACAATACACAGGCATTAGGCCAAATTTATCTGTCACTGGCACCATCTACCCAGCTGATCTCAGCTGAAAACTGTGTTTTGTATTCTGTATTAAATATGTAAATAAGACAGGCACTTCTTTTACAATTTTAATACAAATACTCTTTACATTAATATATATTGTACATTACATAGGCACGCTTTACTCTTGCAGGATACAACACGAACAGCCGTTCCAAAGAGCGTGACGCAGAGCCAGAGCCTCCTGTAATTAATCGTAACGAGGAAACACAGCCCGTACCTGAAGCGAATGTGTTCACGAACAAAAATGCAAATCTAAGTGACATAACAGCAGCAGAAAGTTACTCTCGCCATTCTGTGGGATCAGCCAGCCCTGTCAGCTGAATTATATATGAGCCTTGTGACACAGACATATTTTAAGTTTGTTTATCCCGATTTACCCCTTTTTCTTAACAGAGAAGAAGAATGACTATAGAAAAACAAAAACAAAGAAACCCCACAGATTTGCATAACAAAAGTTCAGGAAAAGTTCTACAACGTGATGTAAGCTTAAATCATTTTTACTTCTAATAAGAGTCTAAGAGGAATCAAGGTTCCAGAAATTATTTCTAAGCAACTTTTGAGCTGCATCAAGGTTTCATGACTGGGCAATGCTTCCAACCGCCTCCCACATGAAGAACCACCAGTTTCTCAGGAAAGATGTTTTTGCATCCTGACCCAGCCTGTGGAACCAAAAAGTACAAGGATCAAAAGGAATAAGTAGTGTTAGAAATAGAAAGTACAACTTGATGCTTTTCAAATTAGGTTCTGGAATATAAAACAGCAAAGGTGAAATACAATTCCTAGGAGCAAAGCAGAAGAAAATGACAGAAAACCTGAATAAGCAGTGGAGTAATCACATCTGACAGATACCTGAACGCTGCAGAGGGTGAAATGATTCGAGGCACCGGTTGTACTTAAGCAGTAATGACATGAGGCCACTTCTGCGGAAGCTGGTGAGCACGCTGCAGCTGACTCTACCAAGATAAGGCTTATGGAGTTCACGGTGTGAAGGCCAAGTGCCAGATATCCTTAGACTGGAAGCTCTCAGGAAAGATCCCTTGTCCATACAAATCACCTTGGCTTCAGGAACTTCAGGGTGCTTCTGCCAGCCTGCTCCTGATGGGGATCCAGCCCGTTTTACTGGTGGAATGTGGTCGTCACAGGACGCCGTGGTCGTGACGGAGTGTGCTGGAAGGAGAGGAACTCATGGCAGGGTCCAGCTGTGAATGTGTGTAATTAACTTGAGGGTTACTTAAGATGAGGGAGTTAAAGCTTCATGGAGGCTTCTGGACCACAGAGGAGCACCTGAACCAACGGGGGACCTGGAGCAGATCTATTCCAGAAGCCAATCCCTTCCACTTTTTGAGGGTGTACCGTAAGCACCGCACATGCCTTCCCCTCAAGAATTTGCCATCAGGCTGTCCTTTTCATCGGGAACAACTCCCACTTTCCAAGAACAAAATATTTGAGCAAGAAGTCTTAAAGCCCATTCCTCTCCCAGTTCCTTGTCACATATTTTCCAACACTCATAAGCCATAAATAGAGACAGATGGAGAGGAAAATAGAGACACTCATTCCCTTGAAATCCTTTGGTCCAGGAGAGCTTTCTGGCAGGAAGCAATGGAAGAATGATAGTTATTTTACTTATAAAACCTTTGAGTTGTTCCTCCTAAGTAAGGCCAGCTGATGTGTAAGGCAGTCAGCTATTTCAGTACTGTCATGGAATTGACCAAGGAGTTGCTGAAATGCTAATTCCTTCTGACAGAAGCCCTATAAGTCAGCTCCAGACAATTACCTCTGGAACCCCCCAAAAGACAGGCTTCACCCGTGGCGAATTTCATATGCACGTAGGAAGACACGGAGAAGGAGACTGTTGTATGTGTGATATTGCCAGACTCAGGGGCGCGCAATGACTGGCGGAGTCAGCTCATGATAAGTACATTTTAATGTCCAGATATTCCTTCGTGGCCAGTAGAAAACTGGTTTTGAAAATGTGCAGTGGTGATTGCTCCAAAGAGCTGGTCCTGGAGAACCATCTGTGACTTGCATCTTCCTTTCAGCAAATTTATATCCTTCACCACATGCCACCAGTCATATCTGTTACATGCAGATATGACTGGAGATGGCTTGGTCATAGTTAACTATCAGGTGTGTTCTTCAAGGATATAATTCCACAGGACAATAAAACAGTACAAGGTTAAAGCAGTAATTTTACCCATTGTCTTACTAGAAAACAGCAGCTAACTCTAGGTAGCTACAATAGGTATAATGTGCAGTTCCCAATTTGAATGTAAATCTCTTCCTTGAAAGTAACAGCTAAACAAACCTATGAATCAAGCACTAGACTTAGGTGCCTGTTGATGGTTTTTGCTTTGTCTGTTTTGGATTGAACAATCAACTTAAATGTAGAAGGTGCAAAAGTGAGGCTTTTTTTCCCCAGGACATGACCTCCATCCTGCTTCGTCGTTATATTTCCCTAGTCCTGGAAGCAGAAAGAAAAATGCAGCAGGAGCAGGTTTTAATTGCCTAAGAGTGGACCTAGACATGCCATAGTCTGCATATTCCCCCTCTCCTTTGAAACCAAGGTAGCAGTTGTGTGTGCAAAACCTGCATTTGTATAATTAGACAGCTGGTTAAATTGCATCATGTACCTCTGCACTTACTAATCTTCTGCTGACCCTTCACTCCCTGAAGAGTCCAACATGTGTGGTATTGCTGTCACCTATGTCATTCTGGCCAAACCGCTGGTCTTCCAGTCAGCATTTATGCAAAAAGCTGCAAAATCTTTCACCAGCAGAGGGCTCTCAGATTGTGCAAATTAAAAAAAAAAGGCTGTTTTACAAGTGAGTAAGGAAACCTAGTAACTACAAACTACATTCCAGCTCCAAGATGTTACATATGTAAATTTTAATGAAACCTGAATTTTAATAATATATAGGCTGAGACGCTATTGTGCTTATGATTTCAATTTTATGCCTCATAATAATAATTCAACACTAATGCACAAAAGGTGCCAAACTTCACAAGAATTGATTCCCCATCCCTCCCGAATTAATCCAAACAAGGAGCATTGCTCCTTCTGTGATGTATATTTGAGTTCCTCTCTGGATTCATTGTCCAGTTCTAGGAAACCAAGGAGATTTGGATTTTTTTTTTTTTTTTCACAGCCTATCAAGTCCAATTCACTCATTGCCTCCACTGGGGTTACATTAAGATTGCATTTCATGCTTTGCGTTTAACAAGAGTACCGTAACAGCACACATCTGCTACGTTTGTAACCACACTCTATAAACCCACTGCCAAGACCTCCAGAACCTGCATGTGCAAGGCTCCATCTTCTTTCATGTATGAAGCCTTCGCAGTCGCCCCTGCTCCTGCTCTGCCTCAACACGCTCCTTGTAAAAGGCATTGGGACAAATAAAAATGCAATAGTTTGGCAACTGCGTTTTGGCCTCGTGAATGGAGGGAAGGAGGGAGTGTTCCTAGCGCTGCGCAGGAGGGAGATTTTGGGAGGCAAGTATTTGTCATTGCAGCATTGCTCCATGGATAATCCTTTCCACATTTTGGTCCAGCTGCCTTTAAGGACCTAGACCTCCATCTCTGCTAGTGTAATAATTTCTGTGCTGCTACTGGCTGGATAATCACCTCATCTGTCCTCTTTCATCAGAGATTTAGCCATTAAATGCCAAACCTGCACACTCCTACTCTGCTCTTTGCGCTGAATTTCAGGAACAGGTTTATCTCAGTTGGAATCAAGATGACCATTCCTTCCTCAAATCGAGCAGGTTGTATGTTTGCAGGCTCAGGGCTTTGCTTTCGTGTCGTGTTCTTTTCTCCCATATTTTGTGTGATGAAAATACTGCTTATATCCCAAGGGTGTTCTGTGTTAGTAAAATAGAGCTCCTAAGATGGAACATCTGACAGGCAAAGTCATTTCATTCTTTTACCATAATTACCATATTGTTATTTTGTGATGTAAATGTCAAAGTGGATCAAGAAAAATAACCATACTAAAGCAAAGGGAAAAAAACCCAGTCTAATACAATGGGTAATTAAAAATATACCAGTTGGAGTGTGCATAAGGCTTAAAAAGCTACAACGTAACAGGTGAAACATATTACCCTGCAAAAACAAAGCAGAAGAGGCTAATTTAATTCATTTTGAGTTCATTTTCACAGAAAGCACAACTAGTAGAAGCAGCCAACAGATGTAGCAGTTTGCAAGGGAGCTCTGGGCTGTGCTTAGAGATCTTCTGAATCTTCTGGGGACTTTCTCTGAGATTGTTAGTACCTTTCTGGAAACTCTTTGAGGAAGTCGAAGGTGCCTTCTGCGGACAGGTAAGGACAGGTAAGGAGTGTTGTTTAACCTTAGAATGGCTTTCAGCACTGTTTCCCGTAACATTCTCATGGACAGAAGACAAGCTAGGCAGGTAGACAGTGAGAAGAAGTGAAAATCGGCTGAACTGGTGGGCTCGGGCACTTTTCATCAGCTGCAGGAAGGCCAACCACTAGCAGTGTCACCCAGGAATCAATACTGGGTCCAATATTTCTGATACATCCATTGATGACCTGCATGATGGACGCGAGTGCACTCTCAGCAACCTTGCAGGTGGTATGAAGCTGGGAGGGCTGCTTGATAAACCAGGCAGTAGCACTGCTATTCAGAGGGGCGGCAACAGGACAAAGAAATTGGCCAACAGGAGCCTCATGAAGTTCAACAAAGAGAGTCCTGCACCTGGAGAGGAAACACATCTTGCAGCAGTACGGACTGCAGGCCAACCAGGAGCAGGACAGCTTCCAGAGAGGAGGAAACACTGAGCATGGAGCAGACATTGCCACCCTATGGCAAAGAAGGCCAAGGTATCCCAGGCTGCGTAAGGAAGAGCATTGCCAGCAGGTCAGTGCTGATGATCCTTCCCTTTCACTCAGCACTGGTGAGGCTGCATCACTTCTGGGCTTCCCAGTACGAGAAGAGCTGGTGGACCAAGTCCAGAGAAGGACTGCAAAGAAACACCAAGAAACTGGAGCATCTCTGCTCTGAAGAGAGGCTGAGAGAGCCGGGACTGTTCAGCCTGAAGGGGCTCGGGGAGAATCTAATCAGTGTGCATAAATATCTAATGGGAGTGTGCAAAGAAGATACGTAGGGTCAGGCTCTATTCAGCCATGTCCCATGACACAATGAAAGGTAGTGGGTGCAAACCGAAACACAAGGAATTGCATCTGATCATAGGAAAACACTTTTCCACTAGTGGTTGAACACTGGAACAGGTTGCCCAGAGAGACTGTGGAGTTTCCATCCTTGGATATATTCAAAACCCAACTGGACACAGTGCTGAGCAGCCTGCTCTAGCTGCCTGAGCAGTGAGATTGGACCAGGTGATCTGCAGGGGTGCCTTCCCATCCTGGTGGTTCTGTGATAGGTGGTGACAGTGAGGAAAGAAGAGCAGATACAGTGAGGACAATCATTACATCATGCATGTGCTAATGGAAGCAGCATGGCTTAAGTACTAGCACAGAAAACATGAGAACCTGTTGTGCAGCAAGACTTTTAAGAGGACTCTTAAGCAAGCAGCTCAGCCTATGATTCATGCTACTGTGAATTATGCATGTCATTTCCCTCTGCTCTTACCCTCTCCAAATGCCCACTAGTAGCAAGATGTTCACAATAACGTGGAGCCAGGAATTGCTATGGTAAAGCCTATTCTCTGGCTGAATTCTCAGCCTGTCCATATGGACCTTAAATACATGTTGGAAAAGCCCTAAATAGAGGGCTTACAATCAGAATACAACCAATACAACCAGAATGAAACCAATCAAAGATTGCACGATTGAAGACATAAGGCCTTTAAGATGCGCCTAAACTTGCTTGTATACAAGAGGCTGTAATGTAATCCTCTTCCCAAATAACAGTTAAAAAGCAGGTACATGTAAATTCAGAATTTATCACCCATTTGCACCTGATAGAGCTGAGAACATTTGTTCCCCTAGAGGATATGCTCAGTGCTGGCTCTCCAGGCCAAGAATCAGAAAGTTGTTTGGGAAATTTGCACACTCAAGGGGAGTAAAGCATTAAATCCTTCCAGCACCTCCAAGCATCCTTTATTTGAGCTAAAGCTTTAAATGAGTATATGTGAGTATATATCTCATTTCTCCAACATACTGCAGTGCCCAGTGGTACAGGGCTGGAAGCAGGGTGTGTATTCTAAGCCTTAGCATTTTTAATACATCTTAAATGTTTTGGGAAACATGGAGCCTGTTTCTTCTCTCTTTCTCTCTCTTTTTTTTTTTTTTTTAAGAGAAAATGCCATCACAGCTGATGATAGTCAATACCAAAGGAGAGTCTCACCAGAGCTTTTTCATGATGTAATCTGTAATTCCTTTGGCAAAGAGCTTTGGGCATAACTGCAAAACAGTACATACCAAGTGCTGGAGGCGCCCAGTCCACCCATTTCATACCGAAAGACCCTGCATTTACTGGCTGTTTGAAACAGCATATCTCTGTGTGGAAAAAGAGAGCCCACTAAGCAGGGAATCTCGTGCACACCCACAAAGGAAGCATCACAATATGAAGCAAAACACAAGCCAGGCAAAGGAGAGGTTTGTAGCACTGCTGGGTATTTATAATGTCTTAATAGACATTCAGATCACGTAAACCGCAGTCCTGGAAATCATCAGGTAATATTCTCGATAGAGCCATGAAGGGCTGGAGAATAAGACGACTCTCCTTCCTTCTCCAGGTGGTGCCTTTGGTTTCCAGGGCTCTGTCGCTGCGGTGGAAGCACCGTCCTGCAGCCCGTTCCTGCACCTCTCCTGCCTTGCTTTGCCTCCGTGTTCGAGCATCTCCAGCCTCAAGGC
Source organism: Eudromia elegans (assembly GCA_003342815.1). Lineage (NCBI taxonomy): Eukaryota > Metazoa > Chordata > Aves > Tinamiformes > Tinamidae > Eudromia > Eudromia elegans. The sequence continues at coordinate 1,953,353 of PTEX01000090.1, read as the reverse complement.
AGGCAGGCAAAAGATCTTCCCCGCTGCTCAATGAGTACCCTCTTATTATTAAATCTTACAATTAATACAATAAACAAATGGGATGGGCTTGAACTCACACAGGTACTTGTAGAAAATGCTTAGCGTTTCAGGAGAAAACAGAGCTGCTATAAGTAACACATGAAAAAACATTCGATTGTTTCTTCCATCTTAAGCTTTTTCAGGCTTATCAGTGTGAGAACAATACTTTGATGTAGCTTACATCAGAAAATAGCAGGTCTGATTTATGAGCAGATGATTAAAATAAAGCTCCATGCAGTAAAGGCAAGTAATCAGTAATATTGCCACATGACCACAACCTGAAACTAATTAGAATTTATCATCTCCCCCCTGTTAAGACTTCAAATTATTATCACAGATTTTTTTTTATCCACCTAAGTTTGGATGAAATATTTGGGCTCAAAAAAAAGTATTCTGTGGAAGAATTTTATGCACAAAATTATTTTTGTTGAATGTTTTATTTCATTTAAAACTCTCCTTCTTTAAGGAGACAACTTGCAAGAGGAATTTCTGCAAATATCTAAGCAAGTGGATGAAACACAGTTGAGGAATCAACTTTTTGATGCAAGTACTCATTTTGATTAAAGTATTTTTCAAAAATAACATTTTCCCATGATGAACTAAACACCAAATGCCCATAAAAATCTAATACTTTTAATTACAAGAGGTGTTACATCATATGTTTTCAAAACAAAACCTGTTTTTCAATGCAAAATGAAGCATTTTATTGGCTTTCTTTCCCACCCACTGTTAAAAACAATTTCCATGACTTTTCTTGCACAAAGATATTTCCTTTCTGTCAAGCCAATTTTCAGATGGAAAAGGAAAAAAATGTCAACAGAATCAACAAGGAACTTGCCCAACACTAATAATTCATGCTTCTTGAACACCCCTTTCCTTTCAGCTCCTGCACACATTCTGCAAGCAATAGCCTGAAGTGCCCAGATACAAAAGAATTACTTCCACTTTGTAAGAGAGGAAGCAGTAACAAAAGCAATACATTATTTTCAGGTGTAAAATAAAAACGTTATCATAATACGGAATCATCTCAAAGGAGTCACTACTGCAACAGTCTTTAGCTTGCCTGGAAGGGGAGACACCTTGGTCAGTGGATTTTCCTTGATGAAGATGATTCTTTGCACTCTGGATGTGCCGATCCCCCTAACTTCCCCAAAGGAAGGAACCTCGACTGCCTTTTTAGTGGAAGGAGATGGTTTGCACCCTCCGTGGGCTGACAGGGGCTGACAGCAGTGGATGTGAGCAGATCAGGTATGTGCCCATCTGCAAAGTGCCCATCGGGACACAGGGCCTGATGCCCTTGGAGAAGCAGTAAGCAGCTCCATACTGACCACACGAGAAGTGGGTAAATGCTGTGTTGCCTGACAAAGCTGCTTGACTGCATGCCCAGAAGCAAAGATGCATTGTACCAAGTGGATCCTGCTTCTCTGATGTTAATAGCCTGGTCAAGCCTAATTTCATTCTCCTCCACATCATTTCAGTCCGGTTCTTAATATTGCAAAGGAAAAAAAAATCAGTGCCATGTAAGGATTTCAGGAGAACATCTCATTAACAACTTGAAATGCCTGATGGCATTCTTGTACTTCATGCTGAAAACATATCCCTGGGGGTCTTACCCAGCTTGACCTTCTTACTCGCTGCTTTTCCTCACAGCACGGATGCTCCTGTTTCATGGACGGTTTCGTGCAGACCAAGCTCAGACTCGGAAACGCAGCATGTCCTCGTAGGTCAGCAGCAGTGGGGTTGTGCTGGTGTGATAACCACGTTCCTCGTTCGTTCCAGGCACCAGTTTGGGTCTCTTTCTATGGGTTTCTGTTCTTGCTATAGTAACAGCTACTATGCACTTCTGTGAGTTACTCCATTTTTTTCCTTGTGCTGTGTGGGTTTTCAGGTTGGTCTGAAGCTCTTTACCCTTGCGTTCCACTCAGGCTGCATTTAAGGGCAAAGGCATGTTCAAAGCAATGCAGTTTGTTTTCCTGTGTCCACAGAGAGCAACTTCTCTCAACAGTAATTCTTTTTTTTTTCCTGCTAGTTTTCTGCTTATCTTATCTATACTGAAGTGTTGGTGTTAAAACCATTAGTCATAGAATCATAGAATGTTTAAGGTTGGAAGAGACCTCTAGGGTCCAACCCCCCTGCACACGCAGGGTCTCCTAGAGCACGTGGCACAGGGTGATGTCCAGGCGGGTTTGGAAGATCTCCAGAGGAGACTCCACCACCTCTCTGGGCAGCCTATTCCAGTGCTCTGTGACCCTCATTGTTAAGAAATTCTTCCTCAAGTTCCTGTGGAACTTTTGGTGCCTCAATTTGTGGCCGTTTCCCCTAGTTCTATCACTGGCCACCACTGAGAAGAGGCCAGCCCCCTCCTCCTCACTCCCTGTCTTGAGATATTTATATACATTGATCAGATCCCCTCTCAGTCTTCTCTTCTCCAGGCTGAACAGGCCCAGCTCTCTCAGCCTTTCCTCATAGGGCAGATGTTCCAGGCCCCTAATCATCTTTGTGGCCCTGCGCTGGACTCTCTCTAGCAGCTCCATATCCCTCCTGCACTGGGGAGCCCAGAACTGCACACAGTACTCGAGGTGCGGCCTCACCAGGGCTGAGTAGAGGGGCAGAATCACCTCCCTCGACCTGCTGGAGACGCTCTGCTTAATGCACCCCAGGATCCCACTGGCCTTCTTGGCCACGAGGGCACACTGCTGCCTCATGGTCAACTTGTCGTCCACCATGACGCCCAGGTCCCTCTCTGCGGGGCTGCTCTCCAGGAGGTCGGTCCCCAGCCTGTAGGCATGTCTGGGGTTATTCCTCCCTAGGTGCAGGACCCTACACTTGCCCTTGTTGAACTTCATGAGGTTACTCGCCGCCCAGCTGTCCAGTCTGTCCAGGTCCCATCTAGTCTGCATCTTCTTTTATATATATATGTCGTATATCCTTCTTACATGGATATATAAGTACTTCTTACTTAGGATATGAGGAAGTGTCTCTTTATTGACAGTCTCTGGTTTTCAGCTTTTTCTAAACTTAGCTGCAAGCAGGTTCCTGCTGCACTTATGCAAATCATCAGTCTGAAAAAACAGGAGCTTAAGTTACCTTAACATTAAAGATTATGTCACCCAAAAAGTGACCACAACATTTGATTTGTTTGGAAATATTTTTTTTTGGCAAAATAATCCTCAATAAAATAAACAACAAAAACTAATCAGCTAAAGCCCATCAAATTTTGCTTTGGAGATCCAAATATTTTAACCTAGATGGCTCAGTATAGAAAAAAAAAATACATATACTAGTTACATGGGACAATACCTAATCTTCCAGAATGAAAATTTTAGGGAAATGTGACAGAATATTTTAGAACTTGGATCCAAGTATAGTGATTAGGCCACTGGCTCTCCTGGGTATAGCATAAGACTCTACTAAAAAAACAAACAAAAAAAAATTAAAGAATCCACACACTCCAAAAAAGACACCGCAGTGTGAGCAGCATCCACTGCTGATATCAATTCCTGACATGCTGGTTTTCAGCCAGATTGGTGGTGTTTGCTATGAGTTAATTCTATCATTTGGAGCTACTTTTTCTCACTTTCAGTTGTCCTACTGAATTAAAGGAAACTGAAAATATATTAGAAAATAGGATTGAAGCCAAAGAACACCTCTCAGCTAATACAGAGGCAGCTTCCCCAAAAGATGGGTGCCCTTCTCATGTTCCATTCTTTTCCTTGGCTCCAACTGGGAATATTAAGTTCTAGTTCTCTCTGCTATTTTTAAGGTTTTATGAGCAACAATGTTAAAAAAAAAAAAAAGAAGAAGAAGAAAAGAAAAATCATATCTCTGGGGAAAGAAGTCACTTTGGAGGAGTTAGAATCATGCTTTGGTGCTTGACAGATTGGTAAACAAGAACAGTAAAGATTTCATAGGAACAAGATTTGAACTAAAGAAGTCATTCCTTCAAGAAATAAGTTGCCACAAAATAAAACTCTCAATAAAAATCTCAGTTCTTCTCCTGGGATTTTTCTCAATATTCTCCTATGATATTAGAACCATATATGTGTACAACTGACTCACCAAAAGCAACTTAAGTGCTTTGCAGGCATGCTCAAATTCCTCTGATAGATGCCCCCAAACACCTCCATATACTTCCACAAACATCTCAAGATCATAAAGGTAATTTTAAGAGAACAGGATGTCAAAAAATCATTCAGTGACTTTATTCCAAATTTGAACAAAAAAATCAAACAAGAATATAATCAACTCTTTGATAATCCAGTATTTGATGATTGCCTTGTTTTAAAGAAAAGACAGAATATGACTCAAGTAAAGGTGGCCCTGATTAAAATGACCACAAGGCACCATTTTGCATATACTTTATACTGGAAAATTCTGACAAAAAGCCCAATAAACTTTGAGATGGACACACCATGGTATCTACCAAAACATGCTTAATCTGTTCTTAATCCAACAGGCTACTGGCACTATCATCTTGCAGATTAAGTAAGGCTGTGTGCAGCGCTGTGAGAGCATGCTCCAGGAAGCCTGAAAAGACACTGTTTTATCAATTTAGCAAAATATTTTGTGTTTTTGCACCTTTTGACTGTTGAATTGTACTTGTAGGTTAGATACAGATTGTTGCTGCATGAGTGTCTATACATTTTGCCATAAGTCTCTATACTGCTACCTGCTCCGTGATGAAAATTTTCACATACTTCACAAAAGGCTTTCTACTGCTTAATGAGGTAGTTTTAAAACAACAAATTCAAAGTGTTATTAACATGACATTTTTCACCCGCATCTTACTGTCAAATGCTGCGTCTATGTTGTTATTCTTTGCTAGGAGGTTCACTTTACAAACAAGCATTATTCATTCTGAGTAAAGCCTGCATAATACTGTTTAGCTTGTTCGGAGATCTTATGATTTAGCATAGCTCTTGCATTAAGCAAATCCAGATTTCTATTGAAGACAACCTTGGAATTCATGAGCAGTTGTGTCTTGCCTAATAACACAGCAGTGAAGAATCAAGTGGAAACAAAGATGATGTATGAGTCTGTAGTCTCTGTTTCTATCCAATAAAATGAAACAGAGAAAACAGAGAAGAAAGCAAAATGAATTTATCACCACAGACTTTGGTTCTGCTCATTAATCACATCTTGTAGTATTACTTGTTACAGAACTTGTGCATGGTTTAATAGAAATACAGACTTAAAATTGCAATTGGATTAATCAAGAAGAGGCCATTCAGACCAGGAACTGAACTGGCATGTAGGAATTCCTTCAAGTCTTAATTTGTATTAGCACAAGAAACCTATTTCTAGTTTTAATAGACTGATGATAAAATTAGATACAGCTATAGGCAGGTCTGCTGAATCTAACCAACTCTTCAACAAAACAGAAGAGGCATAAGTTTAGCAGAGATATTGATATATAAAAAGAAAAGCTAAGAAATACGTATTTTGTGCCCACTTAAGACATCCTGGAGATACTGTATTCAAGTCTCCTCTACAATTCAGAATAAACCATAAACAACTGGTTTGTCTCTATTTTATTAAAAAAAAGTAAAACTGAATAGTACCTTGATGTCGGTGTTTAACTAAGCACTATGGCATTCCTTTCAGCATTTGTCATACTGAAGTCTGTAAACATGAAGAGTATTTGTTTTCTTCAGTTTCTAAACAGTTTATATTCTACCTCACATATATATATATTAGTGTGCTTTATATTCATTTTAAGATACTCAGTCAAGAAAAAGTCTTTCCTTTTAAATATAATAATCTTTAAGTCCAAAATGAACACAAAACCATAAATGTTTTCTTCAAATTGTGGTTTTAAAAGTTAGTCCTAAATACAACTTCACAATCTTTGAGTGAAGATTAGCCAGGTATCAGTCAAAGTTTCACCGTTTCATATCACAGGCCAATACTTAAGGTTTCTTGCAATCCAGAATGCACAATTCCTTTTTTTTTTGCCCTCTAGAAACATCAGAAAGTATTAACTGTGGATATGCAACTCCTGCTCGTGCTGCTGCCTAGCTACATGATCATTAACTAGCAAGTTGCCAGCTTTGAATTTATCTGTGCATTCATCATACCAAACTGCAAGAAACTGAGGAACTCTGTCAACACATGAATGCTCTGAGCATTTGTAAGTGGTCAGAGTTTCAGTGTAAAATGTCAGAAATGTGATACCTATTTTGTGCAGAGTTTTGTGGGGTTCTCTGCATTCTCCTCTGCCATTCTTCAATGCTAAAATAAACAATTATTTTAGCTTCCATGATACTACACTTTTGCTATTACGCTGAATTCCAAAATGAGGAGGAGTTTAGAGGTTGTGGACACTACTATGGAAATGTGATTGCATAGGCACAAGAGGTTTCTTGGTATTTTTTAGCTTTCTTTAAACACAGCACTGGTGCAGAGCTTTCTAAATTAAAACATGTATCTTGAACTGGAATTTTGTCTTCTCAACTCAGAACTCCCCAGAAGATTCAAATGTCTCATTTTCCTAGTAAATACTCCCCAAAGCAGTAGTCTCCGAAGACAAGGAGGATTATTTTATAAAAATACATTTAATTTATTCTTAGAAATGGCACATCAAATGAAACTTTCCACCAGAAAGTTCTACTTTTATGAAATTCAACATCTCTGAAACACCACAGTTCTCAATTATGAAATATGACTATTAAAACTGCTGTGCAAAAAAATGTGTAGTGAGCAGCAAGAAGCAGGTTTTTGGCAAGTGCTAGTCAACAGCTTCAGTGCATCTGACATTAACAATTTCTCCCCAACAGCACCATAGCTAATTGTTAAAAAAATGCATTGGTATTTACTAAAAGGATATATATTAGGACAGAGCTCACTAGGAAGAACAAAGTGTACTGTGCAGTTTTCTTTTTAAGGGGAGGGTGACTTTGAAAGGAAAAAAGTATATATACTTGAATAAAACTGCATGCAAAGACACACCTTGGCAAAAAGATACTACAAACTAGGCATTATATAGGGAAAATATCTACATATCAAATTCTTACAAATAAAGTATCAAAGTGGGTCTACAAGAAGAACACTGAAATGCTTCTTTCTGCTAAATCTAAAGATTTTTAAAAGTACCATGTAATTCACTTTTATTCTGAAAAATAGAAAAATGTGAAAAAAATTACTTGAGTAATGTGAAAAAGTAGTCTAGACTAGTGCAGTGTGAATTACAATAGTAATTCATTATTTTTCTAGTTAAAGGCATTAGTTTGGTCATTTTCATAGGTATCTAGGGCAATGTGATTAAGGCTTACTTATACGAGGACTAGCTAAAGCATTTCTTGTTTGGGACAGGCTACTGTGAGTACTTGTCAGTGTAAGTCCACGTTATTCAAATGAAACATAAGTAAGTACAAGGAAAAAGGAAGAAGAGGTAAACTAAGTATTATCTTAGAAAAGATAAGCTGATTGTCACATTTTGAAACTGTCTTTTCACCAGATACTTAACATTATTCATAAATATAAAATTTAGTAAATTTAAAACCACTATAAAATTTTGTACTTTTTAAACGTGAAAACACAACAATTGCATTTACACATACAAAGAGTAGCTTACAGAAGACCTTCTGAAGGTGAACACCGACACAGTAGCACAGAGCCCTGTTCTCTTTTTATACACATTTAACAAACTTCTCAGTCGACATAATTCAAAATCCAAACATCTCCAACAGTGATGACTATCAAGGAATTTCATCCACTTATTCTGTTTTCTTTGCCTGTCGTTTCTTAACGCCATCACGGGGCTGCCCAGAGGAAGGCCGGTCGCACACTGACGAGCCATTGGAAGATACAGCACCTTCACTCTTCACTTTGGATGGTGTCTGCTGCATGCCAAAGAACATATAGCCCAAGGTAGCCTCAAGGCGAGCAAATGGAGAAGCTGTAGATCGTGTCAACATCATTGTTACCTATGAAGAACAAGGGGGAGGTTTCCTTTAAAAGTTTTAATACTTTCATATTGGTTTGAAACAAGTTCAGTACTGAACTAACATAGGGTTCAGCAGAGTTTGCTCAAGGAGGCCATACACCAAAAATGGAAATACGGCCGTTTTCCTTTAGCTTGAATTGATCAAAGAATGGTTTTCTTTCTGGCTTACACTCCTCACACAGCTATGCACAATTCACACAAGAAGCACTCTGTTCCAGTTTACTGAAACTATCCTAAGATTACAACACTTCAAATGTTATACAGCTGAGATGAAGAGTTATATTCATGTGCAAGTTATCTACCTTGCGTGACTGAAAAACAGCAAACAGATTGGCTATTTTAATTCTAACTAAATCAATTTGATGAGTAAACACTTACACATATAAGCAGAAAATAAAGCTCATCTGGCTCTCAGAATTCCAGTAGCAAACTTTCACTACATAAAGCTGAGGCTGGCAACACTTACTTAAATGGGAATTTACATGCATTAACTTGGAGTCAGGTGAGAGAAACTGTTTTGCCGATATAGATATTGGACCAGTTTATATTGAAGTGACATGAACAGTTTCTAAAATAACCAAGACATTACTGCACGACTGTGCTAGGTCCACAATTGTTACTTGACTAGTTAAACGGATGCTTAAGTACCTAACTGTCAGGATGACTATTAGTTGACTATTAATTTAAAAGGTCATGCACTGACGGGAAGCTTGGCAGCCACTTTCTGAAGGCAGCTGTCATCTGTCCACTTCCAGAATATCATTTCTTTCCTTCTACATTCCCAACTGTGCCCAGATCAGCAACATTTCTGTTTGTTTTGATGAAGAACCTTGAGCATCAGCCTGAAGTCACAGCACAACTTTGCAGAAATTATATTTCCCATTTACTTCACGGAAAGGACACTGGAAACTACTATTTTAAGACACTCTTTAGTCTGTTCATTAACAGCAGGTTGGAAGTTCTTAAAATTGCTATGATATTGCTAATGCAGACACTACACTTTATTAGCCAAGAATCCTGAAGATAGACATTATTTTGGAGATGAACATGTCTAAAGAGATCAAAAGATTCTATGAAGAATTAATATCTATTTTGTATTAAAAATTTAAGTTACAGCTACTTCAAAAGGTGCACTTCCTATTCCCCACCAAACATTTACATCACAAATGCTTTAAGCTTGATCAGTACCTAGTTGGTTTGTTTTGCAGTGCCTCTGTATGTTCAAGGAAAGGATTAAACAGTTAAGAAATGGCAGAGGTGAGTTGCTTTCCAGGAACGTGGACTTTGTTTCAGATTTAGGGCATATAAGACCAGCATACCAACTGTAAGATGCTAAAATTCCTGACCTATTTTGCTCATTTACTCTGAGCAGTAGTCCTTTGGTTCTGCTTAGGTACAGAAGACTGAACACAGGTTTAAAACATAACTGGCAGGTACCCTCCAGGTCCCGAAACACACAGCCTAACATGCAGCAGAATGGTCGAGGACTTTTTTTTTGGCTCTAAAATATCAAGAAAAAATATATTTTCAGTTATTTGTTTATATATAACACTTCAGAATTCTTACCTTGGTGACCACAAGAAAGATGGTATATAAAAATATGAGGTTGTGTCTTGCTATTGGCAGGTACCGGCTATGCTGTAGTGTGAAAAGAACTGCTCCTATCAAAGTTACCTTAACAGGGCTGGAAATAAAACACATCATGTTAATTTCTCTTCTCTACTGTCATGGCCTGGAAAACAATAAACCTTCTCAGCATGCTAAACAGTTATTTCTGACTACAACAGAGGAAAATTTGTGGTAGCAATGCAGTGACAAGTTTCAAAACCTGGTTATTATTAAATTAAGAGGTTCACTTTATAAACTACTATTATGCTTTCCATATTAAGAACAAGCATCAAGTTCACCATTAATTCATACATCCAGCAAACTTTTTTTCTGACATATCCTTCTCAAATCAAAATGCCTCCCATGCCTCTGTTCACACAATGCTTATCCATTTAACATTGTAACTTACATCCATTTGATCTTCCTACATTCTACATATTAAAACAAGCAACATCAAAAAACAAAACACAAGGCAGGCTATAAATTTCTCTTCTGTCATTCTCTGTTGCTGAGATTGGCTGTACAAAAGCAAGATACAATTTTTAAGTCATCTTTAAAAGACAGGTGAGTCACATGGGAAGAAATATGGGAATTTTAAGAAAAGACCACAGTGAGTTCTTCCTCATTTACAAGAATAACTTGTGGCTTTCTATTCTGTCTCAATTGTCAATTTGTTGCAGGAATTAAATTGAGATCCATTAAATATTCTAATCTTTGTTTCTGCAAGGGAAGTAACATTTTCCATCTTGCAGTACATTATTTTGTTATACTGGTTAGCTGATCTGTACATTCTCTAATTACCAGTATGTTTTAAGAAAAATACTGACAGAGAAAGATTGACAGCCTTCCAAGGAAGCCATCCAGTGATGTTCAGAACGTGCATAAAAAGTGCAAACTGCCCATGTACATTTGTGGAACCGCAGCCTTCTGTTTGCATACAAGGCCATGTCCATATAAGATAAATGCAGTTTTTCCTACTGATTCAATATTGCTATATTATATATAAAAATATAAATATATATAAAAACAATTTTTATTGATTCTCTCCTAAAATAAATAATTCACTAAAATGATCAAAATTTATCAATTAATGTTTTACAAAACATACATGAATCTCAGACTATATATACACTTTTTTTAAAAAAAAATGAAACATTGAAAGATTCAACAAAAAACATTAGCAAGACAGATTTTAACATATTGCAGTCTCTAAAAAAAAAAAACTTACTAGGACATCTTCAGTAGTTCATTGGTTTCAGGTTTCCACACTCCTCTCACCAACTGCTCAAAATTGGAGATCAGGCCACTACCAGCTCCTGCAATTGCAGAGATTTACAGCAAGCCTTGAATGGCACACTGTTACAGCTGCAGACACTGTTGCCTCCAACAAAACTTCAGGTGTACCTGGCACAGTAACTTCCACTCAAGGCTCAGACTTACAGAGTTTAATCCAATCTTTCCTATGTTCATGAACTAAGCGATCAAAACAAAACACAGGTTCAACACGGGCTCAGCACAAACCTCAAGTTCACCTTCACGCAACAGTATAAATATCTGGAATTGGCACACTCATCGCTGGAAAGTATCACACTTGAAATGCCAAAATAAATCTCCAGAGAAGCTTTTATGTGCAGGTAGTGAAGACCTTCCCCAAGAAAAGGTGGATGTGTATTTTTACATTGAAAGATTGCCATTTTAAGAATTTGGCCAACAAGACTGATCTTTATCAGATTTGAAAAATAGGATAGACCATCATCATATTAATATATGTTGTTTCCCAAAGCATAGTAGAATCAAGTAAATAGAATCACAGCCACACTATTAATTCCTGAAATGGTTCCAACTATGTGACTCTTAAGTTTTGCCATGACAAAGTTAGTTTCCAGGTTTGTACTTAAAATACAGAAGGCAGGTAGGAGGCTTCCTTCATGTGTTTAAATCAACTCATGCTTACAAGCCATGACACTTAGCAACTAAGCTCTCTTGTTCAGTCACATGCAACGAAAGGACCTCTAAGGAAATACACTCTTAGGAGAGGTGAGTTAAGCACTGAAGTAACAGGAAAGATCTATTTCCTTCCTGCCATCAAATGCCTATCCCACATGGTCTTGCAAGACCACGTGAAAAAGATGCACTTCCCTTAAAGTCATTCAAGGCCACCCTTAATCCAGAAATAAAAGAAAAAAAAAGAAAAACCCTGCTCCATAGACATTTTTCCTTGAGGGTACAACAGACTGTATTAGGACTATCATATCCGCCACAGCAAGGAAGTGCTACAGCTAAGCTGAAGGGGTAGGCATTTAAATACTATTCCAAAACATCACAATCCATCACAACAGGATACTGTGTGTGTTACCTCTGGCCCAGCCCACAGCTATCATAACAAGCCAGGCATTTTTGAAGTGACTGTCTGCATGTGCAACGCCAGCCGTTATTTTCCAAGTCCTTGTCACTTCTTTCATTCCTGCAACCAGAAGCCGAAGAGGCAGAAATGTGAAGCACCGGCAGAATATGTCTTGTGGACAGTAAAATACAAGATACCTGAAAATTGTAATGAGAGAACTAGTTACTGGTCTTTAAGTGTCTTTGTTAATGAAATCACTTCCTAACAACCCTTTAAAGTTTTGGTTTTTTGCTTTTTGTTTCTTTTTTTCTTTTTTTAATATGACTAGTGATGTTTGACACACTGTCTTAGGTTAGATGTGTTAGAACAAATTTAAAACACACTTTTGAGTTTTTTGCACAAGAGCAGACATATGTTAGTTGACATAGCAGAAATGTGTGTCTTAAAAAAATTAAAGTATATGAGAATTTTTTATATACATTTATTTTACCAAAACATTCTGCAGTTTCCCTCTCATGTTTACACAATTCAAATTATTAAGCTATTGTAAGGCTTTCTTTGGACTTGCAGGAGAAAGACAGTAAGTTACATTCCAACATCACGTTTTCTTACTGAAAAGGGGAATGAAATTATTTAACTTCAGCAAGACTCACTACTTATAGTCATGCCAGGTGAAATGCACAACTATTTTCAAGCACAGTTTACATCATCATGACAACAGATTCTAGCTTTTGCAGCTTGCTGATTGCAAGCTCATTTCCTTTCTTAAAGTTTGAAAAGCACAACCAAAGTACCACATAAAGTTTGAAAATGTGTTTTATCAAATGGTTTTTAAAACAAAGTAGTGTTCAAGATGTCTAACACTGAAATGTCAAACTGACAGAAAAAAAAATAAAAGATCAGGTTATATTGTGTTTTACTATATCTCTTCAAACACACATGAAAATTACGTTCTTCCACAGATATTCAAGAACTGCAGATATAAATATTAAGCACTTCTGTTACTTCAGCACAGGAATATTCAAGTAATAATGAAATGATAGCAGAGAATGGCTTTAAAATATGGCCAGGGTACTTTCTCATTTTCTAAATAATATTGGCCAATTGGTTCAGGCTGTTCAGATCAATTCTTTACACCAAAAATTTTTAAGGCATTCTTAGGATATCCTAAGTCTTCAGACATTAAATCAGAGATGAACATTTTTATCTAAGTTACTTCATTAAAACTACTAGAGGACACCACAGTTAGGAAGAGTCATAATTCATGGTACAAGAGACTGTAATGCATGAAGGCACTCAACTTTTTCAAAAAAAAAAGCTTATCTTTTACAACATAATGTCAGAAGGATGCCTCTACAGAAAAGTAAAGTTTAAGTCCTAGTTCAGCACTTCCTTTTGCAGCAAGTACGATGTTTCCAAAAGTTTCTAAAGTTTTTCTCTCTGGAACATTCGCGAAAGTACAATAAAATTGCCTACATAAGAAAGTTACCAGAATTCACATTAATAGCTGGATATTGCTCCAGTGATCACGCTTAGCATTATTTTTGAACTACTAATGTTCCTTCCCCTCTTCTCATACTGCAAACTGAATTGTCTTTGTATTCAACCAATCTTCAACTGAAATGGGAGTCAAAGGTGTATTTTTATATACAAACAAAGATGCTTTTTTCAATGGCTGCTGCAAAAAGACATTTAAGCCACGTACTTGATACACAACACAAACTAGAATTAATTTCCAATTGCAGCACGTAGACTGGGGACATCAAAGCACTGGCAATGGGATTAAAGCTGGCATTGTCATTCCACTACAGTACAGCTAGTAAATTGTTCTTTCATCACAACCTCCAATTTCTGCAGGCAGCACTTGCTAACAGGAGATGTCGCTGTCCTACAATCTATTCAGGAGCATTTTCTAAGGAGTTGCACAATTCTTCCTATTTTTCAGTTTTATGTATGACTGGGGGAATTCTGCTTCATGTGGGCTAGGACAAAAAAAATCACAGTGGCTATTTCAAAAAAGAGAGAATTCTGTAAAACTAAAGATCTTAACAGTTTTTATAACATCCATAGCTTCTCATAAAAAAAAATAGAGTTACCATCTTAAGTTCAACTGAAATCATGTTTTAAGTATCATAAACCAAAAATAAGCAGAAATATGGTCCGTAGCACTCCAGGTTTATATGAACCAGAAACAATTCTACAAACTTTATTAATCACACATGTAAGTGCACATTATTCATTTCACTAATATGCTTGGATGACATATGTCTGCATCTTCTATTGCAACATAAAGCCAAGACTTATATAAGCTTATCACAAAGCCTAAAGGGCTACACAGAACAAATACTGCCAAGACTGAAAGCAGACAACATACTTCCAAGACAGCAATTTAGACTTTTAGATGCAAAAGTAATCACTTTTTATGAATTTTGTTATAAATTCACTTATAAATTTTGTTAAGTTTGAGGATTTTTTTTTCTAAAAGTACTTCCAGACAAAAAACAACACGACTGCTAGACTACATTTATATGGAAATAATTCCACTGTTATTTATCAATTCCAAAACAAGCCAAACAGCTTCTTCTTTCACATACTTTCACATATATTGCTTCTTATTCAGTTTTCACTACACTAATTTCACTTCCTAATTTTCCATTCATTTGGGAAAGCAGTATTGTGGAAAAGACAAAACAGACAGAAAAATAAAAAGTTGTCATAAAGCATGGACAAGAAGAGAGCAAATAAGATGCTCATCGAAGTTCCCAAATTACAGAAAAGCTCCAAAGTTTTACATTAGCCAGATTCCAATAATCTACAGGGACTACTGAAAAAACTAACCATGTCTAAGATTTATCTTTATCCAGAAAAGCTGTAACTGAAGTCTATTTTATTCTGGAATAATATTTTTAACAGTTTGCTCAGGCATACTGTAAGAACCTAGTGAAAAGGCCTAGAAACTGAACAGTCTCTAAAGAACAGCTGGAGGAGAAGCATTTGATTCCTATAAAAAGCAGTCACTGAAGTCTCTGGAGAGGCAATACAAAACAGCTGACATGATCAAGAGAAAGGATCCAGATGCGTAAGAGTTAAGTTGTTAAGCTACCCATTATAGTCCAAGCATTTACAGTACAAGTATTGGCTACTCAGAGTCAAGAGTATTCACCCAACTTTACTGTGGATACTTACCAGACTGAAGATGCCAGGAGAACATTTGTGCCTTTTGCCAAAAAGCCGACTGGAGCTTCTGCGAGCATCAAGGAAGACAGGACAGACCCACCAAAGCATGAAAGCATAGCGCTAAACCAGCAGGCTACGGGACTTCGGACTGACACTTCCACAGCTCCTGAAACAAAGGGAAGAGATACACAGACAGAAGTAAGCATCTGAGAATCACAGTATGTTAAAAAGTCACACTATCCCATAGTGCTTCTTTACATCATGAAAAATCCTACAGAGTTGTCACCTTGCATAGGAAAAGTCTTCAAGAAAGATTACATGGACTTAAGCATATGTTGCATACATAAAAATTGTTCTTTGAATCTCTTTTGTGAGTTAGTTTAGTACACCTATTTGGTTTTATGCAAAAAAAAGTTTCTAGAACATGGATGAGAAAGCTTTTATTAATTCAGGTAGATATATTTGCTTGCAAATTTGTATTAAAAATAAACAAATGGCTCTGCTGAATTAGACAGAACTGCTTATACCATATCTTCCTTCTATAACACTTTTTTTAAAATTATTTTAACTCTATTTCAATACCATTGTTTTTCCCCTTAAATTTCTGTGTTTACAAGCAAAAATGAAAGCACTATCCAAAACCATCAAGAAAACATACTGCTGCACTCCTAAACGGAGAATGAAGGTTATGAAAAGTAAGAGTGGAGGCGATTTGTTCCAGAAAGCATTCTTAGAAAAGTAACAAGCTTATCTGGCTATTAAAAGCTGGACACTTTGCTTGAAATTACCTGTAACATTAACTAACCTTTTAAAATTCCTATTCTGTTATACAGAAGAGTTGCCAACATGAAAACTATGTTGAAGGTAATAGGAAAGCTTAACAAATTCTAGGAAGCAACTTTACTTTGCTATTTCCTCCCACTTCATAAGTCAATACTGACAGAACTTCCCCTTTACAAAGATGAAGAGTTTTGTTTGCTTGGACTGATTCCATTTTTCATGGGCCACAGGTTCATAGAAGTAGCAAAGGAAACCTATTAATAGCCTCAAAATGAAATTTGATTTTTGGTTCACAAAAGCAATGGAATCTCTGGTTCTGATGAATTTCTGCAGGAAAAAAAGTTCTTATATATTCAAATAAGTCAAATGGAATACTGTACTATCTTTGCAATTTATTTTTGTTGAAGCATTCACAAGATGCTTCCAGGTTTAGTGTTGGTACAGATATAAAATAATCCAACACTATCTGAACTCCTTCCAGGCAAAAGCTAATTTATAAAAATAAGCAATTATGACAGGCTACTTGAATACAAAATAGCATCTAATATTGGTATGAATTTCATTATTTATTTTCCATATTACAATACCCCAAATTCTAAGCCAGTTCCACCTCATTTAGTTATTTTAGAGAAACAATGATATACTGTAGCAATGATGCTTGTGTGTGAAACAATAACAGTGAAAATTGTCACTCCACCAATGTTACTTAACAGCAGATGTAAAAGGTAAATTGAGCCATTACATACAGACCCCATACAAAATACGTAGATCGATATTTTCACCAATGTATTTTAAAAAAGAGTAAAATACTTATATAATATTAATGAATTGCACCATTACACTAAGTTTTCTTCAACAATGAAAGAGTAAGCAGATAACCTTTACTTTCTGAAAAAAAAAATCAAAATATACTAAGTTGAAACTCACTGGTTCCTACAAATTCTGAAAGCTTCCTTCCTATAATAGCTACTCCATTTTTGGGGGGTGACTCATTACAAATATTATATATCGGCTGTAGCATGAAAAGGCAGGACTCATTTAGAGCTATTAGAACACAATATCTTTCCTCACATCTGACACTAGTCTCTTGAGTAACCACTCTAGTTGCAATTGTGGCACTACAGAATAAAGTTACCATTTTCAGGAGAAACACTGCAGACTTTAGAGGTGAACAAGAAATCCAGTTAAAGGAGGCAGCCAGCGCACATCACAAGCCACAGTAATCATGTGCTAAAACTGTGGAGTACTGTTACTAGATCAGCTGCTGCATTATTCACAGGCTTTAACTCCTAGACTGATTTAAGAGAACAGTTTCCAGTAATCTGTTCCTGGAGTGAAACTGATACCCAGATTAAGATAGGAGGTTCCCCATCCAAAAACTGTCAGCATCCAGACCAGTTAAAAAAAACACATATATAGCTTGCACTACAGATACTCGGCATGAGATAGTGGTACAAGAGCTTGTTGTATTCCTAAGATTTATCCTTGCAGTAGCAATGAAGTAAATATATTAATATTTTACTGATGCCCCCATCAGAAGCGATTCATCATCATCATCATCCCAAACTCGCTGACAGCAGGAGAACTGAGAGCTTTCCTCTCAGTTCATTAGATACTGTTTTGGTCAAATTGTAACACAAAACACAAATTGTACACAAATTGTAACACAAAAGAAAAATTTCAGATGTTCCTATGATTTTAAATCTGCATTTAACTGCATTTAACTTTTTTTATATGCATGCATGTAAAAAACTGCAATAAATAAGACATAACTAGTAAACACTAGGAAAAGGGTAGGAAAAGGGTATTTATCAGATTCAACAAAGATTAAATATTTATTTCTGTTGTTCTTTTTGATGTCACTGTTTCTAGTCCAAATTGTGTTCTTTTCTATATACTTTAGGAAAAATATTTTAATGTTTTTACTTCATATGCTAAAGGTCAGATTAAAAAAATACTCCTTTTAAAAAAAAAAAAAAAAAAAATCTGATAGAATAGTAGAGTTAGGTGCCTGTTCTGTTCTCAACTTCACCTTCTTTCAGGAGTTAATGTCAATGCCCTTCTTTCACACCACATCTAACAGCAAGCAATTTCCAGTTCTGAGGCCACAGGTTATTTTCCAAAAGCTTCATGGCCTAATGACAGCAACAGTACCTCTGAAGCAGAGAATCTCCAGACAAATTCTTTTCAGAGTGCGCAGAATTACTCTTCAGCAGCAATGCTTAACAGCAACGACCCCAAATGTGCTACAGCTTAGGTTGCTAATGCTCGGCTACAGCCTAGCAGTTTCTAGATGCATGCCCAGCATGCTGCCCTGCATACACCAGCACTGGAGTTGCACTGCGTGACACTTCATCCTCTCCTCAACTACAGCAGCAGTTACATTGCAAAGAAAAAATTGTCTACTTTCTGTCTCCTGCTCAGAGTCCTATCTTACCTCCAAAGATGCTACTAGTGAGCCCCAAGGACAGCAGTGCAGTTGGGAATGAAGTGCACTGCATGAGCGGCTTGCCCTACACAAGCCAGGTTCACACCAAAGCATGAAAGTCTCTTCATTAAAGGACAAAAAGACAGGTAATGCTACTGGACTTCAGGATTTTTCTGCCAATCAGCATTATAATTGCTTTGGCTCCAACACCAGTACTTACAATTCTCTGATTGCATTGTATTCATCAGCATGTTTTTGTCCCATTGTTTTTTAAGTTAAAATGCATCTCAGTGTTGCTATCTCATCCATGAATGGGAAGCAGCCTTTCCAAAAACTGACTCACTTTTAAGTAGGGCACGCATGGACAAACAAGTGAACATCTATATTTGTCCTCTGAAGCATCCTGTAAAACAAATGAGGCATCAGACAGCCACATAGGATATAATCTGCCAAAAGGCCACCACTTCTGCAAGTGGTGTATTTTAGAAAGTAAAGATAAGGTTTAAAAATGAATGAAGTTTTAGATGCTGCTCTTTTGTTATAACAATAAGAAATCCTTGCCAGAAAGCTATTTTTGTAAGCAGGATAACATGTGCTTTAACCTTTCCAATATATTCTAAAAGTACAATCAGGCTGTTTCACTTATGTATCTAAACAATAAACTAGAAAGACTTTTAAAAATATTTCTAGCAGGCTTTTCCTAGAAGATTTTCTTGTTTGACTACATGTATCACAAATTAAGATTAAACATCTAAAAAATTGGTTTTAATCTGGCAAGAATATGGCAGAAAACACTAGTACTTTTCAAATAAATTGCACATGCCATAGAACTATCGTGAGAGAAAAAGAAAAAAAACTCTGACACTTTCCTTGGTTAAGCGCAGCTAAAGAGTGCAATCACTCTCAGGCTGTCACAAAATCTGTTTCTCTTTTCAAAAAGAAAAAGAATTATCTATTTTTAAAGAAATATATATTGACTGCACATTTTTGACATATTTCCTCAATACCATTCCCCTCAATCCGCAAAGAAAGAAAAACCCCAGTTTCACTATTAACTGGTTTGCTAATGATTAACTCCAAAGCAAGTTCAAATATCCTAACCAAGAACTCTTAAGTTTCATACCAGTGCAGAGCAACACGTTGCTTGACGCTGACTGCTCTTTGCTAGCACCAAAACACAGCAAGAAAATCTTACCAGAAAGGCTAGAAAATCCCCAGGTATTATATGCCAATCTATGACACAAATATTGACACTGAATCTGATCTTAAGCAGTTTTAAGGTTTGCGTAATAGGAGGACTGCAGATAAAGACTGGGATAAAATAAATGTCACTCTGACTTTACCACCCACCTCCTGTGATTAGCACTTGCTCAGAATACCAGTTCTCCATGCATGAAATACATATACCCTTTAAGTTTCTAAAAAAGAAGTACAAACAAAAAACATGGTAAGGCCCAGAGAATATTAATCAATGAGAATACCATCCATCTCAAGTACTTTATAATTATTTTTTCAGTTACAATTTAATGTTAAGATGTTCAAATTGCTTGCAGGGGAGCAACAAGCCAGTAAGGTAGTCACCTGAACTACATTAATTATTCTATTAGTTTTGAATATCAGAGATATTCAAAAGTTCTCAACTTTCCAACTAAGGCTAAGAAGGCAAAAAAAAGAACATTTTAATGACACTAATCTCACTAGCTACTGACAAAAGCTCAACTGTTTGGAAGTGGTGTCTTATTGAAGAGATTAGCAAGGTGGAACAAATCCTCCCCTCTTGGTGTTTTAATCTGTGTCTCTATCAGATGAAAATTTACAGGTCGTAAAATATAATGTTAAACAGCTTTATATAGGAAGTCTGTATTTTAAAAAAAAAAATAAAAAAAAAAATAAAAAAGCAGAACAGTTTGGCTAAAGAGTACCAGAAGTCAGGACCCAGAAATAATTTTAGCACTAGCAACAAAGCTTTGTTATGTTAGCCTATGATTAGCCTTTGTTTTTCTAACCACACTTACCAAGCAGGAAGTGAAAGTTCACCTTGATGCATTTAGGAAGGAACCAAAGAATAAGCTCTCATTGAGCAAATGACAGTGCAGAGCCTTACAACCAGTAGGAACGCTCAAACCTGCACTACAGTCATTTCAGTTTGATCAACAGCTACCAGCTAAGGCGCACAAAATCACTCCATAAGTAGTTATGCTGTGCACTGAAACAAGACTAGTGTCTACGCTTGTGACAACTACCAGCAAGGTTCGAGATTCATAGTGAAAAAGTCTTGAGTTAAATAAATGGGACCCAACATGTCACCACATCAAACTCCTTTTTTTCTAGGGGTGAAAAGGCTGAAGGTCCCGTGTCACCTCCCAGGTGTCACATGCTTGAACAAACTATTGATCTGCGTTGCTTCTCAACACACGCAAACCTCACCTTCGCTCAAGAGTGACACTATTCTTACACTTGGGGCTTTTTAGCCTAAAACTGGGCTTCCAACAAACCTCCTTGCAGATTCAGTAGTTTCTCGGGTTTGGAGGAGGCAAGGAAAGTTTGGATAGGCATCTCCTATGGGATTTTTCCAGCTAACTCGGGGGTATTTACTAGGAGACTTATTAGTGCTGACTGCAGACAGCTTTCCTTGTAGTGCAAAGAAGGCACCGGAACCCTTGTTCACAAACACGGTAGGACCGAGAAGGCCGGGCCAGCATCAGACACTTCCCCCAGCAGGTACAGGCGCCTCGCCAGAGGCCACCCACCTCACCCACACTTCTTCCCACTTCTTTTGGGTGTTTCTACCCACAACTTTCAGCTCGGGCGGCTCTCACATCATAGGGCACAGACGGCACCCCGAAGCTCCTCCTTACACCAAACCCAACTGGAGAGCACGGCACAGCTGAGGCTTAACCACTTGTGGCCATAAAAAGTAAATGAAACAAACAAGGAATAAATAATAACAGTAAAAGTCGCCAGGATTTAAGGTGTCGCACAGGGCCCTCTTCAGAGCAGAGCCCCGGGAGGTCCCCAAAGCCCCGTCTCACCCCTCAACCCCGCCGCGCCGCGCGCCAACCGCCCCAACGGCCGTAACGGCCGCCGCGGCCCCTCACCGCGCTGCTCCTTCAGCGCCATGACGGAGGCCACGTAGTGCGCCAGGTCGAAGAAGGGGAACATGGAGAGGCGCGAGAAGAGCAGCGGCACCTGCCACAGCTCCATGGCCGCGGTGACGGCGGCGGCACCGCACGGACGGGCAGCGCGCGGCGAGGCTTGAGCCCCGCCGGCCGCCGTCCGCAACGGCCGCCCACGGTGGGGCGGGGCCCGTGGCGCCAGCCGCCGTGAGGCGGGAGGGGGAGGGGCGGGCCCAACCGCCGTGAGTAACCCTATATGTATATATTATATATAAAATATATATATGTGTGTGTGTGTATATGAGCGCACGTATAGGTGTGTGCGACGTGCAGGTCACTCGCCTGGCGCAAGGGTGGTAACAGGTCCTTCTTTTGGTGCGTGCTCTCAAATAGCGTTCCTCGCCTACTAAGGACTCAAGGGAATAACCGTTGTGATCGATTTCGGGTTTACGCGGCGAAAGATACCTAAACTTCCCGCCGGCGTTTCATTCTTCTCACCGCTGCTGTGTTTACGGAACTATTTCCAGGGTTGTCACCCTTGCCTGGTTGCCCATTTGGATTCCTCCCCAATGTTAACACCTTGTGTCTAGTTTGTGTTTTCTGTCCGGAAAACGTTTCCCAGAATCATTCCCATCTTTCCTGCCTTTCATTTTGCTTGCATGAAGAGCTCATGAATTGCCAAGATATTCTCTTACTAGCCTAAATATTTGTAATTCTTGTCTCCAATGTGTGACGCGGTAATAAATCAGCGAGGTGAATTTTCTGACAAAAATTAGATAATTGGTGTTAGTTTTCTCTCCCGCTGCGCAGGGACATAGGCGGGGTGCCCTCCTCCTGCCTCCAAGCCGTAGACACACGGCTGCTGGACAATCTGTGCCCTGTGCAGTACTGTTCAGTTCCCACTGAGTGGCATCAGGTTCATTGCTAGAAAGCAAAAACAATTCAAAATAGCGTGTGCGTGATCGTAGGAGAGTGGAGCAGGGGAAAAAAACGACAGTGCCCCTCTCTTGAGTGAAGATACAGTGACAAAACCCTAACCACGGCCAGCAATATCTTCTGCCTGATGGCAATGTCTACACTGCAAGTAAATAAAGCAGTGTTAAAGACAGTATTAAACCAGATACTGGAAAGAATGTGCTTCTGGTGGGGGCTCTTCCTCCCACAGACACAGAAAATAAAAATAGCTGTTTCTCTAAGTTTGCTGTTAACTGAGGCTCCTGACATCCCCGGGCGGTCAAGGTAGTAATTATCCATCTCATCAGAGCACAGGAAGAGGGATCCACCAAAGAGAAATCAGATGAGACAGAGCACAGTCTGTGTAATAACAGAAGATTAACAAATAAGAAAGCATAGGATTGGTCAATCATTTTACTTCTGTCTCAGATATTTCAGATATAACTAAAAGAGAGCAAAGCATGAACACCTATGAAATAATCCTATCCAGGACCAAATATGCTGATGCTGAGAGTACTGTAGCAGTGTGGAAGGACAGTAGTGTTTAAGTTAGTTACACAGTTTATGTGATTTTTTTTTTCCAAAATGGAGATGCAGAATTCCTATTTTTCATTTCCTATGGACTAATGAAAAGAGTCTAATCACACATAAGTGATTTAAAACCTGGCTCAAAATTGTTCTGCTCTTTTGCATGAGTGTGAAACTTAGCATCAAAACAGAGCATAAGCCATGCCTTACTCTCTTGCCCAAGAAATGTTAGTATGATTTAAATAGCAATAACAATTCTAGGCACTTAAAGATTAGCTCTCAAGCTTCAACATGTGCCAGGATATTTTCAGCAGGATTAGTTGCCCTTTAGACACTGAGAAATGAATTCAAATGCATTTTGAGTTTGCTAACGACAAGATTCCAAGAATTCATAAAATAGCCACATATTTACTTCTGAAAGGGCTGCAGAAGTTTGAGACGTTGAATTTTTACATGACTGTCATCTCTTCCCAACTGCTGCCTTCCTACATGGCATAACCAGCACCAGACAGGCCACTGCTCTTATTCCATTCCTGTGGAAACTGAAACCATCACATAACAGCCAAGACAGAAGAAAGAAAGCAGGAACTTGGTTCTGAGGTGAATAGATGTCCACATCTTTAATATCGACAGTGAATGACATGAGTAACCTATTATTGCCTGAAGCTTGCAGAGAAGCTATGAGTAACATGAGCTAGAGCTGTCACAACTTACTACTTTATTGTGTTCTTATGATTGTTCTGCTAATTTCATGTCTGAAGGTGGGGACTGTGTACCTAGAGAGGAAGCATTGCTATGGCTGCTAGTATTGGTGTTGTATGTGGGATGTGTTTGTGTAGTGTTTTATTTCTTAACATGTCTGGGGTTCCAGTGGCATTGACATTAATTCAAAAAAAAAGTGCCTTAGGAAAAAATAAAAATAATACAAACAAGGAGATACTCAGTCATCAGCATACCTCAAAACTCACACATCTGCATCCAGTGCCTTCTCCTCTGATTAGATTAAATTTATCTGTTCTAGAACATCTCTAAAACCCAAGTCTGCTCATCACAGTCAAGTTAAGCTAAGAGTAATCTTAGCCACAAACAAAATAGGCAATCCCATTGCCTGCTTTCCTCCTGGCTTGTTTTATGATTTGTGGTCACCTGCCATATGTTGTCCTTCCTTGTCCTCTTCTCTTTCAGTTCTTCTGTGCTCCATAATTTTCGACCTTCTTCACATTCTGCCTCCTATACCCCAGGATTTTCCTCCAGTCTCTCATCCTCCTTATCTTTGACTTTGATGACTTTGATCTTCCAGTACATTTACCTTCTGTTTCCTCTCCAACACCATATATTTATTGATGTGGCTAATTTCTTTAAATCTTTCTTTTCTCAGTTACATCACATTTCCAGTTACACTGATTTTCTTTCTTGGTGTATGCTTTCTGGACCTCACAATCTATTTGTTCATTTTATCTGTGTTACTTTATTAGTAGTATTAATTTATTCCACTGCATACTTTCAGGGAACACTCACACTTGGACTTCACATTCTCCTCTGCATACCTTTTAACTTCAGGTATCGTTGCTGTATTACTCTGCTTCTTTTCCACACACTTCCTCATGTGGCTCACTTCTTTTTGTATTCATAATGTTTTCTCTATAAACTTAGCTTTGAAAAAAATCATGAGAAAAGAAAACAAAGAAAGGCAGCCCAGACTGTGTCGTATAAGATGGATCTCTTTGTTGCATCTTCCTTATCTGCCAGTTGAACAAATCAGGATAGAGTCCAAAGTTTAGGACTGGAAGTGTTTCTAAAGTTGAATATCAAAGTTGTTTAAAACCAACTCAACCTCAGCTCCATCCTCCATCACAGTAGAAGAGATTCTTACAATATGTTTATGATTTCAGTTAAATGTCTTCTGTCTTACAGCCTTTAAAGTTACAGCATTGTGATGATCTGTGAGTAAAGCCTTGGACTGGAGACCCATCAGTGGTTTATAGCTAGAGCCAGCTTTATCCGGAAGTTCCCTCATGTATTTCCTTAGGTCATGTCCATAAGCAAGACAAAGAATATGTATCAGAATGTTGAGTTGCATAGTCTGTTTATTTTGTAACTTCATTCTAGCCATAATTAGCTATAACCAATGCACTTGAATAGATCTGAATTAAGGCCATGGAGTTATTTCATATGAAAGGTAGGATCTTGGCTATGATGATGTAGCTCTTCTAGAAATGGTCACCAGACTTCTAGCCTGGGTGTTTTCTGGCCACTCTGACTGCAGAACAGCCAGGTAAACTCAGATTTTTTAGGCCTTGATGTCAGGCTAAGCACTGCTTGCGCCTTAACAAGATACTGTACAGAGCTGGTTTCTAGAGTGGGCTTGAGCTCCTACTTTATCCTGCATCATTCGATGTATCAGAAGATGCAGAAGGCTTGAAGATCACCTCCCTTGCAGACCTGGCTTACCTTCAGCAGATAAACAGACCAAGACAACTGTTGTTCTCTGACAATGGCCCACAGTTGAAGTTTTGACTGTTGTGTTGACTTGTAATCCAGTGCCTCTGTGGAAGGTAAGTGCTGTAAAAAGATAAAAACAGCCTCCCTCTCCTCTTATTATATCCAGTATTCCTGAGAGTGTTTGCTCAGTAACAAACCCAAACTTCAGTATCTCTCACAATGGTTAGTGACAAATTCCACATTGTTCTCCAGAATGTGATAATATGTTCTGAGTCTGAAAGCTGTGGGCCAGCTTCAACTGACTTTTCAGGAATTTTCTGAAAGTACCCAATTCATTAATTTTCATTGGTAGTTTCTAGATTTTTACCAATAATGATTGTTGTATGTATCTGTTCTATGTCTTTTTTTTCCTGTTTTACTGTCTGTTATTGTATTAGTATTAGATCACAGTATTATTTAGGAGTCTCCAATGAGGCCAAAGCCCATTTTGTTAAAGCCTTCAAAAATACAGAAAGAGAAAATTCCTTACTTTGTAACTCACAGTCTTTATAGAGAAAAAGCCACTGAAAGCTGTTTTTTGGGAGGCCAGGTCATCCAAGAGGTTAGGAAAGAACTAGAGGAGCAGAGCAAGGTCTTCTTCTCATCAGATTATGTTGCTTTTCCTGTTAAGCTCTTTGTCAAATCCTGAGCAGCCTGAGCTCACCCAAGACCTCAGGTAGAGGTTGAAAAAGGATACAGCAAAGTCTCATCCGCTCCACACCACCATGCTTCAAGGAACTCCCCTCGTAGTATGTCCTGCTGCAGACGCTGTTTCCTTCTACATTAGGTCCAATAGCAGGACAAGGATCCAGATTCCTGAAGGTTCCTGGCCTCAGTGCGTGCTAGATATTCAAGTACCTCCAAAAATCTGGTTTTGAGGAATCACAGGATCCGGGATTGTCAGCTGCCTCAGATTCCAATATATCTGTTTGTATTGATGTATAATATAACATATCTCATAAAAATACCGCTTTTTTTGGTCTTACTTCATAAATATTCTTGTTTCCAAGGGAAAAGGGAAAAAGCAAGGTGCGTTTCCATGCATGTTATAGATATAGAGACTCTGATTAGCATGTGGTAATTTCATAAAACATGTTTTTTATATTTGAATTTGTCCAGTTAATGTTACATTTATGGGTTTTTTTTCTTGTTTATTCCACTTACAGATTTATTCAGAGGGTTTTTTAATTCTTATATACATTATAATGCCATACATGTTCAGCAAACAGGGTCTCAGGCATAGAAGAACAATGCCTGCAAGATGCTGAGGATTTTCTACCCTATCAAATAACCCAAGTGTAATCCCATCTATGAAGCACAATGTAAATACAGCTGAACCTGAGGCTGAACCTGAAACTACAGCTTTAAGACAATTTTTACTCCTCCATTTGCTTTCATAAAATGGTGTCCTGAAATATTCTACCTAGGGCTGCACTACTGAACAGATACAATTATCTGCTCTGCATGAAAGGGGGAGTCAACCTGTTTAAGGTGGAATTCAGAGCAAATGTATTCCTTCCATTTTCTGTCTTCCGTCTCAAAAGCAAATGTATTTTATTCACCAGAGGCAAGATTAATCTTCCTTTTAAATTTCTGTCCACAAAGACTGAAGAACAAAAGAAAAAAAAAATCATCATTAAGGAAACAGTGAATGTTCTCCCATCTGCTTGCAGCTCGGAACAGACAAAACAAGTTCACTGGCATTTTGGGGACAGCAATTTCTGTCCAATCTTGTGTTAGAAGTGTGGTAGTATTTCTATAGATGGTGTGGAAATAAGACTCCTGCTTCCAATGATTTGTGACTTCAACGATAAAACATAGTTTGTGACAAACGTGGTCAGCAATGTCGGAGCTTACCTTGCTCACACCACCCTAGCAGCCAGCTCAGACCAACATTCATTCAATCTTGCAGGATCTCAAGGACAACTTTTCCATATCCCTTATGTTAATACTGATCAAGTTCAGCTGTAGCAAAAGTATGTAGGAAAAAAAAAGATTGTGGACACTGTGTCAGCTCCTGACAGCAGAAGGTATCTACATTTGCAGGTACGTGTGTAAACTCGTTGCCTGTTTTTCAATAGGCTTTGGTAAGTGCAGCACCAGCCTTGCTGGCCTGATGAGCTTATCTGTTCAGAGGATGTCTAATGTCATAGCCACCACCTGACTAACGATTAGTAGTCCATACTTCAACTAGCAGATTCTGGGAAGGATTATTTGAGGAAAAAGAAAGGGAACTTTTAACAGGAAACAGACTTTTCTTTGTGCCCCTTCATTGTGCATTCTCCATGCCCCCTTTTCTGCTTGGTAACACGGGCCAGTTTGGAACACTCTAAATTGTCAAGAGCAGCAAGGGGTTACCCAGAGTGTGCTTTGTTTGACAATACAGAAGAGTTTTTTTGTTAACTGACTTAAACCCATTGTCTGCACTCCCGCCGTCAGGACCCTCTCTGCCGTCCTCAGCACCATCACCCCCAGGCAGCTTACCCTGCACAGATCCCTTCACAGTGGGTTCATGAAGTACAAATTAGCATAATCAGATTAGCTGCATGGGGTTGTAGGTCTGAAAAGGGGGGGAAGAAAAGAAGAAGAAGAAAAAGTGGTTCACAAAGAGAAGCCCTGAGGACGGCAGGAGGGGGTGATGTTGCTGTTGTGCTGCGGCTCTGAAAACTTGCACCTGCAAAGCAAACAGATCCTCTTCTCACTGAGGACTCTTAGATGGTATTAAAGCAGAGGGCTGAGTGGAGGAAGGGGAGGGAGAAAGGAAGGCAGAAGAGAAGGAAAAGGGAAGTAAAATGTCAGAAGAATGAGAAGGAAGGAAGGAAGGAAGGAAGGAAAGAAGGAAGGAAGGAAGGAAGGAAGGAAGGAAGGAAGGAAGGAAGGAAGGAAGGAAGGAAGGAAGGAANGGAAGGAAGGAAGGAAGGAAGGAAGGAAGGAAGGAAGGAAGGAAGGAAGGGAGGGAGGGAGGGAGGGAGGGAGGGAGGGAGGAAGGAACGTATTTGCAGGGAGGAGAGCAGGCAAAGAGAGAAGAGCAGAAGGGAGAGAGCAGAAGGGAGGGGAGCAGACTGGGAAAGGTTTGCTGACAGTGCAAGACATTGTCTGGTTCCTATTCATCCTGGAGAGGAGATCATCTTGGTAATCTGGCCTGTTGAGATAGGAGTTCTAGAGTCTCTGGAGAACACTGATAAGAAACAAAACAAGAACAAAGCCTATGGGTTGTTTTGTTTTGCTGTGTGTTTTCTGTGGTGGGGTTACAGCATTACAAAACTGGTTGCGTTATTGCCTGCACTCTTTCTCTTTTGCCTTTGCTGGGAGAAGAACATTCTCACAGGACTCAAAATTCAGATCTCTAGCTGTGGGATTCAGTTTCAGAATTAACTAGCAACTTCATAAGCTTATATATTTAGGAACCCAAGGTGAAATGCCTTAAAGGTGCCTGAGCTTTAAAAAAGTCTTCACATATTTTCTATGGCTGCTTCTGCACTGCCATCCATTTCAGATAATTTCCCTGACCATTCTCAGTCCTCTTTCTGGGTTTCTTGAAAGCGTCCGTGTGCAGAGATTGAAAGGGAAACCATAAAAGCCCACTATGAAGACAGCAGCCCAAGTAGCAGTCCTGACAAGCCTGAAATGTTTTAAGTTGCACCCTCAGAGGAAGGTCACCCTTTTGACAACCTGAACCCTAGAGTTTTTCAGTACTTCACAGAGGTGGAATAAAAACCATTCAGAAAAAACAGGTTAAGTCAGGCTTTGAAGCAGTATTTATGATAAGCCCCTGGCTGATGTTAACATGCATTTTTTAAGAAAACAAATACTACCTTCAGCTCCATTCACATAGTACACGGCAGAGAGGTGCTAAACGTATTTGCCTGATGAGCTTGAGCAAATAAAACATTTCTAAAATATTTTGCCAACACTTCTTTTTTTTTTTATTTAGGGTAAAACAATCAGCTAACAAGTATGTTGTAAAGGGAAATGTGAAAATTATTTTAGCTATTTAAATACATACAAATAGTATATTTTTTAATAGATTCAGGCACTGTTGGGAACCACTTTGAAATGTGTGAATCTATAGAAGCTTACTGGTTAGGGCTTTCAGAGTCACTTAATTAACAGTTTACTTGTTAAGCATAGCAGAAACAACATGGTATTAATATGTTTTATGTAAGTAATGAGCACAGAAGTAATATGGAGATCTATATATCTCTGCAAAAAATCCATTTAGGTGCGTCAGGCACAGATGAATCAATCCCACACTCTTTCTCCCACTTCTATTGAGCTTTTGTGTTGCTCTTGTTATTGTTATTTTTATTTTACTTGAATATTAATAGTTTAGACTTTAAAGGCAAAAATCATATTTTTACAATATTTTTACAATGCAAAAATCATATTTTTGCCTTTGCCTTAAATGGATTTTAAGGCAGATTTTATGGAGATGGTGGGAGAAATATATATTTAAGTATGAATATATGGGCTAATAAGCTCAAAATTGAATTGCAAAATTGCCTGCTATGGGTAATTCCCGTTGCCTAAAATCTTAGGATTAAGGAATACCCTTTTGCATTCCAGGAGTCTACACAGAAATGTGCCTGTCCTGTGGAAAACTGGCAGCAACCGGCCTGAATTTCCATGCCTGGAGATGTAGTGGGAGAATCTGCAGCGCAGCTCAGGAGGAAGAGCCAGACCCGGCAGCTCCTCTCAGCACCAGGTTAACCCTGCTCCTCTCCAAGGGGTTTTTCCCGCCCGAGTGGCTCATGCCACCGATGAGGTGCTTTTGATGGGTCCAGCGTGCCAGGCTGGAGGGAGCCCTGATGAATCAGCAGCAGACGGCGGGGGGCTGCCAACTGACGACCCTCTTCTTTCATTCATACCCGTGGAGATCTCTATGGAAGCTGTCAATTCACAGAGCCTAGTAGTCTGTTTTGAAACACCTTTTACTCTACAGGCAATAAAGCACTTCAGATAGGAGCCAGCTGGCCGAAATTCCACCTAAGCCTCTGTGCCTAGTATTTCTACATATAATGGCCTCCGTACTGAATGCTTCACGCACTGCAATTTCCCTTTTAAAGTCTCCAGGTCTTTTCTGTAAGAATAGACTCTTTTTAAGCTTGAATTTAATACTGTGCCTTTCCGAGCAGAGAGAATCTATTAATTGTATTTTGACTGGTTGTACGTCTACATATCTGAGCACAGTAACTCTACTGTGATTTGTGTAAAATACTATCCTGGCTGCACGTCAGGCCTTTCTCAGGGTCAGGGCTAGCACTGCCATCCTGCTGTATTTACCAAACACAGCTGTGACAAAATAAGTGCTGTAAACCAAAGCTGACTAAGCAGTAGGCTAGACCTCAGGTTCCCTTCTGATAAGAGTAGACCAGTTTCTTGGGCATCATGAGGTGTTTCATGTGTTGCTGGACTTCATGGCCTGGGCTGACCAAAATGGAAGACGTGATGGCAGTTTGGGATTTCACGAGTTGCATCTTCCCCGGAACTTGAACAGGGGAAATAGTTTTTCTTGTTCTGCCTTTTGTAGGTACAGAGTTATAACCTAATCCTAACCCAAGCCCTATAGGGTTTTATAGACATATGGGCAGTCTCAGGGGGATAGGATAGAAGTCACGAGTTGATGTGTAAGTCTTTATGTGTCAGATACTGTTGCATATACCCTGGGCTAGAGACAGTGTCTCGCTGCAGTAGTGCTGTCTGTGGACTGTCATCCTCAACTTTTTCCTTAAGGCTTTAACCTTCTTAAGAAAGGATCTGTCCTTCCATGCAGCTGAGTGAGGAAGCATCTAACAAAGTGACATATTCTCCTGATTTGCCTGGCTTGCAGTCTATGGTGGCCAAACAAAACGTGGAGGGATTGCATGTGCATTTGCTCACATATATTGGGGGGTTTGATGGGCAAAGATCATTGGGTGGGGGTAGTTGCATCTCCCAGATAAGAGCTGGACCAATCCGGAGTGCTAGGAAAACCCTACTCCAGTTTAGTGACATATTAACATTGAATAAATTGAACCAGGCAAACTGGGGCAGTCTTCACCTTGTGCAACCTAAATACATGTTTGAGCTGCTTCCTCCACCCACCTTCTCCTCTTGGATTCTCTCAGCACCTGCTGCTTTAAAAGTACAATTACACCCCTGAAAACTGGTGGATTTAGACTCTGTCACTTTATCTATGGCCTTTAGATTTAAGGCTCTGCTCCCGAGTGACCTCTGCCCCACAGGTCAGTAGTTAAGTCGCCCATTCTCTCCATCTCCTTTCATTGCCTAGCCTTCAAAGAACAAAAGTCAGCTCTGCCTTGCACAGTCGGTCTGCTTTAACCGTGGTCACTGCATATGGTCCCCTAACAGCTCAGAAATTCACAGGAGCCATTTAGATACTGCGAGAGGAATTGCTAAATGAGTCATTAATTGTGTTCCCCTGGCCACAGCAGCCTTGTTCCTCATGATGTGTGGGTTACTTCTACAGGCAGACTGAGTTGGCGTCAGTTCCCCTTCGTTATGTGATAGCAAAGAGCGAGCACTTCTCAGATAGCACTGTCTTCTAAAGAAAGTAATCCTCATCTGACCTGAATGTGAAGCTATATTCTTCTCCTGATCCTGCTGGAGACTTCCAGTAAAGTAATCTTATTCCTTATGTCTCACCAAGATTTTTGCTTCATCCAGGCATGAGAGTCATGTCACACTTCCTCTGCGCAGGGTAGAGTTACCATGGGGTGGAGGGAGACGTGTTTTTTTAATCTTACGTCATAGGTTTTGGTAATGAGAGATACCAGACATGCTTCTAGAAGGTATCACCTTGGCTCGTCTTCCCTGCAATATTGCCAGATATGTTCTCTTCCATCACAGGAAAAGTAAAATAAAATAATGAGTATAAAGATAAAATTTTATTCACATTACCCTATTTAGAAGTGCTAATTACTGCTATGAAACCATGTAGAGACATAAAAATTAGGATTATTTTTGCTATTTATGGTATTTTTTCTTTGCTATACCATATGGTAGACATTTCCAGACAGTTCTGAATGATTATCTCCATGCCACACGTCCCATTATCTCACAACACAGCACCATGTTAATTCCACTGTGGTGTTTTCTGTGGTGCCCACCTCCACTGAAAGCATTGCTCTGTGATCCTGAACATAACAACTAATTCTGAATCAATTGTATGCAGCGGCTCCTCTCTCAAGTGGCACTGTCTTGCACATGCAGACATGTATTTTGAGACTCATGTTTGCTGCTTTGGTGATTTTGATATAGAAGCCCTTGAGGAAATTCATTTCTCAGGTCTCACATTTCATACAGAAATCACCCAGCTTCCAAATTCCTGTCATTGTGTGTCATGGGGAAGTATTCCCATGGAATGAGTGGTGGAGGGGGCAAGTGACTCAATGCACTTCACTCGTCTGAAAGAAAGAGTAGTAGGTTTTATTGATTGGGACAATGCTTTCACAAGATTCTATGGCAAGGTCACTTATTCTTTACTGTGTGGGAGTTCAAGACATACACAGAATTATCAGGGAGATCTTCCACTTGACTCACAAGGCTCAGGTTAGACTCCCTTGCTTTCCAGACTCCTTCAGAGAGGAGGCTCAGTGCAACTGTATCCAGTCTTGGTCCCAGACCAAATCAACAGTTTATGGCTAAGGAATTTTGTGCATGGTTATGTCAGTAAAGTTTACAAGTTCAAAAAGAGAGCGTATTATAATCACTTACAACAGACCTGTTACGGTAAGGACCTCCCAGTCCTGAGGAGTCTCCTTGAGGGGCATTACCAGCCAAGAGGAGGTCCTGGCATGTAGCCCGCTGCCATGCAAGGAGAGCTCAGTGGCCTCTTGGGCTGTCCCCATATTTATGGGATGAGATGGTTGACTTGTAGTCATTCTTTCATTTCAGAGGACTTTTGGTAGTGTATGCTCAGTTAACCCTTATTTGCCCGTCAGCACGCAGCCATCAGGACTATTATTGATGGTTAATGTCTGAGTTGGGGAAGAAATCAGGGAGGCAACCACCAGGATCAGATAATGTCAGTGGTGGTTAACATCTCAATGGGGCAACCTGTGAAAAGTCCTATTGAGCGGAGGAGGGAGCACACCCATCACTAGTATCCCCAACTAGCCAGAATATAGGGCCTGCTGCTATCTGAACCTCTCCAGATTATGACAGATTCAAACCAAATAAGTCCAGATGACTTTGTTAGGATGACTTCTCCTTTTAAAATGGAGTTGGTTAAAATCTTTTGAATTATAAATATCCTCAAGACAAATACAACAGTGTTTCGCAGTGAAATTGTGATTATGTTTTCTTCAGTATCTGGTCAAAGTCTTCCTAATATGTAACTAAGAATTAATAGATGAAGCAGAAGTGTAAAAAGTTGTTAAAAACAAAATATTCCCTTCATTCATCAACAGCTGATACTATTTCTGAATTATTTCTAAGATTAAAAGTCTTACATGAGTGCTGAACAGCAGAAAAATTATTTATTGAAAGCTGCATTTTATTACTTTTTGCATCCCCTACCAAGTGGTACACAAACATACAATGAAGTGTGAGAAAAGTTTGAGACCACAAAAATAATTCTCTTAAATAATTTATTTAGAATATATTAGGAGTTAAATAACATCATATATAACAAAATATGATCAGTTACACCATGTCTGTTCATGATCATACAGATAAGAAATCCCCAAAACACATAGAAAGAGTTCTGACTAGAAAAGGTCTTTGGTGGATAGATCTAGTCAAACACATGCTGTACATGAGAGTAGGGAGCTCCCAAAGAGAAAGGAGAACAAAGTGCTGTCATGGATAAAAACAGTAACAAGAAGAAAACCTTTTTTCAGGACAGAAAATCACTAGCAGGAACTGCCAGGTTTTCGTTCCCCACCTCTGCTCATGGACATTTTGACTTGTCTTGGTGATCGGTGTCTCCTGTAGGACGGCGGGCGTTGGGCGGACCGAATGGCACCGCGCTACCCCACCAATCAGTGCTCTGATTTTCCAGGACTCGTTTGTCGTGCCCTGACTCCCCTCAAGTTGACAGCAACCTGGGAGAGGAGGACTTGGCTCATTAGCTCCGCAGCAAAGCGCAGGAGAGGCTGTGCCCTGCTCAGCAGTGCTGAAAACCCTTGGTGTGTTTCCACCGGGCAATCCCCGGCTCTGGCACTCCAGCGATGCAGAGGCAAGAAAATTGAAAATTAGCACTGCTCAGAAACCAAATGAAGCAATCACTAACCTTTTCAGCATTTTTTTTTTTAACTTTCAATTAAAACCTCTCCATAGAGTACCTATAGGAGCTCTCTAGGCTAAGCAAGATGTATCCCAGCCCAGCCTTAGTCCTCCCCAAGGCACAGGACCATGCACTTGACAGGAACGACCCCGATTTCCTCTGATGAAACCCTGAAAGTTTCACTTTCTCTCAACCTGGGAATTGAGAGAAAAAGTGTCCTCATGGTTCAGGTGTTTGGGAAGACACCTATATGAATAAAACAGGCCCTACGTCAGTGTGAAGAGTTTCTGACCAGGAGTGAGTCCTGCTTAATCCCCATGGCATCTTTTCTGCCGCTCCAGGTAGCTTTACAGCATTGCTACAGCTATTCAAGAATAAGGAAGTTTAGCCCACAGAGAGTTTAATAGGTTTTGAAGGCTTCTGGGGACCAGCTGTAAAGGCTTTGAAGGTAGTAGAAGACCAAGTTCCTTCACGTATTAGCCCTCACTGCTAGGGACAAGATTGACTGATGCTTCTCTTCCTTCTGAATCCACCAAAAGTCACCTGTGACTGTGTCTTCTTCCATCTTAAATCAGCATTTTTGATTTAACGGCAATAGAAATAAATAGATGGCAAAAATAGAAATAGAAATAAATACATAATAAAAAGTAGAAACAGAAATAAATATGTAATAAAAGGCAGAAGCAGAAATAAATAGGTGGTGGCTGTAGACGCGGGAGCAACCCCCAGGTTCTGCAGGTAGACCAGCTGCCCGGGCGCATCTCCCGCCGCCCACTAGGGACATGTCTCGTCCGCCCATCGCCCCACGCCGTGCTCGGGTGAGGGCACCCCACGGCTCTCCGCCACGCACACACCCGGCTGCTGCAGGAGGCCCAGGATGCCTCCTGCCTCCTGCGGCACGCCCGGCTCCCCCAGCACCTTCACCAGGAAGTTGATGTATCTCATGGCCAAGCGGAGCGTCTCGTTCTTGCTCAGCTTCTTGTCCGGAGGGTGCGTGGGGATGAGTTTTCGCAGCTTGGCAAAAGCGCTGTTGACGTTTTGCTGCCTCCATCGCTCCCTGGTGTTGGTGAAGATCTTCCTCGTCATGCTCCCAGCACTGCAAAGCAAAGGAGGAGGTGAGCAGGTACGCTGCGGATTTGAGGACGACTGCGAGCACGTGCTCATGGTAAATCTGCTACTGCTGGTTTGCTGTGGCTGACCCCCTTTTCCTGTGTAGATTGCCCCTAATCCCTAGAGAGCAGAAGTCCCATTGCATTTAGCCCCCTCAGGCTGTGTAGTGGAAGAAGGAAGACCCAGAGCCGGTCCCACCAAACCACACAATCACTATGGTTGAAATGACCATAATGGAGATCATGGAGTCCAACCACAAGCCCATCACCATCCTGTCTGCTAATCCACATCCCTAAGCACCTCATAATATCAGTATCATAGAATCGTAGAATGCTTTAGGTTGGAAGGGACCCCTAGAAGTCATCTACACGTTTCCTGAGCCGTGCCGGGGACGGTGCCTACAGCACAGCCCGTTCCAAGGCTTCATCGCTCTTCCCATGAGGAAGCTCGTCGGTGCCACATCAAGC
The DNA here is from genome assembly GCA_003342815.1 of Eudromia elegans. NCBI lineage: Eukaryota > Metazoa > Chordata > Aves > Tinamiformes > Tinamidae > Eudromia > Eudromia elegans. The sequence goes on along the minus strand of PTEX01000090.1, from coordinate 1,917,126 downwards.
TGCGCATCCCATGCGAGCTGGTTGCGAATGCTGCTCTGCAGAGAGGTTCTCCAAAGCTCTCGGCGTTGGCCCCGTGCTGCTCCCGGCGCTGCTGCCGGGGACCAGGGCAGCAGGGAGAAGCTCTGTATCTGTAGGGGCAGCGTGGCCATCCCGCAGCAGGACGGCGGCGTCCCCGAAGCCCCCCGGCTCACAAACGCACGGTGCTGCAGCTCGCACAGCGCTATACGCGGCTCCGTGCACGCTGTCCATACGGGCCAGGCTCCGCTGCCCGCAGCTGCAGCATTTGCAGGGCTGCCCGCACTGCTGAGGGGTAGGGCTTGAATTTACTGCCACGGCCCTCTTGTCTGCCCTGCCTCCGAGGGAGAAGAAAGCTCTTCCTTCATGAGAGGCTCATCTGAACGCTAACCCTCACATTTCAGACGGAGACTTGTTCATATTCCTTCGTAGACATAAATTTGGAGACCTGTTGTCCATCCAAGTTAAGATTTCTGGTTTTGTTCTCCTGTTCCGGGCATTGTGCTGTGGGGACAAATCTGCTTGGGACTGTGCGCTTACTTGAAGGAACTGATATGCACCTCTGTGGCCAGAATGCCTCAGAATGCCTGGTGCGGATTTGGACCTTGTCTTTCAGTGCTCCTCTGCACTCCAGTGTGTTCATCCCCTGGCTATAGGACAATTTTTCTCCATTACGGCTCAATTCTTCCAAGCAGCTGCTTGGCTCCATGTGACATCGACCTGCTTAACCCCCCACTCCTCCTTCTCTCTCTTTTTCTTTTAAATAATATTTATCCATGTATGCATGCTTTTCTAAAACAGGGCAACCTGCCCGGGCCTCCCTGTTCCTCCTAATGGCCCCGCTGGGCTGTGGTGTTCTGCCCCTCCCTCTAGCCTGGTGCTCCTGGTTCTGCCCTTGCTGGGTTTGGGTCTCAGACACAAACACCGACAGCGGCTCCAGCTCCTCCCCTGCTGCTGCCGAAGCTCCCCAGCAGGTCAGCACAGAGCCCTGGCACTGCAAGCATCCCATGCCCTCCTCTCGGGGTGTCCTTGGAGGAGAGAACAAGGCCAGCTTGCTCCCTGGCACCGTCCTTCCTTTGTGTCCCTGCCCTTTGGGAGGGAAGGGACAATGCTGCGTTTGTGGTCCCAAGCCTGTGGGCAAACAGAGCTCTTTGTGAGAGCAGCTCCTGCTCTGCACTTCAGAAACGTGTCTGTGGCCTTAATTCACCCTCAGGACCGAGCGATGGCCCCGTCCCCAAGTGTGCTCTGTGGGGACGCCTCATTCCCAGTGCCAGCTGCCTACACGCTGCTCCCCACCTTGAATTCCTCTCTCCTTTTTGCCCATTAATGTTGCAGGTTCCTTAGCATTTCCTGTCGTGGTGCTCAGAGCTGCTGCCGTAAGCACGAGTGCGAAACCAGCCTGCCCCAAAACTGCAGGAATTGTGATGTTCCAGCATCGCTTCCCTTCCTGTCTCATTGCGAGCCCTTCCCTCTAACTCTCTGTGTCTGCAGCCCATTACAGACCCCTACAGTCCCCCTACAGTTTCCCATCACCGGGTGTGATTTATGCTCCTTTTGTCCCGTTGTTGTCCTCCTCTTCCCTCCTTCTCCCACCAACACTGGCTTTCAATGGGAGATCACTTGCAGCTCCTGATCTTTGCTAACGTTGCCCGTCCGAGCAATGTTTTCTCTTGCTCCTTCTGGCGCAGTGTGTGAAATACGTCTCACCTCGTGGCTGCCTGTAGCTTCTATCCCACCGATCCACTTTATATCCATGCAGAAACCACAGATTGCCTTAGCCTGCAGGCACCGTGCGTGGCCCCCTCAGCAAGCACAGCCCAGCAGACCCACGTCAAGCTGGTCAGAAGGGACACCAGGGAAAAGCTGCCTGCACAAGGGGATTAGTCCTGCTCTTCAGGAATGCAGGTACAGAGGAATTACTCTGAAAAAAGTGAAATGTTGCCAGGGAGGACAGGGACCAAGACAGCAGGTTGAGGAGTGGTGGGTAAGTGCAGCTCCATGGGCTACGACCCCATCTGCAGCATGTGCAGGATAAGGACTAACCACCTCCCCCTGCCTGCAGGAAACAGAAAAATAGCAGGAAAAAGTTGCCACTGTGGTTAATGACCCCCTATTCTGGGCGGCTTGCCTAAAACACAGACGATTCCAGGATCAGAGCACCCAGCGCTCCGACACGGGCCCCTCAGGCATCCCAGGGCACCTTCCTCTGGGGAGGGCGCCCTTCAGTTGTGGGAACGCAGGATTCCCAACAGGCTCCCGGCTAGAGTTGGGCACCGTGAGCTCAAGTACCCTGACGTTGTTGTCCTGGAGGCCGCAGAGCAACGGGCACCAGCGTGAGGGGCGCTTGGCCAGGTGCAGAGAGAGTGACCCATGTGAGTGAGAAAGAGAGGAAGGAGGGAGGGAACGGATGGAAGGAGGGAAGGAGGGAGGGAGGAAGGGAGG
>PTEX01000090.1:1895094-1914448 GCA_003342815.1 Eudromia elegans | reverse complement strand
GGAAGGAAGGAAGGAAGGAAGGAAGGAAGGAAGGAAGGAAGGAAGGAAGGAAGGAAGGAAGGAAGGAAGGAAGGAAGGAAGGAAGGAAGGAAGGAGGAAAAAAGCTATTCTCATGGACTGCAGCTGAGTTTGTATTAAATGAGGTCTAGTACATTGGCCATGATGTCCTGCAAGGTACCACGGCTAGGAAAGACTCATCCTGCAGGAAGGGCTGTCCCTGTATTTGCTCGACCTGTGCTGACATCTGCTCCGGAGGCCTGGGGCAGGTCTCGGAGCCCCGAGAGGCTGCTCCGGCTCCCTCAGGAAATGTTCCCTTTGCCGCTTATTAACTCTCCCGGGCAAATGCAGCTCTGTGTGTCAGACTAGCCCCGGGTACAGGAATGCATTCGAGATGATAGGGTCATTTCAAAAGTGTGACTGGCATCTGCCTGGTGAACTGAAAGAAGTACAATAAAAGTTGTTTCTCCTATTCAAACTATTGCACTGACTGAAAATCAGATGCCTGTGCACAACCAGCTGTAAAGCAGATGACCAGGAAAGCAGTGAGGATATTTTCAAGTAAGTACCAGTCAGAATTGAAAGCCCTTCCTTTACATCTTCATATATGTTGAATATTCATTCAGGCAAGTGCATAAGCAAAAAATGCATAAGCAGTCTTATACTTGACAAATGCATGGGTGTTTGTTGCTTATTACAAACACCACTGGAGAGCTCTGCTAAGTTCTGCTCCTGCAATGAAGGAGTCTGTGACATCCTGTGCAATTATGGAGTTAGAGTGAGAGCAAGACCCGGCGCAGCGTTTCTAAAACTGCATTTGTTTGCTGCATGCCTCCTGCTCATAGGTATTTCTTCCCAAAAGAGGCAGAGCCCGTTAATCATTTCTCCCGGCGTGAATTTGCTGCACTAACCCTTAGCAGAGCCCGACAGCCCGAACACTGAAACACCCTGAAAACCCCGGCCAGCGCGGTCACGCCTCTGGGTTAGACACACTCACCTGTTACGTGGCGGTCTCCAAAACTGCTCAGTTCATCGGGGACAGAGCCTTATCACCAGCTTTGCAGGGACAAGATCCAGAGGCGTCGCGATCGGAAGCAGAGGTCCGGCGGGCGGCCGAGGGTTGTGCGCAGAATTCCCGCCTCCGGGGCCGCGTCCCGAAAGGGAGGCGCACGGGAAGCGCGCCCGCGGGGCCGCTCTCGCTTACGTCTCCGCGCGCGGCGCCTCTGGAAGCTGCTGCCGCCGAGTGCGGTGCCGGCGGCCGGCGCTGCCTCTTTTATGCGCCACGGGCTCCTTTGTGCCGGCACGGCAGCTCCCCGGAGACCCACGCGTCCCGCGGCGCTTCCCGGCACGGAGCGGGACGCGGCACCGGCGCCCGCCGCGCGACGAGCGCCTTCCCCTCTCACCGACCTTCATTTCCCCCTTCTTTTTTATGTTCTCTTTTAATTTATTATTTACTTATCACTATTGATGAGGAATTCGGTGCCCAAAGAAAAGCCTTGGGGACCCATGAGAGCTGGTGTGCACCCCGAGCCATCCCTCCACTCCATGCTGGGACTTGGCTTTGGGTGATGGCGGGAGCAAGAGGGAAGAGCCACAGTGGGATGCCAGGACAAGAGAAGAAGCTAATAAATATCTAATAAGTCTATTAAAGAATCTAATATCTAATAAATCTGATCTCTAATAAATCTAATATCTATTGAATCGTGAGGAAGGAGCTGAGCACCGTGCTATGGAGCAGGGCACATCTGGATAACCCAGCTGTGAGCCCGCTCCACAGCCCCTTCTGCAGGGCTAAGAAAGATCAGCTCTTACCCTGATCACATTATCCCCAAACGGGCAGCCAGTAGGGTAGGGTAGGGTAGGGTAGGGTAGGGTAGGATGGGATAGGATAGGATGGGATAGGATAGGATGGGATAGGATAGGATAGGATAGGATAGGATAGGATAGGATAGGATAGGATAGGATAGGATAGGATAGGATAGGATAGAAACGGAAAACTGGGAGCATCACTATGGCCTGAAAGCTGCGTCGGCCACCCTGTTTAGCACAAGTGCTTTGTTATCCGACGGTCTATTCCAGAGGGGCCTCTGGAATGGTGTTCAGTTCCCATGGAATTTGTGCCGGAGAGCTGCCTCCTCTGCGTTACTCTCGCTTTTTTAAGAGTCCTGCTGGGATGTGGTCCCTTGGCACCGGGGAACTCCGAGGGTCCCGCTCAGCTCGGCACCCACTCCTTCATGAAAATCAATGGGATTTGGGGATTTTTTTTATCGTTGTTTGCATTTGGATTTTTGTTATCCCAGTATCTCCAAGCCTGCGTTTTACTCCGCACTGCAGCCCGATATGAGCATATTTGCTCCTGTAATGGTCAGTCTTCCCTCTCCAGAGATTTCTGCCAGGTGGAAGCAGCTCCCAGGTGAAAACAAAGAGTTCGTGTTTTGCAGAGGGCCGGACCCCAAGCCCTTGGGATCACTGCACTTGCTGCAGATGTTGAGGAGGTCAGAGCAGGGCCTCAACGGGGCAGCCCTAACGTGGGCAGGGATTTCGGGAGACACGTTTTATAGGTGGGGGCAGCAACAAGCAGCTACAAACGTCTGGGCTGCTGCCCTCTGAAATAAAATATAGATCAATAGGTGTTGGGTATAACAAGCTGGAGAGGCAGCTGGCGGTTCAGAGCAGCAGCTGCGTGTGGACTGCTGAAATATTAAACTTCGATCATCTGAGGCTTTTTGTAACCTTTTGAGCTTGCTATTAGCATTAACAAAACACTCGCGTCAGGGGGTGCTTTGAATCCCGGGCACACTTTCCAGCTTAGTTCCAGAGGCCAGAAACCCTTTCCTTTTTGATGCTGGAGCTTGCCAACAGCCTCGAAGCCACGTGCGGAGCTGCACAAGAGAGAGGCCGGAGACCCCACGTTTCCCCAAAGGTCCCACAAGGGTCCTTTTCCCTTGGACACAGGGCAAATGGGCAAGGCAAGAGGTTTGTGCTGGAGGGCCAGCGGCAGCAGCCCCATGCACAAAGGGGCAAGAAATGTAAGGGCATGAGAAGAGCTCCCCAAAGGGCCTCTGCACTAGGGGCGACGGGTCTCTCGAGGGCTCTCCCCAACCACATAGACCTGTTCGCATGGAGAATCCAGACAAGATGTTATGGGTGCTAAATACAGCTCCCTTCCTTCACTTCTGAGTATTAGCTGTTCCTTTTCCTTCTCAGTTATGAGTATTTGCCCTTATTGTTGCCAGGATAATGGAGAGATGGTGCAAGCCGTTCTGAAACCCCTTTCCGATTGCTTCGCATGGTTTTTGGTGTCTCTGTGTGTCAGATGCTCAGCTGGTGCAAGCTGCTTCGCCCTCACAGGAGGACACCGGTCCGCAGCACTCGGGCATCGCTCAGTTCCTCCTCCTTTGAGATAGATCCGCTCCTCGGCTCTCGTGTGAACCACCTCCTCGGACCGGGGTTAGACCGTGACGTGGACAGCTCTAATGGGAGGCAGCTCCAGCGCGGCCAGTGAGGTCCTTCACCTACCGACCAGCTCCTTTGCACCCTGCTGGGCCACCTCGACTCATGGGAACCAGCAACCAGCGTGGCCCAGCAGGCCAGCCAGGTCTGAGCTCGGAGTGTGCTTCACCTGGGTGTTTAGTAGCCTGCGAGAAACTTTCCAGGCAGCTCTATCCATGTGAAAAGCTGCTGGGAAACTGTGGTTTTCCCGTGTGCTGCATCTGCCACAGGGAGGGCAGCGTGCGTCTCGGTCGCAGACAAAAGGAGAGGAGCCTCCGACAGCTTTCTGCTTCCTTTCTGCCCTCAGACAAGGGCCTTACACGGGGAATGTAGGTCAGCTCGGCTCTCTGGGTGGTTTTCAGTGGCCACACCGAGGATAAATAGGCTCTTAGCTCCTGCATTCTGGTTGTGCCTGACCTCTCTTGCCTTCCTAAGCTTCCCACTCCAGCCTGCACAAAACGCTCCCCCCGTTAGGAGAACGTGCGCACCTCAGAGGCGGAGCGGGTGCCTCACGCGGCGTTTTGGCACCGGTGCTCAGGAGCGCTTACGTGAGACGACGCTGCTGGAACTGCCCCAGCTCCTCACAGGTCTTCTAGGGAGGGATGATCCCGCATGAAGGCCGGGGCCCGGGGGTGGGATTTCCTCGCACACGGGCAGGGTCGGGTGATGCTCTACGGGGCTGGGCAGGCGCAGGTTCACCGGCCCCTTTTGATCATCTCTCCCTTATTCAGCTGCCGACCGCAGCTCCCACCACCACCTGGTCGGGGGGACGGGGCTTTGCGGTGGGACGCACGAGCCCAGCCCGGCGGGAAGGACGGCCATGGGGCAGGGGGAAGGCGCTCGCTTTGCCCCAGGGAGGCTCTTCCACGCACCCCAGCGCATTGATCCCCGAGCGGGTCTCCTGGAGAGGCACCGCCCGGCCGGCCTCAGCTCTGCGGGGTTTTCCAGGCGGGAATGCCCCTCCGCACGGACACAAAGCCCAGGGAGGCTGGTCCTCGCCTCCGCACCCTCCGCCCGCCCCTCCCAGCAGCGCTGCCTTTTTTGTGGTTTAAATGTTTCCTTTTAAGAGTGCCTTTTATTTCCAGCTTGGAGAGCAGGGGGACTAGAGACGGTTTAGGGATGCTGAAGTAGGAATTTACATAATCTGATTAGCGGGGGATTATCCAATGGCTGCTGAACAGTCTTAGTGTGCTTGAGCTGAAAACCTTACTATTCATTGCTCTCACCACCCCGCAGGACGACTGCACCTGCAGCACCCGCTAATTCCCCCCTGGGGTCTTCAAGGGGAAAGACCACGGAGCGGGGACGTGCTCCTGTTGCTGGGGGGCCAAGGGGAAGGGCTCGGGACCCGCGGCTTCCCTTGTGCCGCCTCTAATTGACCCATCCGTGTTAATCCTGGGGAAGCCCCAGCGAGGAGCAGCCTCCAGCTCCTGCGGAGGACCGGCCCGTGCGAGGGGCCCTCGCTGCTGTCCGCGGGCTGCAGCCCCACGGAGGCTCCTCGGGACGGAGGCGCCTTCGTGAAGGTGACACGGTGCAAGGAGCGGCAGGGACGCGGGGACCGATGCGCCCGCTCGGGCCGGGGCCACGAGCCTGCCCAGCAGGCTGAGAAGGGCTGACGGGCCGTGGGAGGGGGTCCCAGGCCAGGACGTGAGGAGGGAGGGGGGTGTTGGAGGGCGCCGTAGGTCCCGCAGCAGCAGATCCGGGGATGTCCGCATCCCTGCCAAGGGACACCCCAGCTCAGGAAACAGCCATTGAGCACACAGTGTCTCCCTTCCCATAGTGAACGTTTACCCACAGGGGCTAAATTATCACTGCTCCCTGCCCAGGAGGTCAGGCGGGGGCGGCAGCCTTTGGGACGAGCCCTAGATGTTCATGTGATGGTGGATCAAGGGGCAAAGGGCCCCGGGGGCAAAGGCCCAGCAGAGCAGGCAAGGCCGGGACACACGGACCACGAGCAGGACCCGGTTCCCCTCCGTGGAGAGGAGGTGTGGGAAAGGGCGGCCCGCTCCGATCATCGTATCCACTGATTTTCTGCGGAGAGGAACTGCGGAGCCCTTCAGGCGTACTTGAAAACTCAGCAGTGCATAACTGCACGGACTGGGGCAGCGCCAAATGCCCCAAAAGCCAGAGGAAACGGACGAAATCCGGGTTCTGACAAGATGAACACGGCTCACGGCTTCGGCAAAGCCACATCTGCACCCTGGACAGCACCCACAGTGACGAGGTGGAATCCCAAACTGAGGATATGCTCTGCAAAATGGAAATGGGATGGATTTCTCCTCTTCACTAAAGAGAAGAAACCTCCCGGTTAGGAAAAATACCCAGGAGCCTGAGCTTGATCCCATGCATCAAATCCAGAGGAAGATGGAGCACTGGGACGTGTTTCCATCATGGGGAGCCCCGTATGCCGGGCAAACGTAAGAGACTTTGAGCCATGCAAGAAAACGAAGCGAAGCAAAGCAAATCCCGGCAGCAGGGCCGCTCCGTGTAATCACCCGGGACTAACGGGACGCTTTGTCTCGGGGCGCCCTCGCACGTGCCCCGCGCGCTGCGGCTCCCGCGCTCGCTCCGTCCGTCCGGGGCTCTCGGCCGCCCGGCGGGGCAGCTGCCCCACAGCGGCACCGCGACACGGGTCTGCAGGGCGGTGCGTCCTCCTCGACCCCGTCGCAAGCAGCACGAGCGCGTCGTCCTCACACGGCCTGCCTAAACGCGGAGATCGCGTGGGGTGACGACGGCACCGTGGCCACTGTTTAGTGTTCTGTTTCTTTTTTCTTACGATTACTCCTCCTTTTCTGACCTGCAGGGAAGGTGCAACAGAGCAAAACCTGGGGACCAGTGACCAGACATGATTTTACATGTGCTAATGACATACACAAACTCATCTCTGATTTTGCTTTTGTTTTTCTGGGGCGGGGAGGGCTGCAATACAGAAACCTGCCCTTTCAGTGCATGTTGCCCTGACACGGGGGTGTCCCGCCAGCAGCTGCATCCTTTGAATGTAGTATGTGGCACCAGACACCCACGACACCATCAAGTTATGTCCAATATATCAACATCTCCACGCCTTGGTGTAACTCCTATTCCTGGATTTACCCAAGGGGTTATGGGTACAAAGTGACACCCAGGCAGTTCCATGTCCATGTGAGGAGGAACTTCTTTCCTGTGAGGGTGACGGAGCCCTGGAACAGGCTGCCCAGAGAGGCTGTGGAGTCTCCTTCTCTGGAGATCTTCCAACCCGCCTGGATGCCACCCTGTGCCCCGTGCTCTGGGTGTCCCTCCTGAAGCAGGAGGTTGGACTGGATGGTCTCTGGAGGTCCCTTCCAACCTCAGCCATTCTGTGATTCTGTGATTTAGCAGTTACCTAGTATCAGTACACACGAGTGGACGGAATCCCTGCATCCCCAATCCCTGCTTTGAGAAAATTCCCCTCCAGTGCAAAACTAGACCCTCATCCTGGTGTCTGCAGCAAATGCCAACGGGGAGGAGAACCGCTCAGCAATTTCCCCCGCTGCATTTCTCCAGCGCGGTGTGGGGACCCCGTCGGGTACAAATCCTGCCTAGTTCAAGCAGCTGCAGCATGGCCAGGTCCCTGTGCACTGGAAGCTGAGCACGAGCATGAAGGAGGTGGACACTTGCTCCCTGAGCAGAAAAACCATTTGGATGGACAAGAGAGAAAACGGAGGCAATGGAGCTTGTGTTTCCTGATGGATAAAATTCAGTCCCTTCCTCCAGAGGTTTTGGTCCTTTAGCACAGGCCCGTGCTATTTTTTGAAAGTTAAGGGCGAGAACGTGGTGCCTGGGTTCCCGGGAATGGGAACATCCCTGGGGTCACAGCAGCAGCCTCTGTTTGCTCCATCCTTAATTCCCTTTATGTGCATTGCCCCAAGCTCAGCTGCAGCAATCAAACGTCCCCACAGCGGCTGTGACTCCCTCCGTACGTCTGTCCCCCAGAGACGGCAGCAGAGCCGTCCCTTTATCTGCCGTTTATCGTCCGTTTATCTGCCGTCCCTTCCCCGGCTCCACACACTTGACCCACGAGGCGTGTGGAAAGCCCGTGCGCGGAGCGGGCGGACAGAGGCTTCCCTTGAGCAGCAGGGACCTTTCCCACCACAAATCCCTAACGCGCCAAGAGCGGCCGCCTCTCCCGGTCCCCGGATCGCGCGCGCGCGGGCGGAGCAGGGCGCCGGACACCCCGTCTCGGGCACGGAGCAGGGCGCCGGACACCCCGGCTCGGGCACGGAGCAGGGCGCCGGAGACCCCGGCTCGGGCACGGAGCAGGGCGCCGGACACCCCGGCTCGGGCACCGTTGGGGCGCCCTTTGAGCACCGGCCGCTTCCCCGCAGGCTGCAGCGACGCGTCCTGCCTCCCTCCCCTCGCCCCACGAGCGGCCGCTTCGGGACGCGGGACGGTTCCGTCCGGGGCCCTCGTGTTATTTACGAGCCTGGAAACCGGAGCCGGCGGGAGGGAGGGAGGGAGGGCCGGGCTTGTGCCGGGCTCTCCATGCTCTATTCATCGTGAGAAGGGATCACTCCAGCTAACTGGCGCGCGGAGATAAGGGTTCCAGGCAGTCTGCGCTAGCCTGATAAGCCAGGTTTGCACGGCGGAAAGATTATTCGTTAAGAACCTCAGGAAAATGAAATGCAGTCAGGAGCCTTATCAGCACAACCCGTTCCCGCGCGTGCCCACCCCCCCCCATACTTTTTCCATAAATAAAGCCTCCCGCCTGTGTCTCAGCTATCCAGGATGGGCACGGGCTCAGGATCAGCGCCCTCGCATGGAAAATCTGGTCTCTAAAGCACAAACCACCCTCCTACCCCTGCAAACCAGCCCCGTCAGAAACCTCCTCCTTGCTCGTCCACTTTGCTGTGATCCAGGTTCCCTGAAAAGGGAGAACGTGGGGGTATCTCCCCACAGCCTCTGTGTAGCACCGACCTTCCCAATCCAGGCCATGGCAGGTCTGCTCGGACAGGGCTGCATCTCCAGAGGGTGTTCACCACCCCTGTGCACACCACGGGCCTTACTCAGACATCACGTGGGTAATTCAGATTGAGGACCTCTCCGCTCCAGACAGTGTGGAAAAATCCACGTCGCATCCTTCTGTACGCTTGGGCTCCTGATTCCTGGAGAAAGGCACTCACAAAACGTGTTAACACTCCCCTGCCTCGCTCCACGTCTCACGCGGACCAAGGCTCCTCCTCCTCCTCCTCTGATCTGCACCTACAGGAGCTGCGGTGCTCCGTGGGCCCGTGGCAGAGCCCTGGTCTACCCGAGTGTGAGTTTTGCTGGAAATCCTTATTCAGAGGTGGGAATCGCTCCACGTGGCAGTCTGGTCGTCACACCAGACCAAATGAAGCCTGGTCAAAGCACCCAGCTCCACGTTTCAATCAGGCCCATGTCCCTCCATCCAGGTACGATGTCTGGAAGCCCAGAGGGAAGGTCTGCAAGACAGGGATGGTCTAAACCGAGCTGGTGATGCTGCGTCTCGGACCCTTCACCATCCTGCTCAGGAAACACCCCTGTGCCCGAGCGTTTCTCCTGCACGGGGATGGACGGCAGGTCCAGGAAGGCCGAGGTGCAGCAGCTTGACTGAGGGCTTCATGAGCTGGTTGCTCATGGAGGAGGCAGCACAAGAGCAGTGATGAAGCTGTTAATGATGGTCCTTGTTTCCATACAACAGCCCGCGAGGACGGGCGCCCCGTTTTGCCAGGGCCTTGCAGCTCCGTGCGAGGCGGCCGCGCTTCGCTCCCAGTTGACTGAAGGCAGAAGGAGCGGTAACGGGTCCGTCTGTGGCAGCCAAGGCCCCCCGGCTGGTTTCAGAGGCGGTAACCACAGCGATCGGGCGGTTGGAAAGAGCCTGAAGGGTGGGGGTTGCTGTCGCCAACCGGGAGGGCAGGCGGGCCTACGGGCCCGGAATGGGACGCAGTGGAACCATGGAGCATCCTGGACCGGGACAGGAACGGAGCCTACGCGGCGGGCCCCGCGCCTGGGCTGGCGGCTTGTCCCTGCTGTGCAGTCACACGCCTTAGCTTCGACAAGGCAGCAACAAGTAACGGCAGGGGCATCATTCCGGGGAACTGGACGTTTGGGTATCTGAGGGACGCAAGGCCACCTAAGGGATATGCGGAGGCCAAGCTCCTCCCTATGCACCGACCCCTGGTGGCACCAAAACAGGAGCTATTCCATAGCCAGCAGTTTCTCCCGCCATGTGCAGTCCAGACGGGTTCCAGCCCTGGGGAGCTCTGAAGCAAAACAGTGAATTTTGCAGATAACTTCCCCCAAAACGTCCCCCTCGGCCTTTGTTGTAAAATTCCCACGCGAGGAGGGCTCTCGGACTACAGGGAAGGTGTCTGGGTTCAGGAAGTAACGTGCACATCCATAAAGCCACAGGTTTTATCTAAAAAGAACCCACGGTTTCAGGTGCACTCAGTTCTGCCCCAAACCAAGCAACCCGGGCTCTCCTTCAAACCAACAGACCCAGGTGTTTTACTCCTCATGGCAGAAGAGATGCCGTCCGTTTGCCTAAAGGTGGATTCTGTCTAAAAAGGGAGGAAAGCGGCAAAACCCTCGGGACGCAAGCTTCTCCCAAGAAGTTGTTTCTTACGGCGTCGTCTCTTACAGTATCACAGCACAGTGGAACACAGAAGAGGCTGCAGAGGAGCAGAACCTCTCGGGATCCGTCCCGGCACCATTCCCAACACGTTCCCGCGGATTCCAGCGCGGTGGCGCTGTGACGGTCCTGGTGGCAGGGCCCTGGGCAGGCACGCACGTCAGGCTCACGGCTATTTGCAGCGTCTTCAGAGGCGGCTGCAAGCCGAGCAGGGCACCCGACCTGCGGCACATTCCTAAAGCGTTCGCTCACTTCTATTTCAACAATGATGCTCAACAGCTGGTCTCCAATTACTCCAGAAATACCACCTTGATGAGTCTAAGTTCCTAAGTCTAAATTTCAGCATAGCTCCCGCTTTCACTTGGAATGGTAAAGGGTTCATTTTGAAATTTTCAGACATAGAGATTTCTGTTCTCCAGACACAGTGAGAGGAATCCAGCACAGGCTCTGTGGAAAGTAATTCAGTCACTGACAAAGTTGTCCCAGAATCTCCAACTCGTTTTTACATCGCACCCATTACTATCCAAGCTTGTTATTATGGTAATAGAAGGTATTCAGAAATTTTAAGGACAGGAGGGGAACACTATGAGCATGCAATACAGCCTGCAAAGCACCAGCCATGAAACTCCACATGGTAATTTCTGTATCAAATATTTAACTTCTGCTTTAGGCTGTAGGAGGGATTAATTTCAGGGAAACACGCACAGATGCAAGCGCATTCATTTCCCTCCATCAAAAGCAAACCCTTCACTGACACTTCCTTTCTCCAAGGCGAGAGCTTCCGCCCACGCCCCTTCGTTACGGCTCTGACTTGCACGGCTCCACAGTCTCCATTCAGCTCGTAACTCCTGTGCTCCGCTCCCATCCGAACCAACAGGACGTTCGTGCATGAAGGCGAGCCTCGGTAAAGAACTGACACTATTAGGGAAACTAATGATATTAGACAAGATGATCAGCCGACGCCGATCAGCGGCTGGTGCATGTTTGCCATAGCTGAGCACACAGATACTCAGTGTGAGTGCCGGACAATGTTCTTATATAGGGGCTCGCGTGCAGCTCTCCAGTCTCAGGATTTTATTGTGCAATTCACACGGTAATGTTATTAGGGAACCAGAAAGAAAATAACTATGTATGGAGTTACTTGCTCCTGAACTTCTTGAGCATAAAAGAATTCTGCAAATGAGTAACAAAGGAGAGAACTAAGTTGCAGGAAGCCAAACTCTGGAATTAGGATATCCATGCGGTAATAATTATTTCCTTCCTTGATCAGCTTTTTCACCTGTACAAAAGACAAGATTCCATCTTATGAGAACAGACACTCACTTGTCTTCTCAAGTCTCAGACTCAAGACCAGCACAGAGGATTCCAAAGCATCAAAGAGTGCCAACCGTCTTCAATGCCAGGAAACAGCACCTCAACCTGTTTCAAGGGAACATCACCTACTTCTTCATTTGGACAACGGAGAAAGATCTGGACACATCCTGATGATTCTTTCCCATCCACAGGGTCACACAGTTTTGCCCAGATCCCATCGCAGACTTTAAGGACAAGTGGGGCAAACCCACAGAGCTCTGTCTATCAGAGGATTTCTGCTAGACAAACCCGAAGCTTCGGCACCTCCTTCTCAGATGCTCATCACCTCACCAAGCCATCACCACCTATTCTGCAGAGGCATCACAAGACCACTGAACAGCCTCAGTATGCATCAGTCATGCCTTCAAAGGAGCTTCACATTTCCTGCAAATATCAAATTTTCAAGTGTTCAAGATTGCTTACCGAGTTTTAAACCTAAGTTTAGATATTTACTCCCTTTATTTAGGAGTTACTTTCTCTGAGCACAGGGCAGCGTGCAGGCCGTCCGAGAGCACCAAGATCTACGTTCAGACCACTGCTGGAGATGGAGTCCTACAGGGCGACTTGACACATGACATTCCAAGCATCTCTGCTGTGTATTTATTACCTAGATTTTGAAACCAATAAAGGTGTAAACAGGAATATTCTCAAGCCTGGATGCCCTGTATTTCAGCATGGTTCTCTGCTGTGCAGCAACAAACACAATCTGGCACATCACCTTCGAATCATACAGGGCCAAAGATATGTTCAGGTTTTAAAACAACCAAGAAATGTTGCAGAACAGGCGGCTTCCACAGTCCAACTGTGTGTTTTTATTCTTTAATGACCTTGTTTTGGTCCCGGCTTTCCATATTCTCTCTGACCTCAAAGGAAGCTCCCATTTTACTCTACTGAAAATTCAAAAAAGTAAACCAGGAATCTCCTCAATGCAAAGCAAGGCCCAAGGATAATATGGAGGGTAAATACAAAGGTTCAAGTTTTATGCTATTTTGCATTCTAAGTAAGCATAAAACTGTTGAAGAAAGGAGACACTGGAAAAGGAACCTCAAAGTAGAGCAGTTTAAACCCATCAAGGTCTTGAAGAGCTGTGCAACAGGAGCTGCAAAACTAGATAAATGCTAATCGAAGATGTAAAATGCTCCAGTGGAAGAGCTTCCACAGTAAACATAACAGGAAGTGCATTCCAGTGCAAGCGGAATCGAAATATTATACAAAAAAACCATCATTTGTACACACAGAATCACATCAAAACTTACAACCAAGATTTCAAATTTATTAAAAAATAAAAAGCTTAAGATAAACCGCCAATAAGCAATATTAAGAAACATTTTCAAAAATGTGTTATTTTACAGTAACTGCAATGGATTTTGTTAAATACTGACCAAGATGACAAAACAAAGGATGAATCAACAGCTTCAGCTGCCAATTAGACTTTCACTCTTTTAATCCATGTTAAATATACATTTGTATCTTCTGAAGAGAAAAATATTTTAATTAAAATAATAAGTTAGACATAGTTAACATCAAATATTTAAGACATCCTCCCTCTCAAGGACATGCATTTTTTCTGTTAGTCTTTCCATCTACAAGTAGAAAGTCAAAAATTCAACAACATTATAATTTTCTGACAGTGGCATCTCTTTCATTCAAAGTTCTATCACATCTGCAAAACTTAAGAGTCTTATTATACATTATTTTTTTTAAAAAATTGCCTTTTGCCATTTTAAGGAAAAAAATGTGAAAAATTCTACCTGAGAAATTATCCCTTACGAGGCAAGGTTTACTTCACCAAGTAAAATGACACCAGCAGAATTTTACATCTTGCTCTTTCTAACCAGGAAAGCTAACAAGGTCACCATGCTGCCTGAAGGGCCAGCATGGCACAGGTTTTTGTTAGAAGGTGAGTATTTTACTCCAGTGTTTCAATGACAGGAGAATTCTGGAACACAGGAGTGGCAGGAAAACACAGGTGTCACTCCTGGGGGAAAACAGCAGGGGAGACCCAGGGTCCCCCTGGGATGGCAGAGCAGCAGAACAGCCACACGGCAGCAGCTACCTCATCTCTTCAGAACTGCATAAATACAAACACGCACCTGAGAACTGCAAACCGACAGCACGAAAACCTACTTCTATTTCAACCCAGTAACAGACAGAAAAGCTGCAACTTGGCCTTTTTGCCCGAGCAAACAATGGCTACAGGTCTTTTGTAAGAGAACATGAGAAGCAGCATCCTGACAGTGCTTCACAAGCACATGTGGGTCTGTACCACACATCTAGTGTAACTTACAGGCAGCTCCAACACTCTGGCTTTCCCTGCACAGGGCTCTGGTGCAAACACACACAAGGTCATTTGAAAGCCATTACCTCTAAACAAAACAGTGAGCCAAAGGGATTATTTCACTGACCAAAAGTGTAAGCAGTAACAAGAGAGTGGTCAGGCCTCATCTCCCTCTACGTACAAAGCCAAGTGGGGTGTTCATACTTGCAGTAAAGTTATTGCAGATTTGATGGAACAGTTGGCATTTGTACATAATACTGCTTAGACTTAGACAGCCACTGTTGCCAAAGACCTCTGCTCTGTGATCCCAATTTAAACAGTTTCATCAGTATTCCCTTTCTCTCTGTTTGTAAGAAAGTACGTCGGCTCATTTTCTAAAATCTACTCACAATATGTACACTCAAAACACTAATTGGGACATAAATCTAGAATTTTTTTCATGTGAAATACATCCCAGTTGCATATACCTTCATGTTCCTAAAAAAAGGGAGAAAAAAAAAAAACAACCAACAAACAGATAACATTTCCTGTCCTATTGGGATGCAGTGGTTAGTTCACGAAAATAACAACATTCATAGGAAAATCTCCAGTGTAAAGAGGGATTTCAGTTCCTCCTCCCATTCATTTAATATTACACTGTTTCCCAAAGTTCCCTTCAGCTGAAGCAGGTCACGGAGGTTCTGTGTAGTTGAAAAAGGTTCCAATACCAGAACAACCTGTTACATATTGTAGAGGATAATTCTGTCTGCGAGAGCTGAAAACTGAAAATGCCTCCTCAGGAAAAAACAGTCATTTGTCCTGCTTGTCTGGGATTTGTCCATCCTATTCCACTCTCAAGTCTGAGAATTTTGATAAACTCTGGAAGGTCTAAGCCTTTTGGCCACAGTTTTTATTTAAATATTCATCTGCCCTTAAGCTTTTTTCTTCTCTACATTCCCTTTGCACATTTTGCTTTGCTCTTTGCCTTCTCTTCAATTCCCACATCCAGCCTTCGTTTTCTTCCTTTAACTGTGTCTGGAAGAACACAAACACGATGAAGGTAACTATTAATTAAAAGAAATGTAAATGTCTCCTCAGGAAACAGATGAGACTTTACTAGAGGAATGTATCTTGATACCTTAAGGAGAAGGGAAATTACAAACTGCTCCAAGGATAGCAGGTGATCAGTAGATTTGAATGACTTCATCCCATTCTTCGACGGGCCAGACACCGTTGTCCTGAACGTTGGATGGGGAGCTCTTCCAGTCCCACGTCTTCACGGGGACCTTCCAGTCTGGGCCATAGTTGGCTTCCACGTACTGCAGGGTTTCACAGGGCACGTGTACCTTGAGTTCCACAAACTCAGTCCAACACAGAGTAAACTTTGGAAAGAGATACCTGCACCATGAGAAAGAATCCAACTGTTAGCAGAAGCCTGAGGTGCAAATCTGCTTAAATCTGCACAGAAAGGAAGCAACTGTAAGTCACCAACTTATTTTTATGGTTTCTCTCAATACATAACTTCTTATCTGTTAGGTACTTATTAATTACTTAGTAGACAATGGAACTCCATTCTCTAATCAATTGTCTATCAGCAATAGCCAAGCAATATTTGTCATGTATCCTTGATTCTATTGCTTTTTATCCCTATACTGTTCTGTCACCTGTAGGAAATTACTTAGTTCTCATCTCTACTTTTCCCTCTAATTGAACAACTACCTCATTTACATAGGTGGCATAAACTTCAATATAGGTAAATTTTTGAGGGAAATTTTTGGTAAAAGCAGCATGAAAGTCAGTCAGGACTGAAAACAAGAAAACTAACATAAAAGTGTCCAAATCCCAGAAAAAAATAATTTGTTTTCAAAACAGGTTTCCACCTTCCTTCGCTCTGATCAAACAAAGCATGTTTAAACATGGTGCCAAAGTCAGAGCAGCTGCAAAGTATTAAGACACGGTTGCTACCCTATACTTTTTGAAACCTGTTTGGCCTATTTAAATTAAAAAAACCACAGCTTGGTTCTTTATCTGGTCTTTTCTCTCGAAGGGTCAACAGGAGCTTCACCTGTATGTCACCAGTGGAAACGTAAAGATTTGCACGGCAAACGCAGAGCAAAAATGCAAAGATAAATTTCACAGTTTCATCACAATGAGGTCAGAGCCCAGGTGCTAAACCAGAAAACAGCAGAGCCTATGGAGCAGTACTCCCATTTCTGACACCACGAAATTTAAAATGCCATTTTGAACGATGACTGATTAAAAGAAATCACAGGCACGTTGCCCCTTGGAAGGGAAGAGGTTTCAAGCCTTGTACATTTGCATGAACTAAAATTCCAACATATGCCTTTAAGTATAAAGCTAACATTGTTTCTAAATAGTGAACAAACACTTCTGAACATAAAAGCATCTCAATTTTATGCCTTAAGTGGAAAAGAAGAATAATCAAGCACTTCTGAATTTATATCCAGGGACTGACTACTGAACAGCTCTAAACTAAACCTTGAGGCGAAAAACAACAGCTAGAAAGGCAAAGACAAAGTAGACAAACTTTATCCGTGGGCTTTTAATCATGAAATAGATATTATTAAACTAATATTAAAATATTTACTATCATTATATAAAAAAAACCCACTGCTTCCCACTGATACTTCTCATGACTAGAAACCTTGCCAATCATTTACTCATTCCAAGCAGCTGGGATAAAGCCACAGTATTAATATTAATACACTGTTTTGCATACAGACTGTTCACTGCCCCCTTTTTTTTTTTTTTTTTCATTTCAGTCTCATTTTGGGCTGAATATAATTATTAAGGTAGCAGAAAAAATGGTTTCTTTCTTTTAAAAAAGGACAGAAAAATTGGAAAAAAAATCGTTTAATGAATGTAACAGACGTGGCATTCCAGGATACAGGAGCTGTAACTCAGCAAGTGTACATGGATTCAAAGTCCCCTTAGGTTCCCATGCCTACGACTGGTCATAACAAGGGGACAAAAAAAAAAAAAAAAGAAAGAAAGAAAAATCTCAACTTTTAAGTATTCAACATCTGATGTTAGAATGTAATTTCTTAAGATGATGACAACTCCACCAGCACAGAAAGAGATACCGCAATTTACATGCAGCACATGAAAACTGAAAAAAAATGTCAAAAGGAAGGAAAAAAAAAGCTAAGAAAAAGTGAAGGAAAAGTCAACAGGTTTCTAAAAACACGCCACAAATAAAATTATCCATAATCTTGTACGGAAAAACAGACATTAGGGCCACTTTGGTGAACTGTAGGGAACTATTGGGTATTCTGAGAAACAGCTCTGCACCAGGTCGCTTCTGTTAAAGAGCTCTTCCTTTTATCTTTTTGTGACAAACACACCTTGGCCATTGAAGACCCCAGTCTTCCCTTACCCCTTCAGAACAACAATAAGTGAGAGGAGGTATCAGACACTATCACTGCCTGGGTGACAGTGTGTCACTAGGTTTCTGCTACACAGACGTGCACTTAAAGCAAAATATGGAAGGTAGTAACATCCTGCAAGAACTCAACATCCTCACCTGGTCTGCAACTGTCTCTTTCTGCGTTAAGTACAAAAAAATCTAATCATACAAATCTAAACTGAGTTTGCTGATAGACTAAAAAATGTTGCATTTCTTAATACTGAATCCTATTTAAAATTTCATTTTCAGAATGGGAACAACAAAATGATCTGCAGGAGTCATCTGTACAGCTTTCTTAACATTCCTGTAGGAGAAACACTCAAAATCATTATAACAAATCCCCAAACCACATTCTTTACTGTGTATGTGCACTTATGACCTTCTGCCACAACGCTCTCATCGGGACAGATGCCAAAAGGTTAATTTTTTACTGCAAAATTAGAACATGCTCTATCACATTTTTCAAAACTTCTTTCTCATCATATCTCTTTGCCTTCATTACATTTCAGAGTGTCTGTGTGAAAAGCTGACAGGCCACCGTTTTTTAAGATTTCACAAGAAAATCTACATTTGGCAAGTCCAGCACCTTTTCTAGGCAGAGGCAGCACTGATCTTTTCAATTTCTGTAGTTTCAAAGCACAAAATCTCTGATGACAGCCTTGCCACCAAGGGCAGAGTGCTGACTGCTAGCTCCAGAACTTCACTACACAACAACACACAGCACGGGATGCCAACACTAACTTGTTCTACTCCCCTCCTACTAGAGATATAGATATAGTTCATACTTAAATTTCTTGCCCGATTTGGCCTGGGTTCCTCCATTCCATATGTGGTCATCCTCTTCATAGAAGAAAAAAATATCGAGTTTTATTTCACCTTCTCCCTGGAAAGAGAGTTCCAAGCTGTCCTCTACCTGCAAGACACATACGTACGCTCATAAAAATTAATGAAAAAAAATGCCAGTAGGTTTCCAAGAACAAGGTTATTCTGTTCAGTATTGAAGGGTGCCTGCTATACCAACTGAGAAAAATACACTAACTCACCAACTTCTTTTGGCACCTTGAGAAAACTGGAAATTTTTTTCACCTTCATGGGTGACTACCTTCTCTCACTTCTACTACCAAATCTTTGCTCTCTCCCACAAAGCCAAAACCAAGCTCTCTACTTGGGCTTAACTGCAGGGTCTCTTTCTTTCGACAAGGAAGTAAAGACAAGTGGTTTCCTCAGGAATTCTTGCAGGACACCATAAGAGCTGTGTAAAGAAAGATGTTGGTCTAGAACAACTACTTTTCATTCAGTCATTTAACAACAGATCAGCTTCTACTGTTGCACTTGCTATAATTTGAGCATCATGAATGAACATCTACCTTAAGTACCTTTCTTCACACAGTCCACAGTATCCTATCACATTTTAAGACTGTTGTTTGGCGAAAATTCCTCTTATAAAAGAGCTAAGAAACCTCAGTGAACAAATACATAGTTGGCTTTATTTAAAACATCTCTCTGGTGAAAAAACCACTAGCACCCATTAGTGAAGTATCTCCTGAACTGTGGCTTAATCTCCATAACCCTTCTCATTTGACTTTACCTCTTTAACCTCCAGGGTCTACTCTAAAGCCTTTGCTCTAGCAGAGCTAAGTAAAGGTCCACATAAGCTGATGCTCTCCTCAAGCAATCTTTCCCTCTCTGCTAGCTTTGCAGAAAGGAACACAATCTAAGTGTTTTTTTCACTGTTTGTCATCTATGACCAGGCCTATTCAGTATCAAAGATCTAATTCTACCTTAATTTTTTTAGTTTCTCTTGCACCAATTAAAATAAGTTAGATCCTTTTAAATTAATTTGGAAGTTCTGTGAAGTAGAATTCATACTCTCCAAACAAGACTAGGGCTATAGTCATATGCTGCCTAAGAGAATGCAGAACAGTCAGTAAGACTATATGTTTAAGGAGATCACTCATAAGCAAATATGTAGGGGGAAACTTAAAAGAACCAATTCAATGGAAATAATTTGTAGCTACACTGAGAACATATCTTAAAAAAAGAAAAAGATGCATGAAGCAAATTATTCGTTATCTGCTTACCTTGCCAAATTTGTGCTTCAGTGGTAATCCTGCGTTCTGAAATGCTGGAATGATGTCTGCTTTGTAGTCCCTTATAAAGATCCCCAAATCTACATCTTTGCTGTAAGGAATGATACTGCACTGTCTATACCAGCCTGAAT
>PTEX01000090.1:1882950-1895059 GCA_003342815.1 Eudromia elegans | reverse complement strand
AAAAAAAAAAAAGAAAAAAAAAAAAAAAAGAGGAAAAAGAACACTTAATTCAGAACCATGAGATTCAGAACAGAATACAGACACAGAACTAAAGCAACTAAGACTGAACTGACATAAGGTCAACAGGCTGAGATCCTTCAAGGAGGTCATGAACAAGATTTTGATCTCTCTGTGGCATTAAACTGACTATACTGAAGAAAACAAATATTACTCTAGTTAGCTCCCTTCTCCAGAAAGCTGGGAATGGAAAGAAATCCCTATCACTCTTAAAGACACAACATCTTCAGTTTGCTAATCTAAATGTCCAAAAATAAAAAGAGAAATTAGATCTGGGCCTAAAGTCATCAGTGAACAATTACCGGAATACAACTCTGCTTTTAGAAAACAAATATTTCAAACAGCGAGATGTAAACCCTTTTTTAATTACTACAACAAAACGATATGAGAAGCATATCATTTCACCTATCCCATTAAAGCTATTTTTTTGGTAAGTGTCCATTCAGAAGGTGATTGTCCATAAGACTGAATAAACACAAGTCAAATGCTCATAAATATATGGACTTAGACTTTATTGTAACTGAAACAGATGCTATTTCTCCTGTGATAAAGATATTACTTCCAATTTCTGTAGTAATATTCTGTACTGCAATAGGATAACACATAAAAGGTTGTGTTTTAAAATATACTGTAAACTGCATTTAAAAAGTCAGTCATAAATATCAACTGGCATGTAACGAAAATAAACACATAAGAACACCAGAGAAATGTGTATTTTCCAGCTATGACTTCAATAAATCGGCAGTACAACTTAGCTATCAAAGCTATGATAATGCAACACAAGCTCTAAAGCCACTATTTGTCTTGAAGTTTGCTCAGCATCTACAAGGGTCAGTATTTTCAAGGAAAAGTATTTGATTAAAAGAAAGAAAAAATGTTTGTTTTAATAGACCTAATACAGATCATCTGCCTCCTACCTTCAAACATATTGGCTGTAACCTCAACTCATATCGTAAAAGCAACAGATAATAAAAAGTTTAAAATTTCAAATGAGCTAAAATATGCACTGTATCACAAATGCTTTACCCAGGCAGGTCCCACTGCTCAGCCAGAACTTTACTCCTAAGTTATTTAATGTCAGAGCAGCCAGATGTAACAAGGACTTTGCCTTTTTCCTGAACTCCACTGCATCCAAAGAGACGTCATCAGGGTACAGCTGGAAAACAAAGGAAGAGTAAACTATTTGCAGAGAGAAACATATCTCTTCATATTTCAGTGTCCTAAGAAAAAATAACCTGTACAAATTTTATGTACATAGTACTTGAGAATTATCCATTCCCATGTATGAAAATGTGCACTGGAATGGCAATTAAACTCTGAAAAAATCACTCCTCAGCTTTTCCAAACCAACAGAATGCAAATCAAACTAAGTGAAAACATATGCCTACTGGGCACCACAGTTCTCCAAGGGGACAGACACAGAGTTAGACAGATTCTGAGTATATTACAAGTTTATTTGGCGCCACCACGTGTTATAACTGAATATCGACAACTTCAGCCCTTAATTAACAGTAATGTGCATAGAAAATAATGCCTATCTTCAGCTACAAAAAACCTGCTGCAAGTTACTTCGTAATGCAAACCCAGCAGCGGTGTGGAAAAGCCTGAGCAAATGTGACCCTATCAACCACGTGGATGATGTATCAGTCACTCAGCACCACTACTGATTCCACAGGGAATCCCTCAAACACAGCTGAAACAAGAATTCACTTTTCAAAAGCTCTGAGAACTCCCAGTTTCAATACAAGGAGTATTCAGCACAAGGAGCCAAGCTCCAAAGTTCAATACACCTTCTAAGGCACGTTTTTCTGTAAAAGGTGTCTTGTGCCTGGATTTAAGCTCATTTCTGGACATCACAGGCAAAGCAAATTCCCACATGTAGCCCTGTACATGTACAGGAAGACAGGGGGTCAAAAGAGAAATCTTTGCCCCAAGTTCTCAGCATCTGAAGGCTGGAAATTCTGATGTCTTCCTTTTGCCCCTTCCCACAGAGCTAGAAGTCACAGATTCGGTGACCTGACTCTCACTCTGCAGTATTAACTGTTGTGATTCAATTCTTTATCTCAATTCTTGTCAAATTAGGATCCCCCTGCCCCAGCAGGAAGCTTTCTACCATCTGCTAAATCAAACAGCAATACTCTGAAAACACTGTTCTAAGCAGTGAGGAGACCATTAGCTTACATGGAGGAAACGAAAAAGAAAAAAAGGAATGACTGAATAATTACACCATTTCACATAAACATAGCTAGAATGGCGGAACTGAAGTACATAGTTTGAATGAATAAAACAATATTACTGAGAAAAAGGAGAATTTTGACAAGTTATACTTTTGACCACAAAGATGCATAACATCTTAGTCTAATTTACATGAAATATATTCAACAGTAACAAACGTGGGAGAACTACAGATAGATACCTCAGTTTTTGATCACGGGAAAAAAAACACCCTCACAAATTGAAGAGAATGATTATCTTTTCCAATTTTTGTTTTATTACTGTTAATTTCTGTGGATTAAGTCTCAGATCCTGTTCTTTAACTTCATAAATGCACTCCCGTTCAAGCCAAACACAATGGATAATTTGCACGTTTGGGCGCAAAAAAGAACAATTTACGTAACGTCTCAGAGACACCACCCGATTACCACTAACCTGAAAGAAAGCCCGAGCTTCTCTGTACCTACATTCAAGAAATCTAGAGTGTGGAATCTCCTCAAGAAAACTGGACGGATTTTGGGGAATTTGAACTTTTAAGTCATCAATGGAAACAGGCAGCAGTTCAGGCCTGCAAGGAAAGAATAAATACCCCGTTTAATTCCTTTACAAGCCACACGCCGTTTTCTCCTCTAGATTCAGTTAAAAATTCACCACACAGAACTGCCAACAACTCTTCTGTCCAGACATACCTAAAATCTCTTACAAAAGAAGCTTTAACACATTCCTCATGCATTTACAAAATTGAAGTTGTTGCTTAAAGAAGATTAAATGTTTATAAACCTTCACTTTGTGAGAAATTACTGGTTCTATTAAAGACTGCACTAAATTTGTTCAAAGCTTTTAATCATAGTTTTTGAAGATTCAGGCTTTTTTTTTCTTTTTCTCAGTTGTCTAAACAAAGATGCACTTAAATTCTGGCCTTTATTTTCAGGATATCAACTTTAAAATAAAAAAGCTATTTCGCTTTTGCATAAATGAGATGCAATATTTAACAGTTTTCATAAATGACTTTATATGTGTAGGCACAAAACAAGTACAGATTATTGGTTTAAAAAAGGAAGAAAATGGCCTCAACTTTAAGAAAAAACATAGATAGATTTCATTTTGACCTGTGAGATGCTTGGCTGTTTCTGTCTGGTTTCTTATGGCACACACATACCATATTACTCTTATTATTCTTAAAAATTAATATTTATGTGTGTATCTGGCTTTGAATTCCTTTTTTTTAAAAAAAAAAAAAAGGTTTAGTGCACAAGTAATATCACCAACTTTAACATTTGTTCCAAGCAGGAGTCCTCTCCATGCTTTAAGGGAGGATTAGGCGGAACATCATTGTGTTCCACAAAGGTAGAACACCTTCGTGCTATAAAAATCACCTCTCTATTCACACTCTTTAACACTAGTCATTTAGACTACTACTAAACAGACGTATGTTGTTTACATTTTTTCTTGATGATCAACACTGAAATTACCTCTTTATTCAACTTTTAGCTACATTAGCACTACAGAAGGCTGTCTGATTACGACTGCTAATCTCAAATAACAGTAACATAATCCATATCTTAAGCAACATTTATTTCAGAATACTTTAGACTCATGATGACAGTCATCAGATACTTTTAAATGTTGAGTCAGATGTGGGTTTTGGATATCGAAATATCCTAATGCACATCCAATGTGCATCTGCTACTACTAAATACCTTGCTGCTTTTACTTCACCTCTCTCATTTTTGCAGGGGGGGGTTGGACCAGACAATTTCTAGGGGTCTTTTCCAATCCCTAACGTTCTGTGATTCTGTGGTAAGCATTAGGAAACTTCTAATTTGCAGATAATTTGGATTTATCTTTACGCTTTCAGTTTATCTAAACTTTGAGAGCTTCATTATTCAAAAGCTGAATTTTATGATGTTCGCAGTGATTTTACATACAAGAGAGGGGAGTCACTGTGGAAGGGCCAACACAGTCTTTATTTCCTCTTTTATGAACTCACTTTTCATACGCCCCCGAGTAGCGACCAAAGTGGAGCTTCCTGAAAGGCACAAACTTTCTGTCCATATGCTGCTTGAGCCTCAAAGGGCCATGCCACAGGTAGTGGCCACTCCTCTCGTAAAACACTACCAGGTGAATAGCATGGGAGGCCAGTTTAAAGATGTAGTGCAAGGGAATTTCTGTCCCAGACAGGTCGTCCATTCCGTCCAGGCGTGGGTCTTTGTGCAGAATCTTCAGCCACTGGAACCCCATCTTCTCTGCAGTCCTAAAAAGGTCCACCTAAAAACAAGAGAGTGAGCGCGAGATTAAGAGAACAGGAACAAAAACTCAATTATTACAGCACTTATTACAAAATAGCACTGTTCCCAGACTTCATTGTCTAGAGGCAAGTATAAACTACCCAAAACAAAGTTCTGAATCCCAGATACAACCACTGCAACTGCTATCTTTCCTGAACTTTTGTCCCTCAAATCATTCAGTAAAACCTCAAACTAAATGTTGCAAGCCTTTTCTCTGACACTATGCTAAGCTTGCTTTTGTAACATCGAAAAACACCCCTCGGCTGAAGCTCTTCATTTGGTACAAAATAGAATCCAAGATCTCTCCCATAATTAATTCTACCTGCACTATTCTGAGAAAGTCAACCATGTGCACAGATAGCTACCGGGAGATATCACTCATATTTTTCAAATATATTAATGGTAAAGCCAGTGACTCATACTACTGCAGATTCTATTATTAAATCACTCCAAATTTACCTGAAAATCTCAAAGCCAGAATTTTACAGTCTTTATAACTTTGGCTAGTCTGCTCTATTTCTCTTCTATGTAGAAGTTTCTAAGTAGAGAATAAAACACTTTCTAAGAAACATTCTAAGTTTTTCTCCTAGATTCAGCTTTAGTCATTGCTCCTTTCAGAACAATTTTCTTTTTACATTTTTTTCTTATCATAGGTGCATTTTGCTTCCCTCCATTTCCTGGTACTCAGCAACATCCTCTAAAGCTGACGATTAAAAAAAAAAGTTTTCTTTGCATTCTTTGTACAGTTAAATGTGCTCATTGTCAGAATTAGTTCAGATTTTATTTTTTAATCCAAGACCAAAATTAAGAGTTCCCGTATTGAGATCAGGTCTGGTACTCTGCAGCTTCAAACTGTCATCAGAAGTTACTCTTGTATTGAATTTGGTACTTTTGAGTCCTTAAATTATACCATTAATGAGTACAAAATTACTGAAAAATTTTATTTTATGCCTTACACTAGTCTAAATGTCATCAGCCACCAAGTAATAACATCAGGTAACATGCAAGTCAACAGTATTTTTATTTAAAAAAATGTATTGCAGATCTTTTTAAAACTTTTGAATATCTGAAATAACTGTTAATGCATCCACCCTGAAGTGTATTACACAGGTCTATTAGTTTCTCCAGTGGATCCACACAGATAGGATCAATGAACCAAAAAGCAATAGGGAGGGGGCATTATTAGAACAGTGTTCTAACACAGAAAGAGACCTCTTCTCAACTGAAATCCTTAACTGCAATGGGAAGAACAATCAGATGATCAGATCCTGAATGAGGATCTGGGTTGCTTCAGTAATTCAGTAGTAGTTCAGTTGCTTCAGCATTAGTACATTTGAATGTTTCTTGCCTAAATCTCTATAAGCACAGAAAGGTACAAAATAAAGTGGTTCTAAAAGAAATGTAATCTTGCAGTCTGTGCCAGTTTTTCCAGTTTTGCGATCCTATTCTTCTCTTCCACAACTCGAGACCTACTATGGCTGTATCTCTGAGACAGGCTTAAGGGTTCCTTCTTCCTTGC
Source organism: Eudromia elegans (assembly GCA_003342815.1). Lineage (NCBI taxonomy): Eukaryota > Metazoa > Chordata > Aves > Tinamiformes > Tinamidae > Eudromia > Eudromia elegans. Next base: position 1,888,981 of record PTEX01000090.1, on the reverse strand, counting down.
TAATAAGCCAATTTATTTTTTTTCTTTTTGAAGACGGCCTCTTCTTAAAATTGCATATGAGTACTGCTGACTCCCTTTAAAAAATTTCTGATTATCTGGAATGACTTTTAAAATATCGATTTTCTAAACACTATTTTGACTTCTTTCAAAGCATTGAGGTTTATATTCTTATGTAGTGACTCATGTGCAGACTGCTGTCTGAATACCTTCCTTCTGTTCTAGAAAAACGATTAGCAAAAAGTCTTTTTACAAGATTTCCACAGAATGTATTCAAGCAACCTTACTACAGATATGAGAGCATTATGTCACAAGACTCTAACTACAATATAGAAACATGAACTGGAGAAGAAAAGGCACCTACTTCATGTTTCCACGTTTTGTCCAGTAGTGCAAATGTAGTGAAGTCTCTTGGAGCACAGAAATACTTGCATTCTGGACGAGGGCCATCAGACGTACTTCTGATCTGTTCAATGTCTTTATCAATCAGTCCCAGCACCAAAGGATCAATCAAATACACTGGTATATTTTGACTGGATATCAAACCTAGGAACTTCTTAACCACATACTGTTTGACAGAGGGAAAAACAGAGGTTAGAAACCTTTACTCTAAATATGCAAAGGTTAATATTTAAAACTACAGACTCATAGAAACAAGCAACTCTATCTCCCAGTAGGATTCTGATCTCCTCTGAGTATGAGCTTTATTTGCACAAACAGCTGTGCATACAGAAATTCTCTACCTCAAAAGAACAGTCTGGCCTCTGCCTTTCCAAGTCCCTAAACCCAGAGGACAAACCTTTTAGAGTGGTCTATTTCTAAAAGTTAGAGAAGCACTTTGAAGACTGAACTGTAGAGCACAAACAAAATAGAGATAACAGGACCGGATGGGATGCAGTTCTGTCTGCTAAGGGAGCTGACTGATGTAAATCTCAAGCTGAGCTCTTGAAAGGTGGCAGTGATGGGGAAGTGTTCCTAAAGTTGAAGGAAATGGCAAACACAAGGCCGTTTTCAAAAATGAGGGGAATGCTAACCATTTAACCTCATACCCCAGGATGCCTCTGGAACAAGCCCCTGGAAAGGCACATCCAAGTCCATGAGGGGCAAGAACACCGCTGGGAAGGACAGCAGCTTTACCAAGGGCAAAATGCTAAATAATAACACTGATTATCCCCAAGGAAGAAGTCTCCAGCCTGTGGACAAGGGGAAAGCAGTGCATGCTGCTCATCCTGAATTCAACAAGGTTTTTATCCCACTCTCCAAGAGTATCCCATGCCTAAAGGGCTGAGACACAGACAACTGGATCATGTGCTGGGCACAGAACCAGCTCCACGAGGCTCACACCTGATCAACAGCTCAGAGCCTGGGCACTTGCTGGTCCCTCATGGCTTGATCAATATTGGTCAGCTTTGGTTCATGGCTTTAACAGTACTCTGCAGGATGGCCACACCAGGCACGCACTGGGCTGCACTCACCAAAAAAGCAACCTCGAGGTGACAGAAGTCATCGATTCTCTCGGTCTGGCCATGTCACTCTGGGTTTGGAGTCTTGGGCTCCCTCCAGGACTAAACGGACTCTGGTTTACTGGAATGAGTCCAGTGAAGGGTCAACACTCCTCAAGTTAGGTGGCCAGAGCACAGGAAAGGTCTGTGACAACCGCACTTGCTCAGCCTCAGGAAGACAAGAGTGTGATCCAATTCCTGTCTTCAAATATAGAGCACGAGGGTCCAGGGAGATGGAGCTGCACTCTGACAAGCTGAAAGGAGCTCGTCATGAGCAACAATACAGAAAATCCTTATCAGATGTTCATAATTTGTTGTGTCTAGTGAGACACTGGAATAGAGGCTCAGAGAGCTTTTGCGATCTCCATCTTCAAGATATTCAAAGTTTACCTGGTAAAAGGCTGGAATAATCCAGCCTATTCAGCTCTGCTCTATCCAGAGTCTGGAATCTGCACAAATTAACACATGACAGTAACACACACCACGGTGTGGCACATACTGAATAAGGACCTCATATAGCCTCAGAGAGACTCTACATGCAATAGATTGGACATGACAGATCCTTAAGGCAGACCAGCAAGAGCCCTCGTAGCAAAGATTTTCTATACTGTTCAATGCTTTAGATTTTGCTAGGTTCAACAGAGACATCTGGTGGAAAGAACAAGATTAGACTTGCTGGAAAAAAAAAAAAAAGCCTAACACTATAAAAACGGGAGCAGTAAATTGAAGGAAGTGAGACGTATACAGTCTTATCGTATGAAGTGGTTTAAAAATTATTGCCACATCTTTTGTTTATAGGAATAGTGATAACTCATCATGAAACTACTCTCAGAAGTCTGAACGACAACAATGTGATATAGTCTATACCATGAGAAAGCTGGCAAGGAGGTAGATGCCTATTAAAAGCTTAGTATATATTTACAAATTAATTACTATCTTGACAGAAATATATGACTTTTCTTGTTTTGTTGATGCATGACGACGATGTGATTCAATGAGAAGTGCAGTCCAAAGGCTGCTATCCAGTTCCTTGATACCAGCATAGCTGGGCATTCAACTATGGCCACGGTGCATATGGAGCTAAAAGTGGTAACAAAAGGATTCAGTGCTGGTTAAGTGGATTTATTCCTCAACTCTGTGGAGAATTTCAGTTAAGTACATTTAAACACACATGAAATACAGAAGATTTACGACAGCCATAGCTTCCTTGTTACTTAAAATATGAATGTCACTGTTACATTTAAATATATCAGTTAATGTCTAAATCTACATCTCAAAAAAATAGTATTTTGGTTACAACAGCACCATGAGGCTTTCTGATCGTATTTTATTAGTTTTTCTGTCACTTCTCCAGGAACTTAAGCCGGAACTTAAAGAAGGTCACGAAAAGAAAAAGATGGTCATGATTTCAAGCGTCTAAGAGGAAATCCTTTCAAATAAAATATTCTGGACTTGTCGTGCAAGCATTTAAAGCAAGCTGAGAGCGGAACAGGTGTTTGACAGGGCTGAGGAGCACTCCGCTTCACTACTAATAACCCTGCAAAATCAAGCTACCAATCGAGTTACTGCCAGCAAGCGGTCCACAGAGCAGTCTGTTTGGATCACCCCCAAGCACAGCTCTTAACAAGAGCATCTTCCCTCCTACTCAGCACAAACAAGTCTTTTAAGTGGCTATTCCGCTAACTAGCAACATATGTCAAACTGCACTTAAAGCAAAGAGCACACGGTTCTCAATTATCGGTGCTCTTCTTGGGAGATCCATTGACAAAATGACTTCTGCAGGAAGGGCTCCAAACAACTGCTAAATACAGAGGTTGTAACTGAGCTTCTGATTCCCTCAGGCCAGCATCATGTTTTGATTGCCCTCAATCTTGCAAATCTTAAAGAAGCTACAACAAAAATTTCCCACTGGAGGATCTAATGGGACTCGTAGCCCTGTTCCTGAACCCTGGAACTGTAGGGGGCAGTTACTGGGACACTGCTCAAAGACAGACTTGAATCATTGTTAAGTTTATGGTATTAAGTTAAGTTGATGTTGCAGTTGTTGTATTTAATATAGGTATTGTTAAGATTGTTGGAATTAGGGGGAGGGGGTGTTGCTAGGGCTGGCACCTAGCAACTTCTGGAAGGATCAGTCTGTTGGTTTTATGGTTGTGAGTGTTCCCCCCAGCCAATCAGGCTGTAGGAAGGGAGGGCTTTAGGAATCTCAACCAATGTGGAGTGAGGGGGGGCCCACCCTTGCCCTATCATTTTGAAATTCCTAGTTTGAAGTTTGGATATAAGCTTCGTTGTGACTTTTAATAAACGGTTCTGCTTGCTTGGATTCTGCCTGCCTGTCTGCTTCGTGCTTTCCCCTCACCGGCGTGGTTGGTGAGTGAGTGAGTGAGTGAGTGAGCGAGTGCCCAGCAGAACCCCCCCTCTCTTCCCCTCTATTATTTTTCCCCTCTCCCTTCCTGCKCCATCCCTATTTCTCGATCCTTGGACCCTCAATCCCCTGCCTACCCCACCGCGTGCTGGAGGCTGAGACAGATCGGAGTTTTGTCTCCAGCGGAGATCTTGCCGGGGTCGGCCGACACGGCTGGTGGTTTGACCTGCCGGGTGTGCTCAGCGTGAGTAAACCCCCCCCACCGCGTGGCCGCCTCCAGCTTGGAACCTCAAATAGCTGGTAAATGCTGAAATGTAACACCTTTCTGCTTGCAAAGAGCCTTATGACTCAAAAAAAGCAAGTAACATGAAATATGAGTGGCAAGTCAAGCAACTACAGCAAGCAAAAAGGTATTTTGTGATCTGAGGACTGCAACTAATTTTGTCACCATGCTAAAATACTGTCAAACGAACTGTAAATAAGTCAAGGTTTTCAGTATTTGGTCAAAAAGACCACAAAATCATTGATCAAAATTTCTCCATCAGAAAAAAAAATGGTTTTGCTTCTTAAAATACGAACACACTGTTAAGGACTGCACAGGCAAGCGCTGCAAAACTGTAATCTAGTCTTGAGGCCCTTTTACACTATATTTCCAAACATTTCATAGCATTATTTAGTGAACAAAGCGCTTTAGATCTTACTACAAAACCTCCAGGGGAGATGAAAGAGGGCTCGACCCATCGTTTGCACGAGTTCTGCACGAATTCCGCACGAGCTCTGTCAGATTTGCAGAACTGTACAAATCAATGATGCTGTACATATGTTGTACATACCCATCTGGTGCTGTCTTGACCCGACTGGCTTCCTCTGCCTTTTGAAAAACCTGCTCCATTCTAGGAAGGCCAAAGGAGACAGAAAAAAAAAAAAAAAAGGAAAAAAAAGAAAAAAAAAAGAGGTTTTAATATGAACCAGTTCTTTCTTAAAAGGGCTTTTAGGGGCACTCATCCAGTTAGCACTTTATAGTAATGCCTGTGGTTATGTCTGCGGTCTCAACCCCTGCAGAGAACGTGGAGTCGAGGCCAACCCTTCTCATGTAGTGTATTTATGATGCAGCACGAGCCTTGGGGACTTAGAGATATGCAAGAAGGGCATGGGAGGCCTTGGGCCTCTAAGTCAGCATGCCAGTGTGTGTAAAACAGGAGGATGACGGGCAAACACCACCGGGGGAAAGACAAGGGGACTGTTCCTTACTCTTTTCAGATGCAATCCCAGAGAATTAAACTGCATGGCTGTATCATGAAGCCAAACGCCTCAGGTTTTGCCTTTCGAAAAATCTCGGGAATTTCTCCTTCACAACCTCATTCATTCATTCATTCACTCGTGGTTCCTAGTGGGAACACAGTAGGAAGAAGCCATAGTGCAATGACTGCGCTAAGATGGCCTGTGTTTACTAAGGACGCCTTTGGCTGGAAAAGCAAAGCCAGGAGGCACGAAGCCCACAAGGTCTTCCGCAAAAGGAAAACGAAGGCATGCGGCTGCTATAAGTTCCTGTAAACCACGAATTCCCCCAAAAAAGGATATTTCATTTCTAGCAATGCTCTCCCCCCCCACAGAAAGACTACCCGAAGCGAACCATTCTGTGTCACCACTAGAGGTAGGCCCACGGGGCTCGCTCTCAAACTCCTCGCAAATCACAAACAGGCACCTACAGACCGAGCAGGAGGGCGGTACTAAAGGGAGCCGGGGAGCGCAAATCCCGGGGGAGGCGGCAGTTTTCCAGCCGTTCCGGCCGGCCGGGGCGGGCGCGGGGAAGGGCCGGGCAGGCCCGTGCGCAGAGGCCTCCCCGGCGGCGGCGCAGGCCGAGGCCGATTCCGCGTCCCGCCCGGCGGCGCCGTTACCTTGAGCGCCAGGTGGGAGCGGTAGTAGTAGAGCTGGAAGAGGAGGAAGAGGAGGCTGGCGGCGCTGAGCAGAGCCAGCACCGCGCTCCTGTTGAGCTTCTGCATCCGTGCGCGCCGCGCTCCGCCTCTCGCATCCTCCCCGCGCGCGGCGGCAGCCTCAGCGGCGCGCGGCGGGGAGCCGAGCCCGGCGCAACGGACCCGAACCGAGCGGAGCCGAGCGGAGCCGACGCGAACCGAGCGGAGCCGAGCGGCCCGGCCTGGCCCGGCGC
>PTEX01000090.1:1709929-1882912 GCA_003342815.1 Eudromia elegans | reverse complement strand
AGCCCCGCGGCGGCCCGGCCCCCGCCCCACGGCGCCGATCCCGATGGAGCGGAGCGAGTCTCGGGAAAAGGAAGGAGCAAAGGAGGCGGTCCACGGCTCGCGCGGGCTTTCAGAGCGGTTTATTAACACAAACGGGAGAGCGCGTACACGGCCTGCTCGGCGGCACCGAGCAGCGACATATCCCCGACTCAGGCTTGCTCTGTTTCCAAAGCAGTTGGACAGCAGGAAGCGCGGTTACAGGAACATGTAAAAATCCCCATGAAAGTGTCTACCAGGCTACATCTACCACTACTGACAACGGTGCTTACAAAAACGAGTGTTTCGCAGGTGCTTTCCCTGAGGGAACCAGGCAATTCCAGCAGTCTGTCCTAGGGAACACGGATGGGCTTGGTGATGAGGGCAGCAGGGATCCATGCACTGCAGATGGCCTCTGCTCCCTTCCCACAGGATGGCCGGAGGAAAACCCGCCAGCCTCCGCCTCTACATTTCAGCATTCCAACAAATACCGTCCGGCGCTTCTGGGCCATCTTTTCACAAGTTAATGTTCCCTGTTGGCGTTCAAGGAAAGTCAGAGTTCACTACATCGAGGCCTCAAGAGAAAACCAGTTCCTTACAAACATTTTAGTAACATAATTCTGACAATCAGCACACTAACAATCGCTTTACTAAGTAGCACTAATAAAAACTCTTGTTTTGGTAATACAGAAGAAAACTTCTGGCGAGTCTTTGACTTGGGAGCAGCAGAGCTCAGTATTTACATGAGCAGACACACATACCGAATGCCAGTCCCTAAGCTGTGGAGTTACGGACCATGAGCAGGTTGGGCTCACTCATAAGCTATCCCCAGAACAGTAGCTGCACGAGCCGCACGCAGCTCTCTCAGGAGCTTGCTCTGCAGCTGCACAAGTACTTTTGTTTGTTTTTCTCCAGTTTATTTCCTACAAACAGTGTCAACTACTAAAAAGCATCACTAATACATTGGTTCTCAATTTCAAACAGATAACTAGTTCAAAAATTCTAAAAAAAAAAATCTAAAGTGCTTAAGGCAATTCTTCTTTATATCCCCTTTACTAAAAATAATGGGAAGAGCTGTTAGCAGCAAAAGATTGACATCTGTGCAAACTATTATATAATAGATTAATCCTTTAAATCACACACTAAGTCTACCTAGGATATCAGTTAAACAAAATCTTGGGAATCAAATAACAGTATGAAATACTTCAAGCTTCTTTCAAACTATGCTACTATAATAGTGTTTTTTTTTAAAAATTACACTTTATATATAATCAGATTTACCTTGCATGTTTCACTACATCTTGCTAAAACAAGTTTGTAATTTAAATTCTCTTACATAGTGTTGGAGTTCACTCACAGCTGTTCCTCTACAGACAGCAGTATTTGTGATAAACAGATTTAAGATGATGTTCATTTAATAACCATGGCACCTTCCAGCACCTTTACATTTCAAGGTTGAGAACACTTAATTGACCAAGCAAGGTACAGCTCAGCTGGTATGGTTGTGCTGAAAAAAAACAACAAAAAAAAAAAAAAAAAAAAAAAAAAAAACCACTCTTTGTTCATAACATAAATATTAAGTGGGTTTTTTTTAACGTATGAACTGAACATTAAGGGCTCCACCTTACTACCAAACTCAAAATTTCTCAAGAACAAAACTTCCTGAAGCAAGTACCAAAATTAAGACTCAAATCTACTTTTCCACTGAATATCACTACTAGTTTCTTACAAGCAAGTTCTCTTCTTGAGAAGTTTTGATAGACAAAAAAGAACTCACTGATGTTAACAAGCATTAATATCAACAGAAAAGACTTTTTTAAAAAAGATGAAAAGATTTACAGAATAAGGAATAGTTTGGCCCTGTAGAAAAGAATCTGGTTAACTAGACACTATCAGTATGAATTTGAAACAGGTGAGTCAAAAATCTTCAATAAGGAAACACCATTAATTCCAATATACATCTGAAAATTTCTAGTGTTCTTAACTTGATTAGAGGAAAGAAAACAGACTTAAGCAGTAGATAAAACACATGTAATTCTAACTGAAAAGGTTTAAGATCTTCCACAAACATGCTATCTTTTGTCTTTTTTTAGCTTTCCCACTAATTATTTTACTATTATTACTAACAAGCTTCCACTAAGAATTGAGATGACAAAACACACATGCTCCATTTCACTTGATTCAAAAAGAACAGAAAAAATAAACCCACACAGTTCCAAGAGCAGATCTGATGTTAGTTTGCAAAGCACTTCCTTGGCTTTAGACTTTCCACTTGCCCTAAGTAGAAAGTCCTGTAGAAAAACAGTCTCGGAAGTCCATGCATAAATAGCCTATGGTACAAGCAAGTATGTAAAGAGTGGAATGCTTATAGATAAGCTCCATTTTTCAGATGAAAAAAAAAAAAAAATCACACAATTTTGGGTTGACTTTAGTTGTCCAGAAAGTACCAGTTGCCAGGCTAGCCAGAACATTGATTGCTGTAGTGTCTCCTGAGGCAAACATTACATCCATCACCACCAGGAGCTCGGATGCCATCTCTGCTCAGGACCAGCTGTGATACTGAGAGCTCATTGAGAAGTCTTAGCCAGCCTTGGAGCTGCTCCAATAAATGCCAGAAGAAGCTTTGCCAGAAGCACCTCCAGAAGCATCTCCTTCCTGGAGGGCTGCATTCAAGCTCACACTCTCACCTCTGGTCCCTGTCTCGGCTGCAATGCAGTACTGCTACAGGCAGATGAAGACCACTGGCTCAACTTGTCCTTCCCATCTGAAATGGTCTGAACAGTACCAAGTGCTGATTATCAAAATCCAGTCAAAATAAGCTCACAGAAATAGAATGGCAGAGACGGCTCAAAACTAAGAACGTTTTAGGAACCATGCTGTGGCTTTAAAAATGTTGATTTTTGCTTCTGAATCTCATATCTAAAATAATACTTAGCTCAACAGTTGGCTACAATAAGCCTTTCTGGATGACAAAAGTGTTCTTAAATGCCTTTACATTTTCACATTTTCTATAAATTGTGATAAACGTGAGCTGTACTCACTCACAATATAACAGTTAAGTGATATATGGGAAACAATCTTTATCAGCGCAGATTGGTCAGATTGTTTATTCATGGCTGGCCTACAACGTCTTATATAAATTAATGTATTCTTCAGAAATGTGTTTGTCATATCAAGTTCTACGTGGAAGCTCAGTAACAATAAAAAACTGTCAGATGTTGCATGTTAGGGCAGCTAAGAAAATAGCATTTGTCATATTCCTCATAGAAAAATAAAATTTATAACACAATGATATTCCAAGTCCATAACAAAATACAAGTGCAGTATTAGAAAAGTACATAGCTACAGATCTTGATTTCCCCATTTGTTTTTCAAATAAATAACAGTATTTTTCCGTTTGGCTCCATGGATTCACAGCAGCTTCTTCCTAACACTTTAGTCCAAAACATTTGCACTAGCAGTACCCAAGCCTTAAAACAGCACTGGGTAGCAAAGCCAGGTTAATCCAAGCCTCGCAAGCTTCTGTGAGTAGCAACTATACAGAAAAACAATCATCAGTAGAATTGTTCAAAGGACAGGTTATTGGGTAACATTGTTTAGACTGCCAACTGAACCACTCAATCCATTTTCACTCTTCTGGAGAGTTTTCACTGCACTTGGCACCTGCAGTCCAGTACTCAAGGTAAGTCCACCACACCAGACCTAGGAAAGGGGAAAAAAAGATTGGAAAAAAAAAAGTCAATAAAGACATGAAATTCAAGATATTTACACCACTTTTCCTGCCCCCATCCAGTAGTATTAACACAAAACCTATCCTGCAACCACAATTGTTCTCTTGCTCTCCAGTCACAGCATTTTGCATAAAATTCTAGCTATACTGAAGTTAATCTTGATGAAGATAATGAAGTCCAAAATTCTGCAACATAGTTTATGTCTATCCTTGCAACTATCTCTAAGAGCTAACACAAGAAGACTTACTTATTCAAGAATTGATTTGTTATCATTAACTACTTAGACTGTTATTTAAAAGCAAAACTCATGTGTTAGAAAGCCAGTACTTAGTTCTAGTATAAACTGATGGAACTATGACAATGTAAGTGCGGTATGAAAAATTAAGATCAGATGCTTCACATACACAGGTGTAAGTGATCTCCATTCTACACCCAAGAGAAATTAAAAAATGGATCTCCAAATTTATGAATATACTGGAATGGGAAATCCCATTCATGCTAAAACAAGCAGTGTCTGTTAGATGATGCTACTATATTTACAATAGATTAGTTAATTAATAAGTAACAAGCTGCATTCAGTATAATATGCAGGCAGCAAGCTTAACTGTGTTTCCCTGAATGCCTGGGGAAGAAACTTGAGTCTGCCTTTGTGTTACACACATTTAAATACCAGATAAATGGCTAAGACATATGATCCAACTACTCTGAAGCTAGTCTGCTCTCAGTACTTTAAACAGTCGGCCTTATTTTTATTTTTTTTTTTTACCCAGTGGCCTTCAAATAAATAGCTACTAAAATCTAGACATACTGTCAGTGTATTTAGCCAATAGCATAAATTGAGAGACATTTGTGATATAATCAAAACCACAAGGTGTCTGAATGCCAGACCGTGAGACTACCTTGGCCAGTTACTTCTTTTCTATTCTTCCTGCATATCATAGAAACACTGTACCACAGTTATAAACTGTCATGCTGTGTTGTTAGCATGAGCTACCATGACAGTCTCCTTCACATCAGTAAGTCTTCTGACCTAGAGCCTGTTAGCATAGCACAATTCACATTCTTGGCACTACAGAACTAAGGCCTCTAACTTCAGTTATTTATCAGTAAATTATAACAATAAGGAAAATGCATAGAGAATCTTTTTCTCTTTTTTTTTTTTTTTTTGCATGAGTTTGAGTTTTTAAAATAGCAGCACATTTCCACTGCTTAGCGCCATGAAAAAAACAAGTCATGCAAACTAGTGAAATGACTGGCAAGCAAAATCCCAAAGAGTTTTTCAGCCCTGAAAGCAAGAATCTTCTATGTTGGAGGGAAGCACCTAATCTAGCACCTGATCATGATGACAGCTCTGGCAGCTTTCAGCATCTTGTGCTCCTAGCTTGATCCAAACTGATGAATCACTGTAGCTGACTCATCAGCAATCAGAACATATTGAACATTTAATCTAGAAGGACATAATGACATTTTAATGTCAGAAGAGACATCTAGGTGGGGAGGTCCCCCTGTTAAAGAGAATGGCTGTAAAAAGTACCATGTGAAGTCAAGAAGAAATAGTCAAGAAACATTTATACAGTTTTAATCAAAATGTATTCCCATTTTCCTCCCTTACTGAAACCTAATAATTTTATTTTAAAGAGAATTCAGTACTATAAATTGGAAAAAATCAGATACTGACCATGAAGCCTGGTAGTAATGGTTGAGTAAATTTTGTTCTGAATGTATACAACAGTTGCTTAGAGTTTGCATTATAAAATGTGAGTTGACCTAAAAGAAGGGGGAAAGAAAAAAACATTTACAAAAACCTGCTCAGCAAGAATATCCAAGACTGATCCTTCTCCAGGGACAATTCTCTAGAACACATTAAGTACAGATCTTATCAAAGTCCACACCATTGAAAAAATTTCAGTTAGATGCTTTATCACATAACTCCAGCATCAAATTCACACTACATGTAATATCACAGACTGCTCAGTCTCTCACTTCTGTAACAGACTATCAGTCAAGAAGTAATATTAATATACTTACAAGCTGTTTATAGCCTAGTATTGCTTTAACTTGGTAACTTCACTCAGATAATTTTTACTTAGATTTCATAAAATCATAATTTACCTCCATCAAAGTCACAGTATACTCCTATTCTGTCTGGAACAGGTATATCTAAAGTCCTGGCTTTATTGTTATGTTTTGCTGAAAATGTGGTTTGCAGCCAGTTGTTGATATGGATGCACCAGCTTGAATTAGTCTTTCCCAGCTGGTCAAATTTTCCCAAGTTTTTATATGCTACTCCCACGCTGTACGATTTGCAGTCTTTCTGGGCTCTAACCTCCCAGTAATGCTGTCCACTTTCAATAGCAGTGTCTCCTACAAAAAGAAAAAAAGAGATATTTTAACTGTGATAATCAGATACATCTTAAAGTGTTTGCTTCCTTGAGAACCAGAGGTCTGCTCTGTTTCATTTCAATTCAGAGGCTTATAAATACAAAAATATCTAAACAAAAGAAACCAAACTAACAAGTGAATAAGATGATGCCATTGTAAAGAAGAATATAGAGACAGTATTCTGTCACATCGACAGAAAAGTTGTACTTAATATGAAACCACTACATTCAATAGCAGCGACTGTCAGGACACCAAAAGGCTTACTACAACCATCTTAAAACTTGCAGACAGTTGCTGAGGAAGGATATTCTAGTATTGCATAGGTATAAATACTTCTGTGCAGGACAGCATCAAGTTCACAGCCTCAAATGAACTCAAGTTCTCCTCCAGACTCCTACCCAAGCTGCCCTTCCACAGCACTACACACCTACTAGTAAGGAGAAGCACCTTACCCAACACTGTGTATGATTCACCAGTAAAACGATCTCTGCCACCTCTCATTAAGGATCTTGGACTAAAAGATGTCCTCTTTGGAGATGGTGTACCACTTCTAAGGAGGAAAGAACATTCAAGGTTTGCATGCTATTACAGAAATGCAAACTAAAGAAGTTTTTCCAAGCAAGATTCAATTAAGTCACAATAAGCATATATAAAAAATATGGAAATAACAGCCATTAGCTGCACTTCACACCTAGCAGTAAAGAGCTAGTACGCATGCGGAAAGAGAACAGAGAAGAGAGAGGTAACAGAGAGAAAAGATGCTAGGCACTGTGGTGTAACAAGTCCTGAAGCAGTTAAGTATTGAAAAAGCAGAAAAAAGGCAGATGTGTGGCACAGTCTGAATGCATGTCTGTATAAAACTTACAAAATAGGGAGTTCAGGTGACTTTCTGCCTAAGAATCACGTAAGTATCACTCCACCACTGATACTCAGGACAAGGGACCTAATAACTTTCAGTATCACAGAATGAAGAAATCTCCAATTATGTGTTCAAGGTGGGTTTTTCAGCAAGTGCAGGGCTTATATAAACAGTGAATGAAATCCCCAGAAAAAAAAATGCAACCCAAATTGTGAAGAATTTAAAAAGAGAAGTTTTCAAATGTAAGTAACTACCCCCAATCAAGAAAGGCTTACATCTTCTACCCACACCTTCCAAAGATGTAAGTAATAGCTAAATAAAGGAAAAAACACCTTGCTCCAGAGAACAGTCTAATGAGGAATCACTTGCATAGCAGAACAATTTTAAACTAATCAGTTTAAACATTTTATTTGACTTGAGTTATGGCCTCAAAAACACTACTAGTAATTTAATCATTAAATAAAATTTAAAAACCTACAGGCCAACTATAGTGAATCTTGAAAGTTTGTAGATAGGGAAACATCTCAGGTTTGTTTGTAAAGGCAGTAGCAAATTAACTTCTCAGAGATGACTAAATAGTCTACAGTTAAATTTCATTAACAAATTCTTAATATGAAAAGCAAATATCATGCTGAACTGCACAGTCATATTTAAGTATTCATCCCGTGTAGCTTATCATGCTTTAACCTCTGAAGTGTTCCTACGAAAAGGATGCTGTTTCTCAAATTTTTTTCTTAAATTTCATGGTATTATTATGATGTGACAAGTAGAAATAAGTTGTTAGCTCACATGTCCAGGACAGTTAAGGTGAGGTTTAATTTGCTTCCTTTCAGATTCATTGAACATGGGTTTCAAACTTGCTAGAACTGCCTTCAGCTAGTTTTTCCTGAGGAGACATTTTGGGTCTTTTGCCCAATACAATTATAACCACAAAATAATATGGAAGAAATCGAAACCTGAGCAGCATAAAATTTTCATGCAGAAACATTCTAAAATTTCTGGTTCCAACTACAAGACTTAATCTCTTTTAGCATAGTTAATTACTGTTCTCAAACAACAGAAAATATTGTCTACCATAACCTTCCTAATTTAGTATATAAATTTGACAATATTGATCAAAAGCCATCTAAGTTTCTAAAGTGCTTTTCAAAAGCTACATGAAGAGGGTAGGAGTATACCATGCATCAGTGTAGACGACATCAAATGCTTTGAAATTACATTAACAGGGGGAAAAATGTAATTTACTCACCAAAAGAAAAAGCAGCAAGTGATTGCATGGAAGAAAAACAGCAAAGCCAAGAATTAAAGCATAAATTAAGCAAGAACACACTCATGGCAGATTCTACCCTACTTTAAGGATGTCATCACCGTTGACTTGCATTCCCATCAAAAAAAAAGACGACTTTCTTTTAGGTGAGGTAAAAGTGAGTTAATGCAGAAAGCAGTCTGGCCATTTATAGAAATATTGTAAGAAAAAAAATAAAACAGTTGCTGTGATACCTATTCCACAACATTGGGAAGAAACAGACTGATAGGTCTTCAACAACATTTTATTTTGTTCAAATCATCTGTAAATGGCCACAAGTAGGCTTGTTCTACTCAAATCTAACAGCCTTTGACAGTTCAGACAGTGACATTTTGCATTTGGCATAGAAGTATGAAAAGTGTGTTTTTCAGTGACAAAGTCTCTTTCAAAAGTAAAAGGCACGATATTTCACAGAAGTGACTCAGTTTTGTGACAATTTCTCAATATTGTAGATGTATTCATTTCTTCCACTATTCAGTGAAAAAAATATGACAGTCTTATCACTAGGACTGTCATCTACAGAACTGTAGTTAGTCATAATTGTCTTACTCATTTCAGGTAAAAGCATACATTTTAAGCAATATGAATTGTCTTTCAGAGAACAAAGTAGAATAACAGATATTTAAAGTTAACTAGAGGTTTTATTCCAGTCTACTAAATCTGTTAAAGTTAGTTTAGTGTCTTAGGTTCAGTGTCTTCCCAGGCTTTGAAAGTCACACACTTGATGTTTAACATACAAAATTACACTATAAAATTACACACTTTTTCATCAAGTATGGACCCAGCTGCAAGTTTTCTTTTAGAATATTTGCATAGACACTCTTATAGGAAAAAAAAGCTTTCTGCAAGGATGAAAGCTCATGTAAACCTCCTGACAGAAAAGGTCAGCCTGAGATGCAAAGTTGAACAGATAACTGTCTTTTGCAGAAGCCAAGGCCGTAACAAGAAAATGTCTTTATGACAATTACTGCAAGAAATAATGTGTAAGACTGAAAGTTTGCAGAGCACAAATGTCTTGATATACAAGACAGTTTTAAAATTAATTTAGCAGAACTGATTATGCTTCCTGAAGTAGATGTACAATGACTTAGCTCAAGAGCTAGTTTACCCTACACATACAGTTCACTACTTCTGATCTCTCACAAAAAATATGACTTGTGGAGGCAAAGACTAAAGCTTACAAGAAATTAAGAATCTATGCATTTGGATTTGGTTCTACACCCTACATATCAGTGATATTACAGAAAAAAGCTAAATAAATGGAAATGATTTTTAGAAAAAAGTTATGGAAAAATTATGTTGTAAATAATTGCACAGAAGGAGCAGTTAAACATTTTAACTGGTTTTATGTACTGAAAATATAACTTCCTGTTTTGGACAGCTGAGTCAGTAATTCAGTTCAGCCTGTTTGAATGTAAAACTCCATAATAGCTGATATTTTATCTCTAAAGATACAGTAGGATTTCAGTGGCACAAAGTATTTGAATCAACTACATAAAACCAATTTAAACCCACAGAAATACTCTTGACTGCATTTGTGAAAAATCTAGCATGTCATCATGTGCTAGAAGGTCTGAGTCTCAAAGACCGATAAGTACCAGCCATCCCTGTACTGGGACTTGAGTACAGCCTACTCTTGCTGCAAATCAGGTCCCATGCTGTAGGAAATATCCTTCCATGAACAATGGCTTCTACTCACTGAAAAACAGACCTCTCAATGATTCCAAAGTAAATTTCTAAAGTACTTTATGAGTGCATATGTACTGCCTTAGTCACTGACAAAGGCTATTAGATTGCTTGATCTAAGCAGATATAGAAATAAAGGGAAAGTCCTGAAGATTACAGCAAAACTAGAAGCTGGGTCCTAGAAACAGGAGGTATGTTATCACCTTTTACTGCTCTTCAGTACAGGATTCTGGCCACTGTCAGACAGAAATAAGCAGTTATTAAACAATGGTTATATCAGATATAGTACATTATCCCCAGTCCTAAGATGCCTCTAAGAATTTTCGACTGTACCTCTTGTAATAACACAGCAATAGGGTAACTAATACATACATAAATTATGCCACTTCATGGTGCCCAGGAAGGACAAACTGGAAACTTAAGAGCAAGCAAGTCATGGTTAGTCAACTAATTTGTTTCGAGAAAAAAGTCGCTCATCCTGTGGCCCACAAAGAGCAACTGGAAACTTGCTGGTCACTCCTGGCATCTCACCAGTGAGCAGCATTGGCCAGCTTTGGTTCACGGCTTTTACAGCAATCTGCAAGATGGCACTCTCACCGATTTGGGGGACCAGACCAAACACAAGGAGCAGGCGTTGCTCCAGCAAGCATGTGGAGGGCAGGACTGCTCCTCAGAGGCACCCCCAGAGGCTGGAGTAACCAGCAGCTCAAAACCTCACGAGGGCCACACAGGCAAAAGCCTCATCCAGCCATGCAGGCGCAGGGCCCCCAGCACAAGCACAGCAGTGTCCAGGAGGCCTGAAGGAAGCACAGCGCTGCCGGGAAGCAGTGCAAGGCCAGCCCAGCACCAGCAGAGACTGCAGAGTGTCCTGCAGTGGCAATACCAGGCACATACTGGGCCCCATCTGCAAGCAGGCAATCAGGAGCTCCACAGAAGTCATGTGTCCTCTAGGTCTCGCCCTTGTCACTCTGGGTTTGGAGTCTGGTCCCCAGCACTGGGCTTCTGCCACAACTAAATGGACTCCGGTTTACTGGAGAGAGTAACCGGGTATTCCTCTCCTCCCCAAAAAAAGGGCTCGGTGGCTCAGAAAGGTAGCAGAATTTTCCATCTTTTGAGATGTTCGATGTTCAGTTAAACAAAGGTTAGAGTAGCCCAATCTAGTCGGCCCTGCTTAGAGCAGATTAATTTCAAAGGTCCTTCCAATCTCAACTATCATGTAATTCTGAGCAATATGCACTTAGTGCTCGATGCTCAGGAAATAATCCAAGAAGAACTTTATTGCAGCTACTGAAGTATTTTCCCTAGATAAAAAATATTTCTAAGATATCTTTAAGCTTGTAAATTTTAGAGGAGTTATGTTCTACAACCAATATCTTTTGCTTTTTTTTTATGCTATCTTTTAATAACAGCTCCGAGATAAATTCAAACAACTTTCTTTTGAATACTCAAGCAAACCTATTTTAAGACATAAAATCCACTTAATGATTAAAAAAAATTAAGATTTATTCTGTAATAAGCTTCTTGAAGTCTTCATTTTTTATTTCCCTTCCTCCGTGATGAACACAGAGTCAAACTTCTTTTAGTGTTCCAGTGTTCTGCCAGTCATATGAGTATCCAAAGAGTTGAAATTGTTTCTATTTTCCACTGTTCTCCCTTTCCTTAACTGCCAGTTAAGCCATTTCAGACAATAAAAATCTTCACAAATCAATTGTAATTCTTACCTGCCTTTATTCTCCTTTCCTTTTATTTTTTCTTGGCCTTTACCTCCAGTAGGATCCCATTCAACATAAGTGTCTTCAACTTTCAAGTTCAGATGAGATGAAGTATGGTCCAAATTGAATACAAATGCTGGTCAAGAAAAATATTAAACAGTAAAAAGATTAAGTGTTGTCTTCTCTTGATGGGTATTTACACCAAAAAAAAAGTGGAAAACCTGTAGCACAGCAATATACAGCTTCATAAAATTTCAGTTTATTATTCTGATACTTAGAATTAAGGTAAAGAACCTCTCAAAGGGCAACTATTTATTTTCAGCCTGTAACTTAAATACAATCCTTAAACCAGGGCTTTCTGCAGCCTATGGATAATTGTATGAATCTAGTGATAAAACTATCTCCATACTCTGCAGCCCTAATTCTCTTAAGTGTTAATGACTAATAAAGATCTTTAAACATTAAGAATATGAAGTTGACAAAACAGTCCATACATGAACACTGACCTAACTGTACAGAAGGCTGTGGATATTAAAACACTAGAGCATGTGTGCAGCTAGCACTTTGTATTTACATGCAGCGAAATCCATCATCTAATGCTATAGAACTACACTCAGTCAATTGAAAACATTTACGGCCTATTTTACAAAGTCTCCCAATATCAAATTTTACAGGTGGCTGCTGAAAAAATACATTTTAGATTTTGTGAATTTGGAGTTCAACAACACATAAGTCTGAAAAAAAAAATTAAGTACATAGACCAAGCACATATTTTTTTACTGGACAATTATTTAAGAAGGTGAACTGTATCCAGTTATGTAAGTGCACACACACACACTGAAGTTAACACAGGCAGCAAGACAACCACACAGATAATCCAAATTAGAATTGTTTCTAATATTAAAGTGAATAGAAGCATCAAATTCTGTACACCATACACCAGTGTCTGCTGCTTAAAAGTATTAAGACAATTTTCAAATAGTTTTAGAAGTTACTAGAATGCACACCAACTCATGCAGATTTCACATAGCTTTGTTTCTAATAAAGCAGCATTTACTAGAAACAGAATTCATGTTTTAATTATTTCATGTCATGCTTAGCAGTCACTATGCCCTTTTATCTTGTCACAGTTAAAGCAGGAGGAATATCAGCTCCATCACGATAACAGTTACGAAGTTTTTACAAAACATCAGTTCTGCTTCAAGAGAAGCAAGCCTCACAGATTTTTTTTGTCTAGCCTATTTACAACTTGATAACAGAAGTCACTACTCTCAAATTGACAGATTTAACAAAATGGTTTAATAACAAGAACAAAGTGAGGCTGTCTATCTTTTAGATGCTAATCATGACCAGAATCTATAGCTCGTGTTAAAAAATGCTTCTCAGCACCTTCTATTTACAGACCATTACCTGTCACATGCTAAGTACCAACCACCAGCCAGCTAGACCAACTGCTTAAATGCTATAAGCATCCAACTGGCACTCAGCCATAGAGTTAATATCCTCTTGCTATATTCTCAGCATGATCTAGTTTTAGATAATCTCACATGCACAGTCCAAAATGATGCACATAAGGCTTCCTTGGAGAAAATTACATCACTGCCTCTTTTTTAGTATATGAATGCTAGAAGAATCTACCATTTACAGAGCTTTATAACAATATCCTTACTAATCCTTTAGGAAAATGGTTGCCCAACCATTGCTGAAATATAGCTGTTAATATAGAAGCTCATAGCAGAAAGCAGGACTAAATATATGCCCAAGGTTCAGTATATCTAAGTTTACAGCCTTTTAAATTTTACCTTTGGTCTCCAGAGTCACAGGATCAGAGTATTCTCCTGCCACAGCCTTGTTGCAAGCTTGTACTCTAAAGTTCATATACTTTGTATCAAATTTCAGACCTAAAAAGGAGGATGTTTAGAAACTTGAGTAGAGATCAATTATCAACTGATCAATTATCAAATATCAATTATTATATAATCTTAATAAGATTAAAGTCTACTTCATATAGCTGTCTTATGTATCTGCATAAACCAAATCTGCATAAACCAAACATACATCTGCATAAACTTAATTTACCAGATGTTTCTTTACATAAAAAACTCAAACTCAAAACATGTGGCAGAGCCTCTTATTAAACAAGGCATTCAAGATATGAAACAGTGAAAGCTTCATTAAATGTATGAAACGATCTTTTCTTTTAACAAAAGCTCCAATTATAAACAGTTGGAACTTGTTTTTGACATATAAAAATCTTTACCGGACAATGTGTACTCAGAAGCCTTAATATAGTCTATTAGTTCCCAGCACTGTTCATCTTTAACTCGAGGAAGCCCATCAAAGTTGGTTTTTCTGTATTCCAGTACAAAGTGATCAATTCTGTCGTCTTCTTCAGGCATTCTCCATGATACTGTTACACAATTATCAGCAACCAGACATGCAGCAAGATCTATCTCCGGAGCTTTAGGGACTGCAGAAAACAAAATGGACTGAATATTAATTGGCTCTCCCTGGATTAAAGACAGAAGTTGTCTTCAGCTCAATCACACAATCCTTTTACAGGATATATTCCATTAGCAAAATCTGATAAAAGACTGAGTATGTCACTTTCACTTAACATACAGCTAACAAAACAGGAAAAGGAAATAAACATTAGCACTAGAGTTAACTTTTATATCACATTTTCCTACATTTGTACTTTCTTACAAGTTGGATTGGTTTCGTGCTGCAGTGTCCAACACTAATTTCCTCTTGTGAGTCCTACTTTTTGTGAGTATCTTATCAAATTTCAAAATCACCCAATCATAACTGTGTGAATATGAATATCCCTTGTGAAACAAAAAAAAAAATGTAGGATAAGGACAAATATTTCTGAACATATACTGTATATGCAAAGTGTAAGCATCTATTCCCATTATTTCTGCCAGGGTGTAAAGCACTAGACAAAGTCTTTTATAACTGCTTAGAATGACTAAGTCATCATGATGTCTCTGGCAAACAGTCTCCTAATACCACAACACAAAAGACGCTTCCTGCAAAAGATCATTCAGTGAAGTTCTACATATACTGTAAATATCAGGATTCAAACATTCATATAACCAGAGAATCATTATGCTTGGAAAAGACTTTCAAGATCATCAACCCCAAACATAAGTCCCTCAAAAACATGGCTGCTAAGCCATGTCCCCAAGTGCCTCATCCACACGTTTCTTGAGCACTGTCAGGGATGGTGACTCCATCACTTCCTTGGAAAGCCTGTTCCAGTGCTTCACCTGAACCAAACCTGCCTCAACTTGAGGCCATTTCCTCCTGTTCTATCCGTAGTTATTCTGGAGAAGAGCTTGACCCTCGTCTCACTACAACCTCCTTTCAGGTAGTTACAGAGAGCGACAAGGTCTCCCCTGAGCCTCCTCCAGACTAAATAACCTCAGCTCTCTTGGTCGCTCCTTATAAGGTCTGTACTCCAGCCCTCCTCACTAGCTTTGCAGCCTTTCTTTGGACATACTCTAGAATCTCCATGCCCTTCTTGACAAAGACCACGTCAGATCATCATTGAGCCTTTCCGTTACCACCAGGTAGGTCACCTAGTCATAGAGGGAGATCAAGTTGGTGAGGCAAGATCTACTTTTCATGAACCCTTACTGGCTGGGCCTTATTCCCTGGTTGTCATGCACATGCTGTGCAGTTGCTTTCAAGATCATCTGCTCAATAACTTTCTCCGATACAGAGGTCAGGCTGACAGGCCTGTAGTTCCACAGATCCTCCATTTGACACTTCTTGTAGATGGGCACCACATTAGCCAGTCTCCCATCATCTGGGACCTCCCCTGTCGATCAGGATCATTTATAGATGATGCAGCTTGGAAGTGCTTGGCAAGCCCTTCCATAAACTCCCTCAGAACCCTTGGGTGGATCCCATCCAACCCCACAGACTTGTGGGTGTTCAAGCGGAGTAGCAGGTCACTGACTGTTTCCTCTCAGATTATGGTGGAGAGTTATTCTGCTCTCCATAGGTACCTTCCAGCTCAGGGGACCAACTAACTTGAGGATAACTGATCCAGGTTTTAAAGACTTTGGCAAAAACTTGATAGCTCGGAGCTATATTTAAAGGAATCAAGTTTGATACTAAGTAGTAGATTTTGTTTATAAATCAAAAGTTGACATAATAACTTGAAATAACTTTCTAATGTTTGTAATAGAATCTAAAGATTCTATTGACTTCCTACACTTTTAATAAAGGAAATGGATGTATAACAAGGGACAAACTAAAGACGACCCTTATCCAGATAAAAGATTTCATTCATGCTTATTGTGACATCTTAACACTCATATTCATGTAAAAGAGGTGCACTGATGAGCTTATTTAGCTTGATTCTTTATCTGCCAAATACAGAACTGTTATTGCCATCCAGAGGTCAAGAATAGAACGGGAATTTCTGCTCAGACACACTACTAGCTGATGACTAAGAATAACACTGGTAATTAAGTAGCCCAGCTACCACAACTTCTGTATGGAGATACAGTATATGTCAGTAGAAGTGTAAACTGACACTGCCAAGTCCTTAATAGATTTGGAACAATTAACATCCCTGCCAGCATTACTCTTGCCAAGATATTCTTGGTAAGAGTCAAGGACAAACTGGTTTAAATCTGAATGCAGAGACATATATAATGGAATACTATGTTTATTTCCATTAAACTGGTAACCAATAGTCTCGTGTTTTAAATTTTTTAAATATCTTGAAGAGAGACATACTAGCTGACAGAATCATATATAAAATTATTTCAGCTTATAGAAAATGGACTCCAAGGTGTCATTAAAAGCTTGAAACTAGTAGTTACCACTCTAAGAAACTTAAAGAATGTCCACAAAATACAGTCCTGAAGTATCAATTCTTCTGTATTTAAGTGGAAAAAAAACCTCTTCCAGGACTCAAACTGCACAAAACTGCTATAAAACGTTGTATAGAAAAATTATCACTTACCAAAACACATTAATTAAACATAAGACTGATGTTTTTTCACATGCTACTATAACATGAAAATAAACATAACAAAACCAGTAAAGTACTTTAACTTAACATTCAGCTTAACCTCCTTAACCTTAATTCAATTTAACCTCCAAAATAGAATTTAAGCAATTTTCTCACTGGGAGGTAGGAGCGGTTACTACTTGAATAATTTACTTTGCATACAACTTTACCTGGCAAAAACTTTACAGCCTGCAGCATCCGCCTTTCCAGGGAGAAGTCCACCATTAGATGAGTCATGCTATCACTGACCTTTGGTTTCAGGGACATACGGAATGCTGAAGCCATTGTAACTCTAAAATCAAGAAAAGCAGTTTAGATAAAGTACCGCACTCACTTTCAAAGATAGGAATTAGATGACTACATTAATAACTTCAAACTGCTAACCAGAATACCACTGTCCAATCAAAAAGCAGCACATTTTAATAATTACTTAGCATTTAGCAAAGATTCCAAACTACAAAGTTTTGTTAGTGCAATTGCTTTGCTAAAGCTAGTTCCCAGTGGTTCTGTCTTATTAGGACCAAGACACTAGGAAGGGATGCAGACAAGCTTTAAGCCATGTCTTTTCAACAGCCCGGATTTTTTCTTCCCCCGGCTAGTGAAATAAAAGAAAGAACCATCATTATGCACAAAATCACAAAGCACAAAAAACCTATAGTACTGAAGAACCAGCATCACATACTATACACTCTGAATTTTAAAGCAAAATCTAATCTTTAGATTCAAAATATACAAAGACCTTTCCACTGAACAAGATCCAAGTGGGAAGAGTTTAAGTGTTAAGTTTTACTTAGAGGGCACTTTAAATATTGATTAAAAGGGTGATTATTTTGATTTCACATATTTCACGTATTTTTTGCCTTATTTGGCAACGAAGAAATGTCAGGTTGCAGACACATTGTTCTGCAATATACACAAATATTGAACTAATCTGACACTGAAGCACTGTAGAGTTAAACCACTCCCATTTTTACTTTGGAAATGTTAGCTTGGTCTTTTTGGGTGAGTGACCATATGTAAGATTGCTTCTATAACAGCATCCCTACTGTATGTGGACTGATCAAACCAAAAGGGAGCAAGTTTCTTATGTAATTTATCTCTTAAGATTCCAAGCCACACAGTACAATGTCAGGACAATTAAGACAGTACACAGGTCCTCTCTCTCTACTTTAAAAAGACAGCTGGAAGTAGCATACACACAATAAGAAGCCAGTTGAAAAAAAAAAAAAAAAAAAAAAAACAAACAAACAAAAAAACCCACCAAAAACCCTATCCATATCACACCCAGGTATGTGTGACACATTTGGAACATCTAATGCTTATCATTTCTGTAGGTTACAAAAAGCCTCAGTTTCACTTACTAGCCTCACTACTATGTAGCAGTGATTTGTGTTAGCTACATTTACATTAAAGAACAGTGTAAAAGATCAAATTTCAGGCACACACAAGGCAAATGAAATAACATAAGGGCTGGATAGCAAAAATATGAGCATGTTAAGAATGATAAGCATTTTGGGAAATCGAACGCAACTACGAGATAGAAAAGATGACAGAACTAAAACAGAATGAATGGGTTCCCCAAAATAAACCTGACTTTCTGAAAACCAGTGTAAGCCATCTATCAGATTGCACTGTTCATCTTGACTGTTACAGTCAAAATTTTACTAAGGAAGAGTAATTATTTGATTAACAGTAACAGAACATTAAGAAGTCAATTACAGACAGTTTCTAACCTCTGTTTAGGCTCGGTGATTCTACACAGTACCAGTCACAGTATTAAACTACAGAACATTACAACAAAATGAAAGGAATAAGACTATATTTGTTCCTGGTCAAAATGTCAGAAGAGTCATTGTTACTACTGGTATGATTTACTGAGGACTAGTTCTCTAACTACAGAAAAGCAAAGATTAATTTCTCTAACAGTTACTAATTTCACAATAAACTTCAGGGAAAAAAAAAGATGGATTAAATTAACTGTAAATTAAAGCAAATTTATTTGGTCAATGAGTAGTAAATAGTGAAAACAGCTTGCAGGCTGTCTCAAACTATTACAGAGCATGTGGGTTTTATGAATTGAAAGGGCAGAGTCTTGGAGCATTATTAGCATTTTTCGAAGTGAGGAAAGATGGCCTTATAATTTATTGTGAAGTAGTACAAGTTTATCTTTCTGAGAAGTATTTTGAAGGAACAAAGAAAAACAACCAAAGATAGTGAACTTAACAATATAATCCCTAGTGATGTCACAAGAACCACTTCAACAGCTACAAGACTTCACATTCAAAAGGAACAAGCTCATCTTAAGTATTAAGAAAAGATCAAGGTTTTATCAAGGTTTTAATTTAAAGAGATACAGTCAACTTGAAACATTATTCCATTTCAGTTGTCAGGTTTGCTAAAAAAACTTTATATTTTGTTCTTACAGAGCTAAAATTCCATGGCTTAAAAACATCTTTCTCTTTACCCTAAGGTATGAAAGGCATAAAGTTAGCAAACAACAACACTGAAAGTTAAAAAGATCAAAGATTTCCTCTTGTTTCATAAGTTTTGATGTCAGAGAGTATTTAGGAAGGATTAAAGAGTTAGAATGAATTTAAGTTGACGGTGTCACTTTAAAAATAATGCAGTTTCAAGGAAAAGATTAATCCAGAAAGACAAAAAGGGTAGACTTTGTACTGTACCTATCTTTGATCTGTCTGGCAGCCTTGATGCACATCAGGAGAAGAGAGAGAAGGTAGTTAGTGTTTCCATGCAAGACTCAGAGACAATAACATGCAAGAAGACTGAATATTCTCAAAACTTTGGTGCTCAGATTTGAAGATGACAACATATTTAATACTTGTATCGAAACAAATTTTCCCCATAAAGCATGTTAATGGTATTGGTTAAAACTACAATAGTGGATCACCTGACAAAAAATCTCAAGAGCCACACCAAACCAATTCCAAATTACTCTCCTTCCTGAGCACTACTCATTACTTATTTTGATGTTTCATCTAAAAGTTACAGTGTTGCTCAGATAACACTTCCTAAAAGGCCCTCTCTATATGCCTATATATAAAAAAAAAAGTCACAGAATATTGGAGTTTTCCATAGCATTTAAACAATACCACCAAAAAAGATGCAGAAATAGTAGTGACACATTTCAGAGGTAAGCTTTCACTAGCATTTAGAAATACAATCCCCTCCTGTACTAAGACGAACTACAAATGCAGAGCTAAATATTATTGTAGAAAGTGTGTGATGGCTTATAGCAATCTATTGAATCCCTGTTTGGGGATAACACTGTTGTTTGATCTAATATGCCACTCAATTGAACTACTCTATCTCCAAAGAAAGGACAAGTCAAAATATTTTAAAATATAAAAGGTATTTATTTATAAAATATTTTTATATTATGTACTCCAAAATATTTTATTTGATACAAAACACACTTGACGGAAATCACAACTCCATCTGCTCTAAAATTGACTATATATTCTCAATGCAGAAAGTGAAAAAAGTGCAAAAAGAAATAGTCTAAGAGATAAGTGTGTCTTAATATAAAACTAACCTGTAGCTGAACTGTAGCTGTCACTTCAAAGTGAAAGCTCTACTTACAAACTAAAGCCTTCATAATTTCTAAATCTTGTGGAGTACTTTGTGCCCAGGTCTGCAAGACAGATCTCATCCAACTTTTTTGAATTTTCTGTTTCCAAAGCCACTTTAGGCCACTGTTTCCAAGGCCTATTTTAATTTGACAGCTGCATAACTGTCAGACTATATCCTAGCTAGCCTACTTACCCTTATGCTGGAATTTACCTTCTTTTGACTTCAAGATGAGCTAATGATGGCATCAGAAGTCTAAGAACTTTTGATGAACTAAGAAACGAATGTTTAGTCTTATGCTAATTTCTCTTGAATAAGACTACTACAGGAGCTAATTAAAATTGGGAAAGGAGATACTCTAGCAGCAACAGTTGGTATTTTTATTAGTTTAGAGATAGCTTCAGCTAGCCAACAGGCAAAGCTGTATTTTCTTAAAAAGTATAATCTAACCAAAACACACTTCCAAGTTCAAGTTAGTGTAATGCAAGTTTCAAGCCCTGGAGTTAATTGAATTGATTTTTGTTATCTTAAGCCTCAAACTCTACACGTTAAAATAGTATTAGAAGAGCTCAAGAATTATTTTCCTTAGAATATTTAATTGAAAAAAAAAAAAAAAAAAGAATTGGAGAACTTAAAAAGAAACAACCTAAAATGAATTCAGAGCAACTTTCTGTACAGTGCTTAAGAGCTAATTCAGTCATCATACATCACTATGACAAGCCAAAAAAAAACAATCTTAACTGAAGTGCTGAGAAAAACACTTAGTTTAGAAATTGTCATTCTTCAAGGTAATTGAATCAAAGTTGAGATTCAAGAAGCAAGCCAGATAACACACAAACTTGTATCCAAAATGTATAATTCACACATTAAGACATCTTTCTGGTACTGTTTTGAAGTAATTTGCGTCATTGCTCCAGTGTGAAATGCAGACAGATAAAAGTAATTAGGTCTTGGATTGGTGTGGCTGAACCTGCTACTGATGAAAGTTTTATTATAACAAGGTACACTAAATAGGATCCAACTGTACTGAAGAAAAGTGACTCTGGGGCTATTTTATTAGTTTATAAATACTCTCTTCCAATTAGACACATTTTCTCTCTGATTTGCAAGTCTGTTGCTGCAACGCACCTAATATTTGTATTAGAAAGACAATATGAGGTCCCGAACAGGGTCTTCTTTTCATATTGCAGAAATACATAATTAGTTTTTTGGGTATACAGAAAAATAGCCACGAATTTGGTTTCTTAAGATTTTTCAGAATAGCTATAGAGTTCAAGGTTACAAAATAAAGATCCACATCTTGCATAAAGTTCTGTAAACCAAACACATCTTGTCATTTATGGATGGCTACAAACAAAATATTGAGACATTTGACAAGTATCACATAACAATTTAAGGCAACCAACAGGTCACTTGCCAAAACTCTGCAGGTTAGCTATCATTCTCATTCTAATTTTGGTTCTGAGCTACATAGATTTATTTCACCTTCGCTTCCTGGGTTACCTAACATCAACACAGATTTACTACATGCTGACTGTTATCTATCCAGGACAAGGAACTCTCCATCTTCCCTACATACATATGTAATATACTACATATATTATCTATCAGGAAGGACAAATTAAGTATGGCCTCACAGCTCAGCACAAAGTCTCAAGTTGTTCTGGTACTTGTGTTTAAGTGACACAGAGGACTGAAACAGGCTAGCACAGCAGTGTACTTAATTGTGGCTGAGCATACAAGCTCTGCAGCTTCTAACTGTTTTCCCACTACAGATGCTACACAGCACTTATTCCAGATTTAATTCACAATAGGCAAAACTGGAAATTGTCACTACAGAGATTCCCAAACTGATCTCAAACTTCTGATGGAATTACTTAGCCTACAAGCTGTACTTGTGGATGTTACTACAATCTCCTACTGGTAATTAAACTACAAAAAGAATGACTGAGCTTCAGTTTAGTCATGCACTTTGTGGATACTCAGTCATATTAACCTTGACTATGGTTTAAAGTTCCCTGAATGCTAGAGCCACTTAGACCAGTTTGACAAAAGCTACTTTAAAACTGGTAAGACTAACTCGTACACCTAGCAGACACTTATATATATTTTCATACACATCACCATCCTTACCCTTGATAAATGTGTACTGCCAGGCTCTGAAATGCAAAGATTTTTTAAAACTGAGACAAGTGTCAGCACCTGCCTTATGCACATCAGTTTAATATTTTCTACCTTTGAGAATTCCACGGGGTCCTTTATGTCCAGTGACTGTGTAGCCAGTTCTAGCAGTTCTTCAGAACTTTCCAGTGCACTACTACACTGGCTAAGTTGATTCTGAAGAAAAAAAAAAAAAAAAAAAGAAAGAAAGAAAGAATAATGTATTTGCCTCAAACAGTGGCTTGTAAGCTAGCAAAGTAGAACTACAGGGCTTTGGTATACCTTTGCAAGACTTATCTTAGCTAAACAAAGCTATTACAATTGATATATACCAAGTTAACTAGAACGTTCTTGTGTCTCATTAATACAAATATATACACAGCGCTTCCTATACAATTCAGGAAAGAAATAGTAGAGTAGATGGAATTCATAACAAAAAATTTATAAAACTAGATTTCATTTATAAACCTAATTATTCTAAAAATAAAGATTTCATAGGTAACAGCAGCTTAAGCCTGAGTGTATCTTCATTTATTTGTATTCACAGAACTGCATTACATTAGTTAACTAGTAATGTTTAATGTAACAATAATCTTGACAAAAGGAAGGAATAGAACTGTCCTAAATACATGTTAGTATAACATACTGGGGGCAGTAGGGAGGGGCAACAAAGGAAGAAGAGCAGAAAACAAATTCTGTTAATCAAGACTACTCAAAATTATCATTAAACTAACATTTCAGGTAAACAAATCAGTCTAGTGTTTCAACGTAATTTCTAGTATGTATCAAAAATTGCAAACTATTGATACATCTCAAAATACATACAGTCCTAAACATATTGCACATACATCAAGTTGTTAATTCAAACTATAGTCTACCAACAGCATTTGCATTGCCATTTGATCTACAGCCATTTTTATAACCAAATTATACTGGTATACCTTAGTCTGCAGGAGCAAATTCTATGAACTTCAAGAACAAACTACCCTCAAGCACTTCAGAACTGTAACTAGTTTTGGCAAGACATTAGATAGACCTCGCTCTTAATGCCTCAGGATAAAACAGCAGCTAGGAAACAGTTCAAAAGCTGTAAGTTTACACACAGTTTGTAGAAGACTCTTAGGGGGTGTGATTAATTCAATTTGTCATTCATTTAGTAAAGCCGCCGTGCTCTTTGGAGGATATTCAAGGTTGATCAAGTCACATACAGCATCCTACTGCAAAAATGTTCCAAGCAAATACCTCAAACAACAAATGCAAGAGGCACATCAATTTTTTCAGAAATGACATGGTAACTACATGTTCACATTAGCATCTCACTTACACCTATGACTTTGGAAGGAATGTAAGTATTTTAGTGTTTTTAAATTAGGTGGTGCTAAGTAAAACAAATATTTTCAAAGTTTCTTCTATAGGAACTGAGTATGTGGACAGTCATAATGTTAAAGAATTACATAGCCCCTATGTTTCAAGCTATCCCTCTGCAGCTAAAGAAGAATCTTGCCTCAACACAAGCATTTTCAAGGGACACTAACTAAGAAAGCCCCCTCCTTTCAAACAGCAATTTTCAATGCCAATGCAAATTAGGATTTGGATAAAACCAAATCATATATAACACAGTTATCTTCTGGTCTGGTCTGTTAGAGTCACTGCTATGCACTCTTTGCATAGATCCTTCAGTGTCTCACTTGCAGAGAAAATTTGCCCTGTCATCCACAGAATGTGCCTTGGGTATGCAGTTGGATTGCAGTCTCTGCTGAAAGACAAGTAGGGCTCTTAATGACTGTGTCAGTCGTCTGTAACATTCCACTTCATCCTCTTCTGATTTTAAGAAGCAGCACAGCTATTCACCTGAGCTATCCCATGGATATCAGGCAGCAATTCTTGATCCCACAGTACTATACATACAAGCTTTCACAACCTGGTTCAATCACACTTGAGTTGTTAAGCTAAAAAGATCAATATAGCTAACAAATACAGTCAACCCAAATAGTCATATCAGTAAGTGTCAAATGGCATCCAGTACCTAAACACATACTTGCAAGATGACTATTAGCTTTTCTTGACTACAAAGTAGAACAACTAATGCAAATCACAGTGGAATTTCCATTGAGAGTTGGTCAACAAGAGCTACTAATTTCTTAAGACCTTTAGTTCCAGGTGCCTCCGATGACCTGGGCAGGCCTCTACTTTAAGCTCCAACCAGTTAAGGCACACTTTGGAAGGAATTTCCAGGAGAGAAACATACCCCTGTGCATGTGGGATAGCAATATCCAAGAAGCTGAAAACACTCTTGTGCTCAAGCACTCCACCAGGAATATATAAGAAAACAAATAAACTTGCAGAATAATTAGTAATTTATCCCACTTGAGTGAAACAAAAGGAATTCAAGTTTTAACAAACTGAACAGAAATTCACTCGTCATTACCTGAAAGTAAGCTCTGAATTGTATCAGCACTCAGAGAGGATCTATTTCCTTGTCTCTAGACCCTCATCCAACAGCTAAGCCTTATTTCTAGACTTCTAAGGATTCTTACTCAACTTTCAAAGTAAACCCTTTTGCTTGTCCAACAAGCAGTTCAAGAGTCTGCAAAAGTTCCCTTTAACTGTAGTTGACAATGCTTCTTTTGCACTGGAAAGTATTCCTCAAACTCTAGGTGCTCTGGAAATCTATTTTCCCCTCTGCATGTACACACATCTTTGGCACAGAACTGTCTCAGGATGCATGCATTTGACAGAAGGTCCCAATAGCTCTAATCTGTTAGTGTTTTGCACCCCAGCTTCAAGGGGGCATTTGCCAAACACTGAAATTAGTGAATCAATATATACTGGTGCATTCAGCCATAAAAACTGCAAAATTCCATATAAACTCCAAATTGTCAGCATCTAAGTAATAAAAGACTGGCATCATTGAAGACTAGCAAGACTTGCTTTACTACCAGATTTACTAGTAGAACAAATACATCGTGATATATGGAATACCTGATATAAGGAATAAGGAACCAGTATTTTAAAATAACTTTAGTTGGAGACAAAGTAGAGCAATAGACAACCATGGAAAGGCTAGCAGAATTAATTTGTATTTCAGATTAAGAGCCACAAGCTTTGTCTTAATTAGCCTAGGTAGAATAAAGTCAAGAATTAGAAATTTTTAATGCAATAAACACTGCCACTTAAATGAGAAAAAAAAAACTGGTTGCTCCAAGATTGAGGGGTGAGATTCATTCTGCTCAGTATACTACAGACCTGACTAATTGAGAAATTCCAGAAGAATCTAAAATGGATACAGAAATGGATACAGAAGTGAGGCAGAGAAAAAAAAAAATCAGTGAAAGAATGAAAAGTAGAAAAAATGAAATTGAACATAAACTAGAAGAAAAAACTGTCAATAGAGGAAAAAGCAGTCAAATAGGTGTGCAAACTGTCAGCTAAACAAGAAACATTAGGGATACCTCAGTATGGATATATTAAATTCTGATTAATAAAGATCTTCAACAGTGACATGTTGCACAGAATAGAGAGCTTTTTTTTTCCTTCTCTTGAATTTCATGTTTGTGATATGAACTGTGTCAAACTTAATAAGAACTTTGACATGACCACAACATTCCCTTCTTACAAGATGGGATGGAATATACCAAAGATCCTTCTTATAAGTTCAAGAAGTTAATTTTGCTCTTAATTTTTTGCATTATTCATCGAAGAATTAATAAATATTCAGATGTTATACAAATGACATCTATTTTGTTTCAAATACTTTTTATTAAAGACATATTAAAGGAATCTGCTCACTGAATCATATAAAGGTAACAACAATTTTGATGATTTTGGAACACAGCCAAAAATATAGAATTAAAATAAGCTGATATTAGGAATTAGATTTTTTTAGCAGCTGAAGTTAACAAGAAAACTAATACTAAAAATCACACCAAGAGACAAAATATGTAAGAGGAACTGTATACTGTAAAACTGTACAGATTGATAACGACAATTAGCATACATGTCAGTAAGATCACTTTTAACATATGTGTTTAACATAACTGCTCTATGTTACTGCATGTTGAATCATCAAAACGCACAGTATAGATTTTCTAGTACCAGGTGCTAGGGTAAAAATGCTGTCCAAGCTTTACAGCTTAGGTCATGAACTAATGAACAGTCTGAGGGATAAAAGGCACTAAAGAAGCATGTTCAGATTACCTATATTTTAAGTAAGAATACGGGCAGTTATTAGAGATAAGACAGCTATGGTATTGTCCCAACCATAACAACCCATAACCAGTAAAGCTCTTTGATATTTTCATTAAGCTGAATATCATTGTGCTCCAAGAGTTTCCTCCATGCTTTATCCTGTTTTACAGATAACAAACATAGTCTTGTTATATAGATGAAGAATTACAGCAAGAATAACTGTTCTGAAGAAGACCATTTGTGAAGAGAATTTGAGAGGTGACACTCAAGCCCCACTCCATAACTGTGAACACTTTAAGACACTTAGTATCAAACTTTCAGGCACACAGCACATCCCCCCTGTTAGTCTTTAGTTCTGTCAGCAAACACTGCTTTCCATCGCTACAAGAGAGCTGGAAAATAGGAAATAAAGCACTTAACTACTTTAGTTGAAGATCATGCAACTTTCTTCACAGCAACTCTGACAAAGGCTTGCATGCAAAACTCAGAATGCTCTATTATTTCAAGATAAAACTACAGAACAAACAAACTTTAAATGTTTTAATATTCACCCAGAAGATCTTAGCAATAACCTTTAAGCATGGTAGTAAAACAGACCTTCAAAGGGAACCTTATTTTATGAAGCAGTTCCTAAAACTTCTTTAACCAAATAATAGGAAAGCTAAGGGAACATGAAGTTTTCAAGAAAATCTTTACTGCTTTGTGTAAGTGAAAAGAACCACACAAAATTTGATTTCTCATACTCCATTCTAAGATGAATACAAGCAGAACTATAGAAAGAGAATAGGCTAGAAAGATGGCCTCTGTTTGAAAGATGTAAATTTTCCTATGACTCCATGTAACTATGTCAGCAGTTTTACTGAAAGCTGAAGTTAACTTGTTACAACCTACCAGGAAAAACAGAGACTTTGCACCTGTTTCACAGAGTCATATTTTTGCTCAAATTTTTTTGAAACTTACTGCAAAAAAATTCTCCTACATTAACCAATGGAACTGTATAAAAATGAAATCCACGTAAGTTTAGTATTAGACACCAGTGTAACATTTTTCCCAAGAATTCAGCATCTTCCAGGGACTACATAGAAGTCTCTATACATTAAGTGGAAGATGAACAGTTCTGTCAACAGAATGCTGCTAGAATGTGTTCAACGCACCCAATGTAACTCCTGACTCCAAGTCCAAGCCTTAGCAAATTACTTAAAGGTGTCAGTTCATTTACTGTTCTGCTCGGAATTGGAGGAAAAAAAACAGTCCAGATGTTATTTTTGTATGACTGTAGTAAACCCAGTTTGCCCCTATGCATGCATTCTCCATCTGTAAGTAATGGATAAAACTACTTTCTATCTGCATATTGTCAATGGAAGTAGAGACTATGAATTATTCTAACAGAATTCACCACATAAGTACTTAGAATACACATTTCTACAGATATATTTCTTGCAAACACAACCAAGATAATCACTTTCATTTAAGACTTCAGTAAGTAGCTTAAAAACATTTTATTTAGCTGCAAAAGTTTACTTTAGTTACCTGTAGAGCTTGAATTTTACGAGCCTCTTCTTGTTGAATAGCGTTGGTCATAGTGCCTTTCATCTCATCCAATATGGAATACAGACCATCAAATTCTTCATCCAACTCAGAGATAACATTAGCAGAGTTTTCCTAAGAAAATTGAAATTGTTTCAGTAATTGTTAAAATATGACACAGTAGGTCTTTTTTGACGGAAAATTATGCTGCCCGCTCAAACACACCTTACCATGACTCTGTACTTTCACCTTACTTTCTCA
This sequence comes from Eudromia elegans, assembly GCA_003342815.1. Classification (NCBI taxonomy): domain Eukaryota; kingdom Metazoa; phylum Chordata; class Aves; order Tinamiformes; family Tinamidae; genus Eudromia; species Eudromia elegans. Next base: position 1,854,465 of record PTEX01000090.1, on the reverse strand, counting down.
TTACTCCTCAGTTTACCAGAGGAAAGAAAATACTGACAATTACTGGGACTTCCTAACTTGACTTGATAACAGGACACTTCAACTGAAATCTATGCAAGACTGACAGTGATAAATAACATGAACATAACCAATTATTTGGTAGCTTTAATACCACAAGGTCTTAATTTCTCTTTCATTACTAGATCCTTGTAAAGATCCACTATCATAAAAATGGCTTAATTTGACACTTTATTTGCATAATTTACACTCAAGAAACCATCTGGAATATATGTGGAATGAGTTGCATTCCTACAGTAGATTTAGTATTAACAAGAGAGAGCAAATCTCACTGTCTTTTCTCATCAATAGGGAACCTTGATCATTGATAGGGCAAAAAAACACCTAGACCTTGTTCTGGAACAGAAGTTCCAACAATTAGATACAACTGACATACACCCAACAATCTGCACATGATAAAAAGGAAAAGATCAAAGATTTTTCATTAGTTCTGTTCTCATCAGAATAGGTCTCTTTTTTCCACATACCAAATAGAATGGTACTTTTAAAAACAGACTACTTCCAACTGAGAGGAGTATGAGATCTTGCCTACTACCGAAATCAAGTCTCATGATAGCTTTTCACACACAAAAAAACCCACAAAACAACAAATTACATTCCTTTCTATTGGACACAGGCTTCAAAAATAAGCCTTTACTCTAGCTGATTCCAATATGGTTATTTTTAATCTCAATTCATCCAGCCCACCTCTTGTAAACTACACATAGCTTCCCATTTTTTTTTCCCCTGTTTCCTTCCCCTCTCAGATGTAACCTTGAGGCTTAAACATACATGTACCTGAACATTTTTTATTGTATGGTTCAACATATCTATGAAGTTGTGAATTTCATCATTTTTGTTTGCTAGAGTAGAGACAATCCTTTGCAGAGTCTCCTAAAATTACAAAAACAAGAAGTTATGAAAGAAATGTGACTTTTTAAACCATCATCATTTCAGCATATATGGAAAGTATCAAAGATTTTTTCCTACAGCAGTAACAGAGCTCCATCATACACATTCAAGCTATAATCTGTTCTTGCAAAGAGAAAAAAGAGAAATATAAAAGTTTGCAAAAGCATTCTGTCAAGCTAAAATTGTTTGTTAATTTAAAAGAAAACATTTAATACTAAGTAGCATCAATTTATTAAAAAGCAAGAAAGAGTCTTTATCCTTTCACACAGACATCTGAAACAGCTCTTAATGCTACTTCTCTCAAGGAATTTAACCACTAATCTTAAGCCATGCTTCTACCTGTTTTCTTTGGCCCCTTCATCAGCAGTTTTTAAATAAACCTCTTATGGTGTATTTATCAGTTCTCTGACCCCTTGTCTGTTTCCAAACTGAAAACATTTTGGCTAGCATATGAGACAACTAACAGGAAAGTGAAGTTTTACTGCCTTTATAAGCATGCACTGTGAAACAATAGTATTATGGAAAGATACAGTAGAGTTGCTTGTGACAACTGAAATTAAGACTCAATAGGAGGGCAAACAAGTGGAGGAGGTATCTTTCTGAAACAGTGAGGCTTAATTTGCAAGGCATAATTATAGAATCCATCCAGTGTTTGGTTAAAATTGTACATGTTTGTAACAACTTTCGTCCACACTACACTAGTGGATGAAATGCTATGATCTAACCAGCTGCTTCTGCATTCACTATAGACCAGAAGCAATTGTTTCTGCATGTCAGAAAGTCTGCAGTTAAGCCTTAGATCCTATAAACATAACTGTCAATTTGGATGAACAAGAAAACTCTCAATCCTCTTTCAACTAGGATTTTAGGGCTTACTTAGTTCTATCATGTGGAAAAAATTAGTCTTGTACACAGCTATAAAACCAAAAAGCATTATTCAGTAGTAAATAAGACTAAAGGAAAAGGTCTATATTTGAAGATTGTTTAGAAAGCTTGTAAACAAGCAATTGAAAATATGGCAGAAACCAGACACAACTGTCAACCAAGTTTTCCCATAACATTAGAAATTAAATTCAACAATCAATCAAGGATCAGTAAAGGTCTTTTAAAAAAGCTACCAATATCTCCAAAGAGGAATTTCACCTTCAAGTTTGACCCAACTTTATAATAAACATACCTCATCCATAAACAGGTTAAAAAAAAAAGGCCTAAAAATCCACTAACTCTAACAGTGCAGAGTATATTAAGCACAAACGCACATGATATTAACAAAGTCAGCCTTTAAGAGCCACTAATGTAATACATAAATCTTCTTCCAAACATTACCGAGATAATTATATATGATATATGATATCATATATCATATGATTATATGAAAAATTCACATTTATGAATTTATGAAGTGACTGAATTTATGAATTTATGAAGCAACTGAATCTTATACAGTAAATTACATAATGTGACAAGGACTACAGAATCAAGTTCAGTAAAAATTCTTGGTATTTATCCCTCTAAGATATTTAAAATTAACTTTGCATTGATGAATGTATTACTTTATTAAACACCTAGCATATCTATTAACGTCCAAGGTGTTCAAGTGAGGTCCTAAAAATCAGTTTCAAAATCACTTTCAAAATAATATAAGTTTATTCCACAGCAGTTGAAGTTCAAGCCATTTCCTCCTAATACTTTGCACAGTAGTGATCTTCAGTTTTCAGTACCTATTCTTATTCTCAGAATCTAAAACTTTTTTAAAGAAAAAAACTACATAGCATTTGTAAGGGTTAACAAAGGTGAAAGGACAAAGCCCTGCAGCATTCAGTGGCACAGCACTCTTGTCAAAAGCATAAAGGAAAACAGCCCCACCCTGAATAACCAACAATTGACATTATATTTACCCTACAGCATCTGTTGAAGCAGCTGGGCACCTTGAATGTTAAAGAGTAAAGTTTAACAAATAATTAAACTATTATATCATTTTTATTTGTTGAGAAGCAAAATTACACTCTTCAATCTTGTGGCTGCGTGCAGATTTGAATTTCTAAAGCAGACGAGTGTTTATGTCAGACTAATTTTCCATGAGTGGAGCAAATTTCCAGCAAAGCTGCATACTCAATCTCCATCAGCTAAGTCTTCCGTACTTCTTTCACATATTGGAAATGACGGTTTGAAAAAAAAACATAGAGAGAAAATACAGGGGACCCTGCTCCAAGAGCATGCCTAGCTTTCATGCACACACATTATTCACCAAAAACTTATACGAGACCTTCCCAATTTTAGCCAAACAAGTGACAAGACTATCAATTTCAATCATAGAGCTACAGCATTTTAGCAAAGTCAGCAGCAAACAGCGGCCGAATCATTGTTAATTATATGATTAGTAATGATTTTTCTACTGCATTCAGAACCTCCAAGTAGCACTGAAATTCAATTATGCACAATCACGTCACGGAGGAATATCCGTGCAGAGCACCCACGTGACAGCTGCAGCCATCCTGTCTATGCCAACCAGCCACAGGCTGCTTCAAGTTCACATAGCATCTACTACAGAAGCACTCAGGAAAGTTCACATCTCACCTTCTAAACATAGATGACGATGAAACGCCAGTCACAAATGCTAAACTAAGCAACTAACTTCTCTGATCAATACATTTCAAGCCATTAGCAGGGCCAGACATCCAGACTGCTTGCAAAACTACTTCCAAGATTAGAAAAACATAGTTTTCAAGGAGTCAGCAATCAAAGCAGGTTTGGACTGCTAGCTAAAAAAGCCACAAGGAGTCAGGAATTTTTGCAAAGGCTTTACCTTAAAATATATATATACATACATATACAGCTCCGCTACTCAGAGATTTCCCTGAGGGAGCCAACAGCAAGTGAGGGATGAAGGAAATATGGAAATTACAGCATGGCAGCCACATGCAGAGAAAATTTTAAAAAAAAAAAGAAAAAAAGAAAAAAAAAAAAGAAAAATCTTCCATTAATTTGTTCTCTTCTGCATAGTTGTGAGTGGACAGGAAACAGTTAGATTTATGTGTCTATGTGTGCTCCATAATTGCTTATAACAGTAACACACTATGGAAGAGCTCAATGGCAGGGCTGTTCTTTATTAAGCAACTGTAAGCATGAAGCGAGCATCCCAAAAACGCAGGCACCGAGAGCACTTCTCAAAAACTCAGTATTCAGCCAGATGGCTCCCGAGCTCTCCTCACTCCCGCTATAGAGCAATACTTGACAGAATGGCGAAGACGAAAAGCCCCTCTCCACCACGGTCTCCCTCCTAGTACTACCATAACCGCACGGCCGCGGGCACCCACGCTGCTTTTCCCAAAGGAGGCAGCACGCTGGGAACACCGACCCCTGCGGAGTGACTTGTCCAGGGGCCTCTGCGGGCCGTGACTGCCCACCTTCCCCGGCGGAGGGAGGCAGCCGCCGCGGGGAAGCCGCTCTCGCTCCCAGCGTCTCCCGGCTCTCTCGGCTCCCCGTCCGCCCTCCGCCGCGGCCGGCGCTCACCTTCTGCTCCTCCATGGCGAGTTTAAACGAGGCAGGGTGGGCTGAAGGGAGAGCGACGCCCGGTGCGCCCCCACCGTTCAAGCAGGCAACGGTCACCAACCGCCACCACCCGCGAGCCCGCCCCCTCCACCGGCCCGGCGGCGGCGCATGCGCGCGGGAACCCGGCCCCACCCACCTCCAGCTCTTTGCGCATGCGCCGCCCACGCTCCCGCTCTAGGGCACGCGCAGCCGTGCCTCGCCGACCAATGGGAGAGCGCCACTCCCAAGGCCCCGCCCCCGAGGGGGGCAGGTTTCCTACTGCGCATGCGCTGTTGGCCACGGCGGGGCGGGAGGTGGCGCTGAGCGGGGCGGGGCGGCCGTGGGGGAGGGCCCTAGGGGAGGGGGTCTGGAGAGGGTGGAGGCCCCGCTAAGACCCGGAGTTCGAGCCCCGCTGCCGGCCGAGGGCGCAAACGCGTCCCTGCTGTTGATGTCACCAAATGGGTCCCATTCGCTTGTCTCGAACGGGACACTGCTGTGCGCGGTGCATTTGCACATGTTCTAGTTGCGGGGCTGTTTCGTGCTCCTCCAGATGCTCATAATATCCCTAGCAGATCTCTCTGATTGATGCAGCTGGGCCTAGAACGGCTCTCCTTGAGGAAGGCGATGGCTGAGGGTAGAGGCGTTGCATGGCGTGCTGGAACCCAAAGGGTTCCTGGGCAGTTTCAGCGCCACGGTGGTCCCTGCAGTCCTGGGCTGCCCCCGCATTGCCCCGTGTCTGGAGCCCCCGGTACCATGGGGAGGCTCCGCACCACTGCCCTGCTCGCTAATCCCACTAGGAACAGAAGGAAAACAATGGCGTTTTGCAGAGGTCCCCGCATGAAACAGAGTGGAAGTGAAGCCCTGGTCTCGCAGGGGCAGCCAGAAGACTTGGACGTTGGCTCCTCAACGGAGCAGCAGCAGCTGCTGCCCCTTACGCGGCCCTGGTGCGGCCACGTCTGGAGTCTGTGACCAGCGCTGGGCTGCCCAGCACGAGGGGGACACGGAGCAAGTCCCGCGTAGGGCTACGGAGGTGATGAGGGGACAGGAGCTTCTCTCCTGTGAGCAGAGGCTGAGGGAGCTGGCACTGCTCAGCCTGCAGAAGAGAAGACGGGGAGGGATCTCATCAGTGAGTGTCCCAAGTGGGTGGCAAGAGGATGGGGCCAGGTTCTCTTGGAAGGGAGCCACTTACAGGACAAGACGCAACAGCCATAGACTGAACAGAAGGACATTCCACATGATTATGCGGAAAATCTCCTGACTGTGAGAGTGACGGAGCCCTGGAACAGGCTGCCCAGAGAGGCTGTGGAGTCTCCTTCTCTGGAGATCTTCTAAGCCCACCTGGATGCCACCCTGTGCCCCGTGCTCTGGGTGTCCCTGCTGGAGCAGGGGTTGGACTAGATGGTCTCTGGAGGTCCCTGCCAACCTCATCCCTTGTGGAAGTTGGTCTGTTGAGCCTTCCAAGTTGCGAGTCTCCCATTTTCTCAGGTCCATCCGCACGTGTCGTGGGCGTAGCCTGGGCTGGGCTGCACTCGGAACATCTGCTGCGTGTTCCCGGCACTTGATCACTTGATCCAGTATTTCCTTCTCTTATATTCCTTTGTTCCAACAACACCCACCAGTTACGCTGGCAGTTACCATCACTTGTGGTGACGAGCTGGTCATCACACCCACAAACATAAATAGAACACCCACATCATGTAAATGAAAGTCTTTCTGTCCCGAAGCAATAATTCTGCACGTTTCCGTGTTAATGTTTGCCCCAGTTTTACAGACGCTCCTCCTCATTCGTAGCTCGTAGCCCCAAAAGTGTATACAGAAATTCAAAGCAGCAGCATTCACTTTGTATCTGGATTGGATGGATCTCAGCATTTCATTGTGCAGAGAGGAACCTCACGAGGTTCAACAGGGACAAGTGCAGGGTCCTGCACTGGGGCAGGAATAACCCCAGGCACCAGGACAGATCAGGGGAGTTCTGGTTGACGACAAGTTGACGATGAGGCAGCAATGGGCCCTCGTGGCCAAGAAGGCCAATGGGCTCCTGGCTGCATTAGGAGGAGGCCAATGCCCCTTGCATTCAGCGCCCTGCAAGTGGGAGCAGCAGAACTGATGGACACTGCCCTAAGCCCATAGCCCGTCCTGGCCTCCATAGACATCCTGGCCATGAAGGTAAGAGGTATCAACCCTGTGTTCTCCACAATGGGAGATTTTAAAAAGAGGAAGGGATGATGGGAAGAAACCTTCTGAATTATTAGAAGTTGTTTTGCCAGGAGCCGTAATGTCATTTTGGACTGTATTGTACAGACCAGGGCAATGGGGACATAAAATCTCTGCATCTCTAGTAGTTTTCCCACCAAAAAAAACTGCACAGTGATCCCTAAAACTTGTGCTGGTGAATTCCAAGTTGAATTAAATGATACCATGAGCCGTTACGGGGTGCATATTAAAGAAAAAATTTCAATTAAATTTGCCTAAAGTGATATTCTTTTAGGAAATCGCAGAAAAAAATTATATTAAAAAAAAAAGTTTATACATTTTAATATCATTCTGGTTTCAGGAAACTAATTTATTTTTTCCAATCTGCTGAGCGCTGTAAAGGGGGCAATCCTTGAGAGGATGGTTAGGCCGGTATTGCTGCATCGTCCCTGCTGCGGGCCTGGCAAGAGGCAGGTGACCTGTGCAGCGACCGCAGCGGCCCGGAAGGGACGTGGACCTTCAGCAGCCCTTTGGAGCCCCTGCCATGCACAAAAAACGTATTAGCTTAGTTGTCTTGCAAAACAGATGGTTCCTAATCTATATTGTAAGTAGACACTGTGCTAGAGGGGATATAGACTATCCTGTAAGCTAAGGCGCTTAGCACAATTTAGGCCAAAAAGAAACATCAGGGGAGGAAGATTCAAAGGAAAGAAGCAACGCTGAAAAGCTGTTGCAGCAAGAAGCAGTTCAACTCCATAAAACCAGAACAGAGCAGTTTTGGGTAATCAGGTAATAACCCAGAGAGAGGTTGAATCTAATCAGCCTCCGTGGGATGTGGCAAATTAGAAACATGCACTTAGCACGTTGGAAATAACGCAGCTTTTACAGCAAGGGTTGTAAAACCGGGGCAGGACTTCGCCCCAGAGCAGCTCTCTCGTGGTGTTGAACCGTCACTTTAATGTCCCTTACTTAACTTTAACCTATCTTACTCTGAAACACAGAGCAAGGGTTAATATGGGCAGCCTGGGCACCTGCCTTGTGCCCCTAACACCCCGAAATCCATAATGAGATGCTCCTGTCTTTCAGATGCAAATTTTAAAACGGGCTTTTCTCCTGATGCTGCTGCTGTTTCTTTGCAGCAATAGCTGCATGCAGCGTTTCTGTTCGTTCACACTGCTGGGTGGACATGGTTCACATGGAGTGAGGAGGCGGCAGCAAAAAAAGTGCTGAAAAGAAGGACCGAAGTGGGGCTGGATGGTTGGTCAAGACGTTCTCCTCCTCCTCCTTCGCTACCCGGTAACCAAAGCTTAAGAGCTAGTGCGGTGGTTGTGCTAAACACAATCACAGTTTCATCATGATTCGGCAGGAAACACAACTGGTATTTCTGGCATTTCTGTCTCCCACACCAACAACTTCTGAACTTTTATTAATAGAAGCAAGTGCCAGCTGCAGCAAATGAGCCAAACTGAGTGTTTTTGATTAAAATGCCCTCCTAAAACGTGCCTCAGAAGCAGCACAGGCCCTTCCCTCTCCTTGCGCTTTGATTCCTATGTGGACAGAGGGAAAAAACAGCCTTCCCCGCTGTTCTTTTTTAGCTTGGAGCCGGAGAGCCACTGAACTGGATGAAGCACAAAAAGGTTTTATGCACAAAGGGCCGTGCCTGTCAAAACCGCTTTATTGTTGCACCAGGCTCTGCAGGAGCAGAATTAAAACGCACACACAAACAGTGCTCCCGGTTGAGAACTCTTTGTTAGACGCGTATCTTAGCACAATAGGGCTCTGCTTTTTTATTAGTTTTCTTAATAGCCTTTCTGTTAAAGAGGGAGGCGAAGGAAAATGTGTTCTGAGACTAGATGAACTGGTTTTCCTCCTCTGGAACGTACATTAAAACCTACTGCATTTGCTATTCTTGTGCACAGGGAGGCATTCGTTGGTTTGGAAACTAGCACTGAAGACAGGGAAGAACCAGGACCCAACCTGCTCCATTGACAAGCCTGACTTGCAACCGCTTTGTGACGGCCTCGTGCCCATGTGAAGCGGGTGTCAAATGATGTTTAGAGCCTTTCTACACTGTTCTCCTCATTTAAGGCACTGCAGCTCCATGGGGAGTCTGTCTTTGAGGACACCGAATTATGAGGAGGGAGGAAAAGCGCTTAAAGTGACTGTGGGGAGAAATGGTGCTGCTCCTCCTTCTCCTTCTCCTTCTCCTTCTTTCTCCTTCTCCTTCTCCTTCTCCTTCTCCTTCTTCTCCTTCTCCTTCCCCTTCTCTTTCCCCTTTCCCTTCCCCCTTCCCCTTCCCCTTCCCTCCCCTTTTGCTTCCCCTTTCCCATCCCCTTCCCTTCCCAAGACACAGCATGTACCTACCTAGGTGGAATATACCTATATACAGCACTCCAACGCAGCAGAGCCAAGTGAGCTCAAGTGGCAGCTGGAAAGATGCGAATACCCCACGACTCGAGAACAATGTCGGGGATACTGCTCAGGAGGAGTCGCTCCCTGGGACCACGAGGGCCGAGTGCTCCACACCGGATGGCCTCGGCAGGCTGTGATGCTGGTCCCTCTGTCGGGCCGCGAACGCCTTTTCCAGCAGAGGAGCCGGCCCGGGGGCTGCAGCGGCTGCAGCCCAGTCCCTGCCCATGGAGGGGCTCGTGCGAAGCGGCGGCCACCAGGGACACGGTCACACTAATACTAATACTCACACAATACTCCTGGAGTATCGTGCTCGCAGAGAGCACAGGACTCCAATTTGTTCTTCTGGCACAGCAGCCCTCCTGGCAGGTGATGTAAACCTGTGCTAAACTCATGCCTTGAGGCTTGTTTTCTTGCTCTAGCAACATTCCCGCTGCAGGGAACAGGAAAAGCAAGAAACTCTCCAAGTGAAGTGGAGCTTTTCCCCCACTGTCACTGGGGCTGGTGCCATTCTGAGGTGTTCGGAAGGGACAGAGCACTTGACTCAACATGAGAGCTTTTCCTCTCGCATGGAACTGGCTCCCTGGCTCCATCCGGCATTGCAATTCCCTGTTTCCTCCAGGGCGGAGTATTTCAGAGCAGAATACAGCTGCTAAAGGGCTATCAGGAAAGTTACCAGGGGACATTTTATGATCGTATCTGAGACGGTGGCAGAGTCTCGGGGGTTTCTGTTGTGGTTTGGGTTTGTTTTGCCGAGGGCAGAGCTGTCGGCTGTGATTTGTTGTCCAGAGCTTCCTGGTGTGAAATTCCTGCTCTCCTGCACGGCTGCTGTCAGTACATCAGCTTGGTACCTTCCACCGCAGGCTTTACTTCCAGCCTGAGCCGCTTTCAGAGAGGTCTCACAAATCTGCACTGGTGCTGCATTTTCTTCCATTTTTACAGTATCTAAGGAAATGGGGGACTGATAATCAAATGGAGCACGTGGCATTCTTTTCCAGGAAAGAAACCCAGCTTTTTAGGTGCTCAGTGCACAGGAGTACAAGCTCCACTGTTCCACCCACATTCATAATTTAAATGGTAATTAGAGATTCATAATAACCTCTCCCCAGGCACTAGCTAATCTTCATTAAGCATCTAAATACCAGCGACCAAAACTGGGCCAGCTCCTTGGAGCCGCTGAGCGGGAGGCAGGAGCCGTGTCGGGATCCAGCAGCCCGGGATCTCATCTCATCCGCATGGAAAAGCAGCTGGAGAAACAAGCGTTTTGGGCTCCTGGTTCCATTCTGCACCCAGCGGGGAGCCCCTGGAGTCTGTGTGACCTGTGTGGCTACAGGCAGACAGAGAAGGGCTCCCTTGAGGCTCTGCTGCTTCAGGGGGACAAAGTGGAGCAGCCTCATCCTTAAAAGCAGTGACCGGCCACGCAGCTCCAGGCGGCTGCACCAGCGCCCAGCCCTGGCTGTGGATGGGGAACGGGAGTGTGGGAGAACTGCAGGTTGCTCCACGCAAACATGTGCGCCCTCAGGGGTGGGAGGTGCACTCCTAAGAGAAGGCAGGGCTTGTTAGTCTCTACAGAACAGGCAGATACCTCCATTATTTTTTAACAAAGCCTTTATTTGGATACGTTAAAAAATCTATACATTCCTTAGACTAAAATACATCATTGCATCAGTATTCTGGCACACATTCTTTCAGTTTACATGGAAAACCTCAGTGCCGTTAGCTTCCCTCCTCTTGCTGCTTTCAGAGCTTGCAGCGCAGAGCATTTCGAGTTCTCAGGCAGCAGTCAACAGCGTCACATTCACTGCTCCCATCCCCATTCCCAAAGGAGGTGGCATTCCACAGGAAAGAGGAGCACTTGTTAATTGATCTTATTCCATGTAGATCACTAATCCGGTCCAGCGGCTTGGCTGCTCTGTGAGGAGTACGTGGGAAAGGCGCGATCTTGTTTCCACGTGATGCTTTCATGGAGCAGGACAATGCAAGCAGTGTTTGAGTTACTGCCAAGCCTCTAAAATCTGTTCAGAAGATTCCTCTCTAGGGCAGTCAGGGTAACCAGGCACGCAGTCCCACAGGATAAACATAACTCCTTCCCACACAGGTAGACGATTACACTCTCTTTCTTGCTTTGCAGCTCCAGAGCAAAGTGAAGGCAGGACACTGCGGATGTGGCTGGGAGACATCAGTGAGACCGAACATGCATTTTCTATGAGCAGCTATGAAGATTTTGTGTGACGGGGTGTGTGTGAAACCACGATCTGTGCAGCTCCGGCCGTTAAGGAGCCATCCCCGCTTTCGCCTTCTCCTCCCTGTCCCCACGGGGTCCGTGTGCTCTCCATGGGAGGGCAGGAGCGGCGCGTGGAGATGCTGTGAAGCACCAAGGGCAGGGGGCCGGGCGTTCGCACTCGCCCACTTATTGCACTGTGGATCTGAGCAGCACAGGGGAAACTCTGCGTCTGCTGCGCTCCTCTGACAGGGCACGCTTTCATCCTGATCCAACACCAGCACTGCAGCACAGGCAGCTTTTATCTCAGGGTTAGAAAGCAGGATTTTCGTAGGAATCCAAGTCAGCCCCCCACTTGCTAGATTTCCCAAGTATTCAGTATCCTAATCTCCTAAGGCTTTTCTGAAATACTTACCTGTGAATGAAGAGAGGCAAGAATTGTCTTTAAACATACTGGAATTGCTCAAGTTTAACTGTTAAAGTTAACTGGTGGTTTTGCTCTGAATCCTGTAACTTTGCTTCTAATTTGAGGACCATGTTTCTGCAGAAAGGTACCAAACACTTCAAGCATCACGTCCTGCTTGGCCTATCCACACATCACTTGACTGCTGCAGTGAGGCAAGTGAGTAGGATCTGATGGTGTTTTTCCAACTTCTATGCTAGTTCTAACAGACCTCTGCCAAATAGATGTTTTCAGAAGGATTCATGTGATTTATTATTCCTAGAAACATTTTCATAATTCTGAAATCACTGAAGAGCTTTGGCTTGATTGCATCTGCTTGCAAGCTCTGCAAGACACATCACAGCTCTGCTCTAGAACAGAAATTCTGCCTTCCTTACACAACACCAACATCACAGGAGACATGCTTCATCCCTACTTTGATCTCTCTAAATATATATATATATGTATATATAAAATCTTGAGATCGGTATTTTGATACAGAGCACAAGAAATACAGATTTACTAGTCTTTATGATCCCTTGTTTTACATGATGGGATTAACAGCAGAAGTAAAATAGTTGAAATAGCATTTAAAAAATAAACATTTAGAGTAGACTTCTGTCAACACCAAAAACCATGCTGAGTGCAGGCAATGCTTCAGACAAGTCTTTTGGGTTTTTTTCTGGGGAACAGATTTTTAAATCTTTTTTTCCCACAAAGATGAAAAAGGATTTCTGTGGCAACAATGTAACACGCAACCAAACTGTTCAGGAAGCAGTAGACTTGACGTGTTTAGATTTAGAAAACTGTATCTGTACAAGCAAAGCCACGGTGTTAAAAGCAAGGATGCTTACTAGTACCTATTATAAAACCTTATTAAGAGTAATTCTTAAATCACTGTGTCATATTCAATACAGCATGTAATATACATCAAGAAACAAACGATCACTGCTTCATGATTACGCGTATACATGTCTGCTACAAGCATTTTATTCTGACTTCATGATGTACATTCACCGAATATATTATAACCATTCAGAGCAAACCACTAAAGTGCATGTCATGAAGCCACATTAAATATTTTGTCTCAAACACCAGCTCATTCAAGCAGGGCTTGTCTCTGCTTCGCATCCCCATTTTCTGCTGGAAGAGTAAGAGCCAGCTTGCTCCCTGGAGCTTGCTGTAGGGAAAGCCCTTTCAGAAAGGAGTAACCACCCTGAGAAGGTACTGAAGGAAATGTGGGGAATGACTCGCTCTTGGATTAGCTGCTGGGTAACTGGGCCTCTAACAAGGCTCTCGGTCCTAGATCCTCCCTTCCCGGTCACACTTCCCTAGTGCAGAAACACCTGGAGTCACCACGCCAAATTAAGGCCACATGTAGAACTCAGTCCCTGCTTCTGGCAGCTGATGTGCTTAGCTTGCCTGTGGAGCAGCGCTGGAGGTGTGGGAATGAAGGTCTGCTCTCCTGACACAGCTAGGTAACTGCTCAGCCCTCATAATATCCTGGATATTGCCTTGGGAAGGTGATGAGGCGTATGCCAAGATCCCTATGGGAAAGCAAAGGAGAGCAGATACTCTGCCACTCCAGAAAGGCAAAATAGACATGAAAGCTACGAGAGCGACTAAGGTTCTTGAGGGCTGAGGAAACAAAGACCTCACGCCGGTCAGCTTACAAGTAACATGGAAGAAAAAACAGCATGTAAAATCAAATGTGAGAATTTTTTAAATGGGTTTTTGCTCTCTTTTGACATCTAACTGGTTGGAGACTATGATCCAGACTGACTGCAGAAGCTGGTACTTGACTTGCTCATTTTTTGGGGCCCACTTAGCCACTAGCTCTCACACACTGCTTGGGTCAGTGGACCTTCCAAGGAGATGATTCCTCAACCTTAGCTGTCACATCTTTTCCATCTACATTGTTATTCCCAGTGCAGAATCCGCACTAATTTCCAGGCAGAGCTTCCCACAAAGCAACCCATATACTTGCCTAGAACATCAGCTGGCATGTAAAATATTTAGTCTGTCACCACCAGCAGCTCTCAGCACCTCTACTGCCAAGCAGGGATCTACATTCAAAGTGTTCTCCTATTTTACTATCCCCATTACTTAAGGAAATGAAAGCATTGTTTAAATGTCCTGAAAAGTTCCTTCTTTGGACTTCGATTTTCTATTTATCTCCTTGCACAAGACAGGGCTGAAAGAAGGTAGCTTGTATTTTTGTTGAAAATTAGCTACAAGGAGCATCCAAAAGCTTTGAAGGGCCACTAAAATGACATTTTGGTATGGCCACTTTGTAACTGACAAGCTCTACATGCCAGGTATATGCTCAAGAACAGTGCACAAGATTTTATTAAAAACTTCATAATGATATAGATATATCACTCAAACATTACAGCTACCCATAGAAAAGCGTTGCCTGTATCTTTTAAACACTATGTCAATAAAGCAAATTTATTTGTAAAACAGGATAAACTATTATAAAACTGGTGCACAGTCGAGTCATACAAAAATACAAAATCTGTTTCCAATTGCAGTCCTGTTATGAATTAAGAGAAAAGCCCCCACCCAGGACTTCCAGCGAGTAAAGACCGTGAACCTGTAGATGTGTCATGGCAGAAACATGATGTCAAAATTTTGCAGAATCCCAAGCTTCAATAACTTCTTCAGTAACTATGGTTTCTCTGGAGCAAGTCGGAACACATTAAGCGTCTTAGCCTTGATACCCTTTTCTTAGGATTCCTCTGAGCCAGTTTTTAACTTCTACTGCCAAAACCCACCCATCTACTCAGATATTCAGTGTTCAGTGGACACTGCGCTCACAGGCCCTGGTGCAGCAAAAATACCTTCTCTCCACAAACTTAAAGGCTGCTCCAGAGCTTCTTTTAGCCTGACAGCTAATTTGCACTGGGAGACTCCATCAGTTCTCCAATGTAAATCCTAGGCTGACCTCCTCATCCAAATAACACTTAAACAGAGGTGTAACTTGCATAAGCTCCATACAGCTCTCCTCATGTTAGTGAAACTGGGTATTGCTCAGTTAACAAGTGCCTAAGTGCTTTAAGGACTAAGTCGTAAATCTTTTTGCTTCCCTCTTAGTTACCATTTATAAATTTGTTTTTATTTTCAGTATTTTTCATAGAGTTTAATTTATTTGATATGAAAAGTGTAAATCCTTTTGACTGACCTACTGAAAGAAACCTACATAAGTTTAAGTACCAAATGCCTTACAGAAGCAAAAGTGAAATAATTCACTATTGCCAAAAGCACTGACTAGTTACATGATTAAAAATAAAAGCAAACCACCTTTATCGCCAGTTTGGAAGTAAAGTCCTCTCAAAGGAAGCACATTAAAGTCATTAAAATTAAACTCTGATGACACGAGTGGTATATTCCTCTACCTAGACATATCTCCCCACTTTTCTTGCAAAGCTATTGTAATAGGGCTTTTCTCTTTCAAAAAAATAAAAAAAATTTCTTGAATGGAGCGATCAAACCATTGAGGCATTATTTATTTTTACAGAGCTTATATTTAGTGCAATAAGTTTAAAAATTCTGCTCTGAAATATTAACTTTACATTAACAAAAATAGTTTTCTTAAAAAAATTGTAACAAAAGGAGTATATAGCATAGACAGATCATGAGTTCTTAGCAAATACACTTGTAAGCATTTACCATTACAACACACTGAACAATTGAATATTAGCATTCATATCTGGCGAGTTTCCATAGTGAAAATAAATGTAAATTTCTACAAATAAAAAAAGAGTATATCCCCTTGTGGTTATGTGATAACTTTAGGTAAATATTCTGGCAGTGACACTTTCCAAGAAATGTTTTTCTGCCCTTTCCTGTTTTACCCACCTGCTACAGTACATACAAATATGGATGAAAACAGGCAAGGAATGGTCCCTTCCACCTCCCAAAGCTCTGCAGCATTAGATGAAATAAAGCATATACAGTACTTACTTTTTTTGTACAGTAAGAGAGTTCATTTCTCTTCCTATCCCCAATATTCTTACATATAGTCATGATTTAATCATGAGTATGGCTAAGATTGAGCTTTAATAAACTGTTAGTTCAACTGCTCACATGGAAAATCCATACCCTTCAAAGGAGCACTGCTGAAGTGCAAGGAGGTGACTGAAGTTAGGGCAAGGGAGAGAGGAGAAAGTAAGGTAAAACAGGAAAAAATTGCATATAAAAGTCATCCTTCCCCATATTCTGGTTTCTGTAAGCAAGGGCTCCCACACATCTGAATACCTGAGAGGTTGGTTATTGTGATATTTGATATTGAAACAAAACTACATGTCTCCCACTGTGCCCCACCAGGGCTGTAAGGTAAAATGTCTGCTCACAAATCAGAACTGAATTAGCTCTCACTGAAACCACCTTTTAAAAACCTAAATTTGATTTTTTTAATTGGAAGGTTTTACTCATAATTTTCCTAAATTTAGTGTTAATTTAAGCAAATCAAACAATTAAAATTCTCAGCACATTTGTGGTTTCATAGGAAATCGCATATTTGATTCTCAATCATCATTTATCTTTACAATGATACCTCCTCCAGATTATAAAATATCAAGCAGATAAGAATCAACAGTTCTATGACCACAATGAATAATTAAAAAAAGAAAGAAAAAAATGGAACAATGATAAAGCTGCTTGTAAAAGCCACCCGTATGAAAAGAGTACATGTTTCACAAAAATAATTGCTAAAAAAAGTATTAAATCCCTGTTCCTTTTCTCTGATTTTGGCTGTTTGTGTATATATATATATGTGTGTGTGTGTATATGTATATATATACTGTTTTGGAATGTCAATGGGTTCCATAATGGCTGGCTAGTTTCAAGATGAACTTGCTCCAGAGGCCTAGAAAACAAAGTCATATAGGACAGTCTTAGACAAATGCCAAAGGACAAGGAGAAACTGAGTCAAAGGGGTCACTGGAAATAGTTTAAAAAAAAAGTGTGAAAGGGATTTTTTTCTTGTGCTTTGATAGTCTCTTTAAAGACTGAAGGTCCTAAAAGGTTCCTCACCTCTGCCGTTACAATTCTGTTTTGTGAATTTCACTTTTACAGCTAACAAGCCTAAGAAATAACATATTTAGAGAATCTGAGGCAAAATGGTATAGATTCAGTTTTCAAAAAGAGTTAAATGGGCATTACTCTTACGGAAGATGAGCATTACTCTTAGGGAATATACTTAGGAATGCTCCTATTCAGACAGCAGGAAGAGCCTTCATCAATGCTTCAGGAAAAGGTTTCAGGAAGCGCACAGAGGAATTACTGCTATCAACACTGAATTCCATTCTTGTCAGGAAGCAAGGTCCCAAAATTTCAGATTCTATGTAGAGGGAGTTGCACATCCCCAAAACGAAGATCACTTTGGAAAATAAAGCTCATCAGTTCCAAAGACGACTATCAAATGGGCAGAAATGGTGAGCATGCCCACACATGACACCCAGGCGAAGTGTCCAAAGGCTGAGTATCCCCCAGCAGTCCCAGTAGGACTTCCAGTGATACTACCAGGGATGAGTGCCTGGAGTCAAATTTCTAAAAGAATGAAAAGCAGCTTGACTTGCAATTGCCTTTTTTTGTTTGTTTATTTCTTTTTTTAAAAATCCAAGTTTTCAGTAGGCAAATACAAACATTTATGTAACAGTCTGTGCTAGCTCTGAGGAGAGCATGACTGGCAAACAGTCTGCATTACAAGTTAGAATAAAATTTTGGGGTGAGATTTTCTGATCCTATCATTAAGAGGATGTGCAAACCCAATTCTCAATCATTCTCACGGCAGCTTTGTATCTATAGTGCTTAAATCACTTTGAAAAATCCCAACGCTGGTGTCTGTTTGTTCAACTAGAATTATCCCTCGAAGGAAAACATAAACGAACACAGAACTAGCTTGTAAGATTTAAAAACATGGTAGCATTTAGGCATAAGCAAATCTAGAGGCTAGTTAGTTATAATGAATAGCAAATGATGCAAAGCTAAACATCTATTGGTTCTAGAGCAGGAACTCATTTCAGCAAGGTCAGAAGTGTTCATGCAAGAGGGCTACACATACTTCATTTGAAAAAAAAAGCTATTAGCACACATTTGGATTCCTTGAGTTTAAAAAAAAAAAAAAAAAATGTTGTTCACTTGGCAAGGAACTGAGACAAGCCCCAAATACTCTGAGAAACTCATGGCAGAATACTTTTTTTTTTTTTTTTACACAGTCATATTGCACAGTGACAAATCATACCTTGCCCAGCCTGGCTTCTCATCATAGGTTCTCATTTCTCCACCTTCCAAACTCATTCTCCTATACTGATAACTGTTTTATCTGTACCATTTACAGCTGCTCCTTATTCCAGGCTACTCAGACATGCAACGCCCTCCTAACAGGCAAACCATAAGTAAAACAGGCTGCAGAAGCATAAATGATGCATTGTTCACTGTCTCTGTATCTGACAGTGTGAGATGGAAAGAGCACACA
This sequence comes from Eudromia elegans, assembly GCA_003342815.1. Classification (NCBI taxonomy): domain Eukaryota; kingdom Metazoa; phylum Chordata; class Aves; order Tinamiformes; family Tinamidae; genus Eudromia; species Eudromia elegans. Next base: position 1,836,240 of record PTEX01000090.1, on the reverse strand, counting down.
AGAGACAAGCAACGTAAGTAGTTGGCAATAAAAACAAACAACTGGGAGAAATGTCATTTAAGCAGGTTGAAAGGAATCACCGTATCCAACCCCCTGGCACTGTATAAAATGATCTGGTCAGAGCCTGAATGCCTGGTTCTACTTTGCAACAATAGATGCGCTCAGTAGTGTTCTTCAGGCTCATACACTGAACGCAGGATGAGCAAGAATTGTTTAGTTCAGCTCTGTAAAGAGGATTAAAGTCAGAACTAATGAATTCCAGAGCCATCTGATTTTGAGAGTGCTCAGCAGTGGGGGCTGTCTGTATATAACACCTAGCATGCACTACTAATCCTAATGAAATGATACTGCTTGTTTCATATGACACAGTTCCTTTCATCTTACTTTTACAGGAGATGGTCTCAGCTGTGACAAAAACTCTGCCATCCAGGTGATAGGCAAGCTCACAAACAGAAAAAGCAGAACATCTTGAGTGATACAGAGAACAAAAACTTCTCCTGAAGAAGTGCAGTCAGTAAAGACAAAGAGGGAGAGGAAGTAAAAGTGAAACTCTTGGAGGATCTCCACCTCCTCAACTGCACCTACCATTGGTTTTAGCTCTCTGCCCTCAGCTCCAACTCCCCGGCCAGCTTCTTTCATAGATTTTCTACTATTCTCCACAAACTCCTGGAAAACAGTAATAAGGTGATATGCAAATATCTACTCTAGATACAAAACCTCACAAATATTCAACTTGTGAACACAAATGCGAACATTCTTCTCCCAAAGCTTTTGGTCAGACTTCTCTGCAAAATATTAACAGCCAGCTACAAGGCTGGATTCAGATCTAATTCTAAAGAACTGAAAGCCCAAAAGATTTTCTCTTAAGTACTGTTAGATCTTTCACACTCACCACACATTTACCATATATGTATTTTTTCAACTCCAAACAATCAATTAATTTAGAAGCCTTGCTGATATCCAGGGAGATGACATGCACCACTCTCTGCTCATCTCTGCAGCCAGTGATTCCACTACAGAGGGCTCTCAGGTTGGTGAAGTAGGATATCCCCGTGGGGATCCATGCTGGCTACTCCCAGTCAGATTCTTGTCCTCCACGTGCTTGGAGGTGAAATGCAGGCTGAAATGCTCCATCTTGTTTTCTGGGGTTGGAGGTGAGACTACCAGGCTGGTAGTAGTGTGCATCTTCCTCCTTGCACATTGCCAAGGCTGGAGACTCCTCCACCTTGTCTAGGCTTCCGGCACCCCTGCTGTTCTGCAAGATCTTTCAGGGACGATGGAGTGACCCAACACTAAGGTGCACCAGTTCCTTCAGCACTCGTGGCTGCATCCCCATAGGGGCCCACAGATTTGTGCCTGTCAAGTTCTCCTGAAGGACCTCTAGCTCAGTCCTCCTCAATCAAATAAAAGAGGTCCCTTCTCCAAGCTGCCCCCTGAGATTCTTGACCTTAGCAGTAAAGCCTCAAGCAAGGGTGGTAGTCAGTAACTGCCTTCTCTGTATCCCTCATCAGCAGGGCACCCATCCCAACAAGGCCCACATTTTTCCTAGTCTTCCTTTTGCTACTGATGTACTTGAAGAAGCCACCCTTGTTGTCCTTAACACGGCTTGCCAGATTCATGGCAAAGGGCCTTAACCTTCCTCGTCACAACCCAACACACTGCACTAGCATTCCTGCATTCCTCCCAAGGGGCCTTTTACTGTGTTCTCTATGCTTCCTTCTTCAGTTGCTCCTTGCTTATCCATGCAGGTCTTTTCCCTCCTTTGTCTGTCTTCTTGCTCACAGGAATGCACTGAATCTGAGCTTAGAAGAAGTGATGCTTGAATATTAGCCAGCAGTCCTGAACCTCTCTTCTTCCTTTCTTTTGAGGGCCCTAAATCATGGAATTTCTCCTACTGAAGAGGCCAAAGTTTGCTCTCCTGAATGATTTATTATGCCATCTTCCTTGACAGGATGCTTCATTTTACTCTTGTTCCATACCAAAAAACCAACTTACAATCTTGGCTTTTCTTTTTTACATATTCTAGGCTCTGTAGCCTTTCAAATAGGTTTTTAATTTTATATTTAAATTCATGAGACATTTTTTCAACAGGAGGATTAAGAAAAGGTTAAGAGTTTACTTCTGCCCGACAACACCTAGGGTTACATTTTTTCAGGGACATCTTCTATGGTTGCCACTGAAAATAGGAAAAAGATCAAGAAACTAACTCAGCAACAGACTGTCGCTTAAATTATGGCCTTAGGAGCAGAATTTTTCATCTTCATATCTAGAATGAATAGGGGATAAAATGGAACCAATAAATTAGAAATGAATTCTGCAAAGGATACCTAGGTTTCCAAATATAAGGATGAAATATAAGGATGAACGCAAACATCTCTTGTTTCAAAGTGTGGCAGACTGAGAAACACGCTTAGGTCTCCGTGCATTTGAAAGTTAAAAATCTCTCATCATTACTATTTACATGTGTTTTTAGGTGGGCAGAATAATCTGCTACGTGCTCTCTTTCCAGGAGCAGATCCTTGTAGAGAAAAAAAAAAAAATCTCTCTTTCCTCTTTTTTGTTTCCTTCCTTCGGTCAAAAAAAACATTTAAAATAAATGATATATATAGTAATGACTCCATAAGAGGACACTTCCTCTGACAGTCAGAGAATAACAGTGATGCTAAAGAAGGAAGGCATCACTTCTTGGATCATTAACAAAAACAAGTCAAAAAAAAAAAAAAGAAAGATAAGCCAGCTAAACCAATACGAGTTTTCTACTCATCTGGAAAGCTAATCCTGCTTTCAGAACATTCAGAATTTCAGAACATTCAGTTTATGGAATCATATCCTTAGATTTGAGGGAAACTTACCATGAGAACTTTATCCATGTAGAATTCCCTTCCAGGGCTTCCATCGTTGTATTTTGTATCAATAGCGAAACATAAGAAGAGGACATCAACAACCATTTCGTAAATGGAAAGGAAGCAGTGAGCCACCAGGAAAGCAAACAGGCAGACAATGATGAGTGGCAGCACCCAGATGGTGTAATCTCGTTGATAGTTCAGCAACATAATCCCTGCCAAACCTGTACTACAGACAATCAGGACCTGAGGGAGAAAAAAGAAAATAATTCTAGTGAAAATTGTAATGTCAGAAACATTTTAACTTATGCTCTTCTTTTTTTTGCCAGGGCTAGAATTGAAGGATGCAGATGCATCAGTGGTAATAAGAGTGGTAATAAAACCTTTACCTCCTCAACATCCTGTATCGTTTGGTGTAAATCGCACTTTATCAATGGCTCAGCATTTGAGTATCAGATGGATTTCAAAAACACTTTCAATATAAAAGACATCATTCAGAGCTCCTGAAAGCTAATTATGTTTACATCCTGATATCATCCTTCTAGTATTACAGTCCAATTATAAAAACACCAAACCCAGGTATTGCTATCCAATCCCTAAACAATGTTGTGGTTTTGTGGTTTTTGCAGGGAGAGAGAAGGTATTTTTCAGTTTGCTGTAGAAACAACGTAGCTAAAATATCTTCTGAGCTTGCACGATCACTTTCTCATCTCTACATAGAAAAAGTAGATCAAAAGTAATGTAAGGCACTTACATCACACTACAATCTATAATTTCCCAGAACTAGCATATATGCCTGTGGCATATGTTTCACTCAGTACCATTTTGGACATTTGAGATGACAGAGAAATCAAAATAATTGCCATGACCACTATACATTTTGAACCTTTTATTAACAAATCCACCAAAATGCAAAAGGTACCAGTTTCGCTGTAGTAAGAAAGCCATATTGAAGCAGAAGAACAACCTGGCTCACGGCCTGAGCACTGTTTAGGTGATTTTTGATATGCTACACTCAACATTTAAACAATTCTCTCCATCTTGAATTTCTCTAATAATTTGAAAGTCATCTTTTTAGGCATACATTTCTGCATTACACATTTCATCATCTCCCAGATATCTTTGTTATGTGTTTTTTCCCCAAAATTTCACTGATTTAATTACTGGATAAGAAGTTTAGTCCACAGTAGTCTAATCTAATAGAAGAATATGAATATAAGAAGGAAGACTGTTAAGTCCAAGCAGTGTTCAAATGCGTAAGGGCAGGTGATTCAGTGTACTGGCATTAAATATTTCAGTAACTCCTTCAGGGAAAAATCTTTTACTACATAAAAACAACTAATTGTTTTATTAAAGTACACATCCACCAGTTTTTCAAAACAGAAAAAGCTGACCACAACAATTACTCTAGTCACCTTTAATTCTCAAAGTAAAGGTAACTAAGTTCCCGGAGCAGACAGATGCTCAGAGCACAATCCTGTACTACCTTCCAGTCCAATTTTGTCAATAATGTGCAAATTTTCTTAAAAACCTTTACTAAATAGAATTTTGAGGAAATGTCCCTTTTCTTTAAATCTTTTAGGTTTTTGGCCACAAAACCAGTCAAAAAGTCTAACTTCTGGTCACTTATCTCTTGACTGTTAAAAATAAAAACATGGAGAAAAAAAAAGAAAAAAAGGCACCAAAATGTGTTAATATCTAAATCTCTTACTTTCTGACCAGTTTTAGTTAACATAAGCAGTTACTATCCTCCCCTTCCTTTGATAGTCCCTTCCTGTTACGATGCAACTGAGTATGACAAAACTGCATATAAGGTGAGACAAATTTGCAGGCAGTTTGCATGCCAGATGCAAGCCATCATGAATCAAAGCTTGCTGCTTGCATAAAACGAAAACCAAAAACAAAAACCACAATCCTTCTTTCAAGTCCCCCTCAAAAACTGCAAAACAAAACAAAACAAACACAACCCCTGAAAACCCATACCTTGTACACACCAAGGTCCTCAGCAGTATAGAGCAGGCTTACCTTTCCTAAGAAGAGCATGAAATCTCCCACCGTGTTTATTGCAGCCACTCGCAACGCATTCTCCACTAGAATAACAAAGGCATCCTTTGCTGAGGTGCAGAAGTTGGTACTGTTGATAGCTGTGGCTGTATATGCATTCTAGGAGAGGCAAAATGAAGCCTTAATTACAGATTGATCAGATGTTTAAGATCTTACACTCCAAAGATTTTGATCAATATCAGTCAGGAGGGGTTTTCAGAGAGTTACATACTCCTTACGTAACAGGAAGTTACGTTCCACAGCTGCAGATTTAATAGCTTAGCTTAGCTACTTGACCAGATGATGTCATTAATTTCTATATAATATACTTTTCTTTAAGATTAAAAAAAGGTTAAGAGTAGCATTCTGAATAAAAGTTTCACAGGTTTTTATGGGGGGAGAAAAGAGAGAAGAGGAATAAATTTTATCTTTTGAATAGGTGACAAGAAGCCATATAAACAACTAGCATACAACATACAACTTACTACCATACAACATGACACAATAAGTCATGTTATTGAAGGCAGAATCCCTTGACAGCCAATAAGTCAAGCAGTATGGGCCATTAGACAGAAGACTCTATGAGGTATAGTTACCATTCTTTTTGCTTGCTCTTCATTTACACATTACCAAGTTAATTTCAAGAAAACTAATAAAAACAGAATTTACTATTTCTCTGCAGAAGTAGGAGGTGGGCAGTCACATTACCACAACAATTCCTAGTTAGAAAGAATAATCCAGATATATAAAATAATTTGATAGTCATGTAAGAATCCGCAAATGCTTTGCTATTTCTATTTCTGCTTCAGTACACTTCTAATTGTGTGTAAAATCACTGAATGATTATGCCAAAATAAGCTAGGACCGTGCTCAAAGACGACACACTTTTTTTAATGTTCCCTCCTTATTTTATTGCAAAACATATTTTTGTAATTTGGAGTGTTGGTAAGATTCAGTGAGGCTCAGGAGGGAGTCTAATTACATAAAACCATCAATATATAAGCAATAGCAAGACTTACAAACTTTCAGCTTCTTTGGGCAAAGTTACTTCCAAAAAAATCTATCTTAAAGTTTTATATAATAGTGGCTATCCCCTGACCAAACAAAAAGCGCTCCTGTTAACCAAGCTCTTCGGGTAATCAAACACGAAAGGTTATAAAATTACACATTAAGGAACAAAATATATATTTTTATTTCCAAAAGCAAAAAACAGAGCAAGAGAAAAAGGGAGTTACAAGATATATATTTAACACAGGTGGAAATGTAGGCTAAAAAAAATTATTAAAAGGGTCTGATTAGTCACAGTGCCAACTGTTACAGCAACTATTACAACAGAGAAGGTTCTCTGCCATGTCCTAGAAAAAGAGTTTTCAAAATCAGATGTAGCCAGGATGCCTGCACATAAGGAAAAGCATCTCTGATCATTTAAAAAATAACTTATAATGTTGAAACACTTTATGCACAAAAATAATAATTTTTGACCTTTGGATTTTAAATGAGCACCAGTGCAGACTGACTTGCAGTGTAATTTCAGTAATGGAGACAAGACTGAAATCTCTTGATTCTGATCAGTCAGATTCCAAAGAACAATACATTTTGTGTCAGCCTCAGCCTCCTCATTCTGGGGATTGCACATAATTTCAATCTTCTACATACAAATATTGAAAATTTTACCTGATTTAAGTAGGTCAGGCACTTTTCTAGACACCAAAGGCAGCAAATACAGGCTTTCAGCATACAGCGAGCACAGGCATTTTCCTAGAGCAGCCACAAAATGCAGGACAGCAAAGATACACAGTCAAAACAAAAGATCTAAAGAAAGCAATAATCCTTTCATATTGGAAATTGATACTTATCTCGATAACTTATTCTGTCCCTATCAGACCTAAAGTCCTGTAACGGCCAAATATTCCAAACTGAGACTTCAAGTCCCCCAAACAGATGAAATAAGGTTAAACTGTGAATATGTCAAGACTTCAGTTTTATTAAGAAGATGGCATCTGTTTCTCTTACTTTTCCTTTGAGTTGTGTATGAATATACATAAGAATCATTCGTGGTATCTTCACTAGTGTGATAATGAAAGACCCCTTTGCCACTGTTCCTAAATGGTAACAAATAAGGCGATTAACAGACGCCAGAATAGGAGTAAATGGCAGATTCCTTTTCTCCCTGTGGAAAAAAAAAAAAGATTGAAGTAATCAATATGGATTTAATAACACCAGATGAAATTGATACAAATCCACATTGAAATAACAGGCAAAAGAAATTTCCTTTTCTCATTCTATATTCTATATTCTCTCACAACTATATCAGGGAATATCACTCATGCTACACAAAACACTGACTATCTCTGCAGCTCACAGATTTAGTTCTAATGCGGTCACATGGAAAGGATAATGCATTAGCAGATCATAAGGTGACTGCACTGCAGCTATAGCCAAAAGTTCCTTTTAAGCTAAACATTCAAATGGTGAGTGGTACACAATTCCAATTCTTTTTTTAAAAAAAGTGAGAAACAAGGAAAACATTCCTGAACTAACATACTGATAAAACTGCTGTGCCCCTCCCCTCAAATTCTGCTTGAGGTCTTTATAAAAATCATCTTAGAGAAGATATAAAGAAGAAAACTTCCACCCTTTTATTATGAAAATTCTTTTTTTTTGTAATGTTTTGTTTGTCTATCTACATATAACCTAATTTTCAGACATTAATAATTAAAACATGTTTTTACTATGCTTTCTTCCCATTAGTAGTTAGAACCCAAGCGGCTGCAGACAAATTCCCTTTCTCCTAAGATACAATGACATAAAAGTCTAATTAAGTTTCGAGTTCTCCTTTTCAAGTAAATGTAGCTGAAGGCAGACTTTATACTAGAGAATCTTGAGATCTGTTATCACCTGATTAGCAGGGAACCCATCTTGCTGATATGAGCAGATGGTGAGCATACAAAAAACATCACTTTATTGCTAGCCTGATAACATCTGATGTGAAAAGCTGCTGATGGGCAAAACAACTGTAAGCCCCAAATTAGTACCTCTTCCCTCTTTTACTGATTTCCACTTTCAAAGCAGAATTGTACTTTAAAATGCAAGAAAGAATAGTAGTGGAGAGAAATAGTTATTTACTAACTTATAGTACAATTTCCATTAAGGAATGATACACTAGAAACAGTTAAAAGCAAAATCATTTACCTTTGGATAATTGAAAACACATAAATTTACGGATGAAGCGTGAATTAAAAAACTTGCTAACACCTCATTCAGTGCAAGATTATCGTTTCTACTTCAGTTTTTCTAGTTCTTCACTCAATTTGGTTTTACTATTTACAAGATTACATCCCTGTAATGTCCTTTAAAATAGCTTCACTGATGCATTTAGTTCCTATGCTGGAGGACTTCACCATTTCTGAAACAGAATTTGTCTGTATAGTCAACTAATTTCATGCTGTTGAGATATATATATATATAAATATATAACATTTTTTTAATAAATATGTTTTATATATTTTTAAAGAGATTAAGGCAGATAAGCAATCCCATGTAATACACACAGAAGTCTTGGCTACAAAGACAAACCTATTAAATACTTGCAATGTTAAAATAAACACTTGCAATGTTAAAATAAACACAGAAAAAATATCTGTATGCAATACTTGGAAATCTAATATTTTAAAATAAACTAAAAAACACAACAAAAATGAAGCATGCTTGTAGGATATATTCATTTTAAAAAAAGAAAAAAAAGATTTTTATCTTGTCAACATCCTACAACACATGAAGGTCCTTACCTAGAATGGTTGTATCTACAATGCCTGCAGATTACCTTGAAAACACTGGAAATACCTGCTGAATATTGATAGTTTGGGGCTGGTTTTGCTTTTTTTTTTTTAAGCAAATGTATCATGAACTGCTAACTTCCAATATTGTATCTGCAGAAGCTTCATTAAAAATACGCTTTTACAAGAGGAGGGCAATGTACTTGATTCTTTTTCCTCATTAAATATATGGCCAATAATTTGAAGTCATATACCAAAATGTTATAATACAGATCACTGAGGTACTATTTATACTCATGCAACAACAACACAGCACTGGATAAATTTTCCCCCTAAGAAAATAAGAATAATTTAGTTTTCACTTGAGGATAAACTTTGAGCCATAGTAATGAAAAATTAGAAAATACAATATTTGTGCATTCCAGGGTTTTAACTGTGAAGCTTGTATTCATTCATTTCAAAAAGCCTATGATTTTGAAATCATTCTCATGTTTATAAAAACAAAATCCCCATGCCTGAACACTGGTAAAGTCATTGTTAATTGTGAAACATCATCAGCATAAATGTCTCAAAAAGCTATCACATTCAAGCAGAACAGCCAGGGTACAGTAGACTATGATAAGACAACTTGGGACAGAAATACAACAAAAAATATGGGGCTTTAATGCATATGTAATTTATATCACTTGCGTATTTGTGAACAATATTGTTGGAATCTGTGGGAAAACAATGAATTTCATTAGACCTTGAGCTATCTCATGTAAGAAAGATTAATGAAGCACTGTGAATAATTTAAATGTTTCCCAATTAAAATTATGGTAATCAATTGTTGTGAGTTATTTTTTAATCTCTACAGAGCTTATCAGCATTAATATTAGAAAAGGAGCTCTTCCAGATGCTTTCCACTTCTGTAAACAGTCCTTCACACATCTTTAAGCTGTGCACAGATTACAAGTCAAACAGTCCATAATATCAATGTTATAGCCTACAGCCAGTAAAACAGATTTTAGGGCTTGATATTATTTTAAAAGATTTAATACAATTCTATTGCTTTCCAGCTTCCAAGGAAAAGCTAAGTATTTTCCTCCAAAGCTCTGTCCCTGTATTTCTTTGGATTCCATTTCCAGGTTGATTATAGTAGAGGTGTATAAAAAGGTCCTTACCTCGTAAAATAGTATGTCACAACAGCCCCTGCTACGGTCATCTGCTGACAGGCTAGGATAAACTCACTGATCCAGATCAGCCCCACCACATGGTACCACCACATGTATTTCAAAGGGCCTACCATCCGAAATTCAACAAATCCTTCTTCATTTGGGACTGGATTACCTAAGAATAAATCAGAGTAAATGAGGAAATAGGCTTTATTCAGCACTTATTCTTTCACCACATCAGAAAGAAGGAAGCATATATCATTAGTAGTACACATGCATTTAGAGAGGGACCACTCTAGTTTCTGCTAACTCATATTCCTCTTACATATATTACTGATAAATAAGATACTGTTTCTGGAACAAACAATAAAGGCAGCTAAAGAATAGCAAATTTTTTGAACATACTCAAAATTCAGCTTTTTATTTCTTGACATAGGTTTAAAGTTTCCAAGAATAGCTAACAGCAACACACAGCAAGAACTCTTATAATTAAAAATAATAAAAGGAAGTTTGCAATGATCATTCTTAACTTTCTGTCCACACAGTGAAATTAAACATTACATTTGATTTAGATGTCAACACTAGTAAACAGTTTTCTTTCCCAGTGTAGTAAGTTACCATGCATGTATTTCAATGATATTTGTGGTTTAGCAAGCATTTACAGGCAAGAAAAGTTGCTATAGAGACTGTAAGAGTGAGTTTTCATACCTTTAGCAGCCTGGGGATTCTTTATTTAATCTGAAAAGCACTACAATGCATGATGACTGACAAAATGTCAGAATCCAACTCGGGGAACCTCTGTGCATTGTATCTTAAATCACAAACTGAAAGGTGGTACTAGGACTTTGGTCATTTTCAAAGGCAAAGTTTTTTGATTTACTCTTCCTTAAATAATACATATAGCACATCACGCAGTGAAAACTAAAATTTTAGTACTAAAGCTTAAAAAAAAAAGCACTGAAGAGAGGAAGAACTTTTCAATTCTGCCCTAGCTAAAAATTCAGGTCCAAAATATTGCTGCATTTGGACTAGCTGTTAACAATCAGTTTCAAAGTTTTAGTAAGTAATGATGAGAATAACTACGGATAGGACAGAAGAAAATGGCCTCAAATTCCACTAGGGGAGGTTCAGGTTAGACATTAGGAAAAATTTCTATGTGGAGAGAGTGGTGAAGCCTTTGAACAGGCTGCCCAGGTTGGTGCTGGAGTTACTGTCCCTGGCAGTGCTCAGGAAATATGTAGGTGAGGCACCTAGGCACATGGGTTAGCAGGCAGAGTGGTGATGGGTTCATGGTTTAACTTAATGATCTACAAGGTCTTCTCCATGTACAATGATTCTGTTATTCTATGATTTCTATTGGCCACAACTTGACCCAAAATAACACATTTCTCCTATTTTGAAGATTAGCTGTTAGATTTTTCTACTGATATAATTAAGATATTGACCAGCAGCATTGACTAGCTCCACAAGCTCTCATCAAACCATCAGTGCAAGCAGAGCCCTTTCAACTTGTAAAAGAAGAAACTCAGAGAATTGTGGCTGCTCTCACAATACAGGATACAAAAAATTGGAAAAACACAAAGAATCAAACCAAAGCACCAAAAGAACATCTCACTAATAAACTGGAAAAATATTGAAATAATACTAGACAAGTAAATTATGAACAACTGAAAACTGCTTCCAGTATATTTATATTTTGAGAAACAACCAATGATGCAAAAGCTCTTTCATTACTATGTCTCTACCTGTGTGAGAACTTGCTAAAATATGCTCCCAACTATCTTTAGATAGCTGTTTTTAACTTGTTTTCATAAAACCAGAGAAAAATATTTGAAAAACTTATTTAAGTCTTAAGATAAATGGACTCTCATGGTTATCAACATTCCAGCTTGCATAAAATCAATAAATTGGTCTAAACCATAAAGTGATATACAAGGGTGCAGGCTCACAAATGTTCAGTAATTTTCCAGATAGACACTGAAGTCACTGTAGCAGACCAAAACAGGGTCCAAAAGTTTTTTTCTGGGGTTTGTTTTTTTTTTTTTTTGCCCCTCCCCTACAGATTCCACCATTCTTTTCAACCAAATCGATCTGAAATGGTACAAAAATAAAGTGAAGTTTAAAATAAGGCAGGTAGCTGCTTACCTGTAGTACCAAGGAAAAGCAGGACAGTGATCCAGTATGCCCAGAAGAGGATAAGCGCAAAGAATGTCCAAAATGGCTGGAAGACTAGTAGTGGTAGGTGAATGAAGACCTTGCCGGCCACATGGAACAAGGCAATGGTGAGAGCTACTCGTTTGCGCATAATTAACATGATCAAGAACAAGATAACCTAGAGAAAGAAGTTTCCAAATGACATTTTAGAGAAGTGAAGATTGAACATGACATAATTTTGTGCAAGTAGGATTTTTAAAATTATCAAATTAACATATGCTCCTGTTGGGTGATACAGTTATAAGCTTATAAAATCAAAACTTAAATATTCTTTCAGCTTCTTTTATGAGAAATTATTCTTCAAATTCTATTTCTGAAATTTCCAATCTTTTGTTTCTTTTGAAGTGATCTCAGATTTAAGTAGCTTGGCTGGGTTCCCATGTTATGTTATACAGAGCAGTGAAACCAAGAAAAGTACAAAGATTTAATGAGGAATACAGCTTAGCATTTGTTTTTGGGTAAGGTATAGTGGTCATCCCAAGTAAGTCCATAAAATATTGTTTTTAAGGAAGTGATACTGAAACAAGGAATAGTAAGGCCAAAACCAGTGTAATTGTTAGTATTGTTAGTATTTAAGTTTATAATGACCCCTCTGTAAGCAGTTTGACAATAACTGTTTTCAGAAGTATTAATGTTCTAAGGACTGTTAACCAAAATGAAATGATGAAGCACCTCTGAAACGGAAATCTAACAAAAATCTTGTGAGTGAAAGTGGATGGGGTCCAACACTGCACCTATTCATGGATATCCCTGAGGACATTTTAGAGTTGAACAGAACAGCTGTGGGGTCAGGAATTCTTTTCTGACACTAGAAGAATAAGTGTTACAGAATACTGCCTGGAAGTAAAAAAAAAAAAAAAAAAATCACAGCAACTCAACCCATAACAGAAACAGATACTCTTCAAAATTACATGCAGAGTATAAACCTTTTACCTGAACAGAAAGATGGAGACAGCCAGTAAGAGAGAACAAGCAAATAATGCAGTCATTAGCAAACAATGCAGTCATTAGCAAACAATACCGTGAAGACTGTTGCTGAAATGGCATAGATCAGAAGAGCCTGAAGATTGTCTTTGGCTATTTGAGTCTCAACAGCATTATCAGATGCTCGTTGCTTAGCATAGAGCCACCACAGGACTCCTGTACCACCTATGTTTTGGAGTGAAAAAGAAAAAAAATCTTTTATGGGACAAAGACATACTACCCAGAGGGGGAAAAAAAAAAAAAGGCTAAAATAGGCTTTCAGAAAAGGAACTTCTAAAGATAGAAAATTGCTTAGATATTCTCTCTTGCTCTCTTATGAAGTGGGCATTTTTCATAGCCTTATCCCACTATGTCCATTTAGGTGTTTCGTTTTTGTGTTTTAGGATGCATGAAAGTGCTAGTCCCCGGGGAGTCCTAAAAGAGATTACAGCCCCCATGACAGAATAGGTGTAGGACAATTTGGGATATTTGGGAAATCAGAAAGGTAGAGAGAGAGGCATCATTGGATAAAGATGCAAAATACCACGAGAAGCTAAAAACAAAGAGGCTGTAACTCCTGAAAACTCTTCCTCTTCTGAGTTTCCTTCTCTGCTCTGTTTGTATTTCTTACTCAGGTGCACAAGCTTAGGTAAAGAGCACAGGTCTTTGCAGAAGATACTTTCGGTCTAAAATTGAGAAGGCTCTTCAGCTGGTCTGCTGAATATTCCCAGCATATGAGTATTTGCAGTATCTACAGTAAAAAAATTACAAGACTAAACTTACATGTATTTCTTAATATAATCATATTCTCTGCTCTTCTCTGCTTATGTATTTTGGCTTAGTTACTGCATATCAATAATAGAAAACTTTAGTTTCACAAACATAAAAGACAATGTCTTAAAGTAAGCCTACTTTCACAGAAGTTGAATCATGTGAGGCAATAAAGCTGGCATGGCTGACTGCATTTCACATCCTAGGCCATACAGGACATCCTGGGTCACATGGAAATTTGAATATGTGATTCACATATGATAGAGATTCTCATCTCAGGAAGATATCTGACATGCTCCGGGAGTTAGTCAGATGTCTGACAGGGCTGATCTGTCACGGCTGAACATATCTACACAGCATCCTGAGGCCCCCTGAGGCTGTCTAAACAGGAGCTGCCAATCGACTCTTGCATGCTCAAGTATGGCCAGCAGGCTGCAGAGCTATCAGGTGTACACCATACCTAGACTACTAGGCCGTTTTGAAGACAAGAGCCTAAGAAGCAGGTGTAGTGCTGCATTACAAGAGCTGCAAAGAATACTCTGTATGGCATAAAAGGACACAGGTGATTTTGGCTGACAGGAAGTTTGCCTGCCCAGCAGGAGGTGCAACATGTTTCTAAGGAAGGGGCAATACAATCCGGTAGAAGACCGAAGTTACTAAGATGTCATTTTCAACAGATGTCCTGACGGGGTTCAAAAGAAAGTAAAAGGGAGATCATGGGCTTTAGACTTCTGACTTGTGGATGTAGAGGACAAAGATTAGAAATGAGTTCTTGAAAATGAGTGGAACAAGAAGACTTACCAAGTGATCCCAGAATCACTAGAATTGTTAAAATCCAGACAAGTACTCTTGAAATGTACCTGATTATAACCATCAAAATCATGGACAGCACTGCAAAAAAAGAAAAATAAAATAAGCAGAACAATTATTTCAAGGAGAAAATAAACTCTCCAATACTCCCCCTACTCTAGATAATTGCCTTTCAGTATTTTTTTTAGGTGGAAAGATATTTATTTTCCGTGGCTAACAAAGTCAGTGCTCAGATAGGAAAATAAGTACTTCTACAAATCCTGCTTTGATGCTGCCAATTAAAACAAAAAGAGCATAAACACATTTACATGGCACATTGCATACAAGACATAATGCATACATATAGAGATGTATTTAGACAATGGCAAAACAAACAGACATGAGAGAACTTCAAGTCTAGTAACATGAGCACGCCTGAGGAACACAGCAGAATCTACATTTAAATACACTTGCCAAAAAAGTGCAGACAATGTGATGTCTACCTATTTCAAAATGACATATTAGTGAAAAGGGAAAAATGACAGCTTTGCTCTTTATATTCAACATTCAAAGCGGCTTCTATAACAAGCTTTGTTGATGTAATTCTACTGTCCTCCAGGAAGAGCATGTTAAAAACCTCTCTTCAAAGTTAGACAGTTAAGATGTAGTGCTTATTTGCATTTTTGTACACATTTGTATACAGCAGTTACACTTCTATATGAAAATAACTGGAACCAGCTTTTGTGAATTATAATCACATAATCTAAGAGTTAGTTTAAAGATACTCTGTTTTACTAATGGGAGTATGCAAAAACATGTGAACACTGTCATACTTTTTCCTCATTCACATTAATGTTTTCTGTACACAGTCTCTGTACTAATTTCTAACACTAACCCAAGAGCAGCACTGCTAATTCAGCCACTAGCTGCCAGATTCTGAGCACTCTTTTTACCACATCAAATTACTACAGCTCTCTGAACAGAGGATTAAATAGCTTGCTAGCTACAGTTGAAAAGATGCTGAATGGTCTGACCTTTTTTAAAGTGGTATACATTATCCTCTTTTTTTACCACAAAGGTAAAGTAGAAAACAGAGGACTTCTTTTTCTGGAGAAACTTTCTTTTTTTTCTAAATTGCAGATTGTTCATATACATGGCTAATATTCTTTAGTTTTTCAGCTTTTCAGTTTAAGATTAAAGATTTTATATTTTGGAATAAAATCAATTTTTTAGGAAAGTAATTAATGTTGGTGAATGGCATTCCATCTTAATTCACAAGACTCTGTTAAGTATTCTAAGTAATCTAAGACAGTATTCCAGTCTGGTGCAATATGAGTGATATGACTTTTCACTCCATAGTCCAGAAACAGGCATTTCCCAGCTGTAGTAACCATGCAGCATCTCTGTGCTGTTGGAAATTTCCTGCTCTTTAGACAAAGCCAAGATTTTCAAAGGTCTGAAAGTCTTCCCATTTGCAGGAAGGAGATAAACAGCATAACAAAGAGGCACTTAACTTCCCTCGTTTTCCTTTTAAAGTTCCCAAATTTCTGTAACGGACAGTTAAAACATCTTATAAAAGTGATACTGTGCAGTTCTTGCCCATGCTCTTCTATTTGGAAAGGGATTAGGACTGGCAGAAGACAAATGAATAATATAAAAGGGCAAGGTATTACAATAAAACTTTAACTATGCCTAAAGTAACAATGGTTATTCACCTGGCCCACAACCTCTGTATCAGGTCAAGGAAGAGGAGGAAAACCAAGAAGGCACATTTTACTGCTTCTGTATGTTACTGAGCTGTCAAATTAAAAAAATCATTCTGAATAGTTTTCTAAGGGCATATTGCTATTATGCACGTTTTCTGTTCATATTATTAGAGGGTGTTAACAATCTCCTACTGCAGTACTACGAAATAACTAATAATGAGAAAAACAATTACCTAGTGATAACAAGCAAAGTCCCATTATAATCTCTTTGCTGGTCATAACTCCACTAATCAGCCTGTGTAAGACACTACTGTCACTGACAAAGGTGATCAGGGCCTCTGCAAACTTGGCATAGCAGGAAATGTTCACAGGAGCACAGCGATGGAAGAATGGAATAGGTGCACTGGTGACACAAGAAAAAAAAAATCAGAAAAAAAATTACTCCTACTTAATATAAATGCCACATCAACACACACAGATGAAAGATGAACAGATGCAACCACTCCACCCTCACAACATCATAACCAGGAAATGTGTGTTAAATGCACAACTACTGCTGAAATGAGGATGATCATAATGACATGTGATGCAGTTCTTACAATGAACTCTGTGAGGGTGGAGTGCACATTCTAATTAAGATATTACCCTCCCACCCTCTGGAAACAGCCAGGATTATTAAAAAAAAACAAAAGTTCCTAATCAGCTTAAGCCTCTCTTAGTGAAGTGATGAACCTGTAACTGCATTTCAGTCATGTTGACATACTGGTTGATATCTGTAGTAATAGCAACCCAAGAAAGATACATTCTGTGCTAAAAGAAATCAGCATTTATAATTATTACTAATACAATCTTTCTTAGTTTTTCCCCACACTAAACTTGCTGTGTAATCAGAAGATTACAACAACAGTGATAATTTTCATGCACTATGTTATTTGTATATTATATTGCATATTGTATATTATGCACTATATTATCTGTAAAACATGCAAAGATTTTTCTGTTGCAACTCTTTTGTTGTTCTTGAATGGTTTTGGAAATATTCTGTCCACAAAATTGATGTTATACATTAAACTTCCCAACAGAATCTATTATGAAGCCCATCAGAAGAAGATAAAAGATAGCTAAAAGAAGTTAAAACTTCACTTCGGAAGGGTCTAACCAAGCTGCTTTTCTTTAACTATGCAAGATTTCAAAGAGACCTATTTCATATTTTCATATTTTGCTCAATCTTCAGTTGCATTTAAAGTATGTTTCACAAAACACCTGTTCTTTGCTGCAGTTCGATGAATAAACGGACAATGAACAAAATGCCCTCTGTACTAAGTCAGTCTTTTCTTTTCGTCTAGAGTTTTGCTTTATCCATTTCAATTTTATTTAAAGGATTCCAGTGGCCTGTAGTTGCAATGCTACAGGTAATCTTTTGTAGTCGCCCCATTTCAGCAATAACCTTCAGAACCAGGTTTTCTGTAGTCAATAGCTCTTTTTACTCCCAATTCTTTGCAATATTCCAGTCCTCCTTTAAAGCATGTACTGATATCCTTCCTGCATGTTACTTTTTTGGGGGGGGAGGAAGGAAGGAGGGACCGTGGGGAGGAAATCAAAGATACTCTGCACAGAAAAAAGGAGAACTTATGATCTTCTGCCATACACAGACAACTAATAGATCCTCTTTTGTGTGGTGGTGAATGACAGGGAATCCTAAATTAAATAGTTTTAAATTCACTGTGCAAAGTAGGTAAATGAATCTGCAGATGCTCATATCAGTGCTATACTTTTTGTTAGTGATGCAGACAGCAGTTAAAAACAGCAAGTAATTGTGCATTAGTCACAGATGGAAAAAAAAAACCAAATTAAATCCATAATCACTGCATATTTAAAAAGCAGGCCATATACCCTCTCAGTCTTTTACAACGTACTCAATTTTAACATAAACTACATACTCCAGTTGTTTATATGCTGTGAGACTGCGAAACACTGATATTGGGAGTTTTATCTAATTTTCAATGATTTCCATTTTGCAGAAAAACTAAAACATGTGACGAGTTCTTATTATCAGTGACAAAGCTCAAATTTGGAGCTTCAAGTAAGCAAAGACTCTCATTCCTGAGTCTGAACAAGAAAATGGCTATTTTGAAAATGGAAAGTAATAGGATTAAAATCATGCTGTTCCAAAATAAATGCCAGAAGAGGTATAAATGTTTTTTGGATGGATTCTAAGCTGTCTTATGCAGTTGCAAATTTATTGTACATTTTAAGTTACCTATTTTTATATGCAATAATTAATTTCTAACTTCGTTATAATTAACAAAAAAGAACATTAGTGGTTACTATCTACAAGCTTTCTTGAATAAACAGGATTCCTGAGAATCTGCCTACTGAGATTGCCACTTTAATGGTTCTGACTCGATGAGTAGGTTAGATAATATGTCCTGATTAATAAATAATGAAATAGATGCATTCCCAGTGACCTCTGTTACTTTCCAAAAATGACCTGATACTTAACCACAACCAAGAACAGTAAGTTTGTTTCAAAGCAGAAGATGATGACAAAAACTTCACTTCCAAAGCAATATTCAAATGAACACAAGACCCATCTAATTGTTCAAGCACTGGCCTCCACAGGTGAACTCTCTTCTCTCAGAACTGTAGCCAAGCATATACAGAAACTTGAGTGTGGGGAATGTGCATGGCGTGCCACCATAGTCTGCTCTTTGTAACCCCTATAAAACAGCTCTTTGGCACAGTTTTGACAAGTTTGTTGACAGAGAAATGCTGCAGTGGAAGGCTGGACTAGGTTTTTTTCCAGAGCTCTCTATTCCAAAACTAGGCAGTGAAATCATGCCCTACTGATAGTCAGAGATTCTGGGCAAAGTCATTTGAAGAAATACACATGGCTAGGGAGGCACAGCTGGACACGAGGCTTTGCAGTTGAAGGATCAGAGTCCCTTAAGATGTAAAGCCTCAACTCTAAGGCATGAAAAAGCCTTATTGTTGAATATAATATCAAGAGACAGTCCTCATGGCATAAGCTATCACCATTCCATGGACTTAACGTTAGTGACATCACAGTTCATACACCAGGTAGATCAACTCTGAGATAGAATTAGGTAAGTTCTCCCAGAAAACCTAAGTCCATGAAATAAGATCTGTCATTTGCCTTGACATGATTAAATTCCATCTTCAAATTATACTGATTTAGTCATGTTTACAGATAAAACGTTGGCCTTTTTCTTTCTCCTCTTTCATTTTAGCATTCAAGTCAGACTTTAAATTTCATAAAACTGTCAAATACATTATATAGTTTATTTATACTAAATAAAAAGGGGAAACACTCCACTGATGTAATACCTTTTTAAGAAATAACTCATGAAATAGTTTTGTGCAGAATTTACACCCCAGCATTAAAGCTATGACACAGTTTTCTATCTGCCTCTTTTCATACTAAACTACATGTATTCAGATGAATGACATGGGAATATACAAAAAAAGTCAATATAATTCTGGCAAAAATCAAGACTGACAAGCCTTTTCAGTATGCAAGCTGGCAATCAAGTTTTCATTTGTTTTTGTATTACAGCTATAACAGCTAACTTAGCTGCACGGAATATTGATCTCTTGTGGAGAAATAAAATGTTAATATTCCAGCTGCTACTTATTGTCAGTACAATCTAAAAAGAAATTAGTTACTGGCTATTGTGCAAGAAAAATATATTTAAAATCAGTTTCCACAACTGACAGGATTTAAATATTTAATACAATAGTAACAGAAAATTGTGCAAGGGATAGTAGCATGCATTTCAGGCCTATCATTGAATGTCTAGGAATCCAAAACATGAAAAACACAGCATGATTCTTGTTGACTGAGTGGTACTATTGAGTGGTCTTATTTTGCAGCTTCTTTCTCCCTATTTATAAAGAAAACCAGCTGAGGCAATATTTTAAATAACAAACTTAGCCAGTATGTTTATAAAATACAGTTATTTTTTATGAGAATGGTATTTGAACAACCACATATAGGTTGGTCATCTGAGAACTGAAGAAATCAAAAAACTAAGCCATGTGCTAAATCTCACTGTTTGATATAGGTTTCAGAGGTGAACACTGCAGACAATATTGTTTGAATATGCCAATTTTCACCCCCAAATATCCAAAAGCCTTCAAAAATCAGGACTAAACTGCAGCCCTGATGGGCAGCTGGTAGTGGGGTGAAAGGAAGCTAGACGGATGATATTCAGTACAATTTTGTTACACGAGACAAAACATCCTGAAGATGACGGATGTTGGCTTAGAACCCCTAATAACAGAAGTATGGACAGTTTGACTTTTTTTTGTTGAGTTGCTTTGATGATGTCTTTATATTTCAGCACTAAAACATGCATCTGTCTATGCTTCATGTTTTCTAAAGAACTGTCACAAACAAAAATCTTTGCTCCTTCCATTTCCACCCGCAATTAGACAAGAAGTTAAAATTACCTCTCTGGAACAGGGTACTTAGGACATAGCTTGGCAGCCCTTGGGTCTGTAGTGTATTCGGATGGTTGTAGTTCATAGCTGCAGAGAGTGGATCCTGTTGAGAGGAAGAAAAAAAAAAGGAAAATTAAACATATTTACTTTTTTGCAAATGATATCAAAGATCCTGATTCTATAGCTCCTCATGTTATTACTGCTCTTTTTCATTTTGCAGATGTATATTGCAGTTATTCCTGCAGTGGAACACTGAATCAAATCCAACACATGTTCCACTGTAACAGAATGACACTTTGCACCTGGCATTGTTAGCTGTGAAGCTAATACTTTTAACTATGTGCAGCAACAGTTAGCAAGTCAGCAATGAGACAGATTGTTTACTGGTCACAGAATAGTACATTTGGTGCCTTCAGCTATTAAGTGTAGTTTGGACATAAACTTAGCTTCTGTCTTATGGTTTTTCTTCCATGGATACAGTTCCTTGTGTTGTTAGAAGAGTATTTTGGGACATGATTGATGCAAAATGCCTCAAAAGATAATCTTTATTTTCAATCATAACCTAGAAAACAACCATTCCTTTCAAAAATCTTTCTTTTTTGGTTAGGCTTTGATTAAGAAAGAATTGAACAATCATGATTTCTGGCATTCTTGAAAATGCAGCTACAATTAACATAAATTACATAGAGATGCCAAAAAACATTAGGATGAAGATAGAAAGATCTTCAGGTGGTTGTGTCTTGCGTACGCTGTTTTCTCTGAGCACACAAGAGCTCCAATTTTTTTTTCCACTTAATTCTTTCATTCCTTGTCATTTAAAAGGAACTATGTAACAGTAAATGCAATATTCTATGCAAGACTGAGGTAAGTTAACTAAAAACATTCTCAGCGCACAAGGCTGCAGTGCAACATTCCTCCTTGTATTTACCTCGCCATAAAAACACGCACACCCTGCTATATCATGATCACTACCAACACTGAAGTTTACAGATTTAGAAATGACAGATTTAATTAAGTTATCTGCTCAGAGCTGGTCCACAGAGGAAAACATAACAGAAACATAACATTGCCTGAGCCACAGTGGTAGAAAGTGCATGAGTAGACCTGGACTCCATTCCGAGCAGCACAGCAGTGCCTATCTACATCTCTATTCTCTTAGCATGAGGAGAAAAAGAGAATTGTGCATCTAAACCCATGGACTTCCACAATTTAGCAGAAAAATGCAAAAGTATACAGAAATATTTGGACTAACTTGTGTACAGAACAGTCATTTTTAGCAGTGTGCTCTGCTTAAGCGAGATATGGTTCCAAGCAGCTAAGCATTTCCTTTTTCAGAGGCACATGATAAACATATGGACACATTAGAAGCTATGGCTTTATTAAAGTCATTTTTATGAGATCTTCTATATATGGTCTCACTCTTAAAAAGGTACTGTAAAATATGTGATACACCTATTTCCTCTAAAACAACGTATAATAGAGATTATAGTCAGGGAAAAATCAGTATCTTACTGCACCTTAAGCATTCTCTCTTTCTCAAACAACATCTTCTTAGTCCATGAAATCCTATAGCAGTTTCCAAACTCTAGGTAATGAGCGATATGCAGTGTGTAGGAATATTAACAAGAGTGAGACTGTTTAAAGTATAACTACTGGTCTCTGTACTTACAGTCCAGTGCTGTTTTCTCTTGTGTCCTAGGTATTTTATCAACAAGCTTCACCAATCAAAATACAGCTAACATTGTGAATGCATGACTCATACCTAATTGTGCTTAATTATGATTAACCTGCCTGCAAAATACAGCTAGAAGGATAAATAGCAGAAGAGTAACAGAGTTGGAGTTCACTAATATTCAGGAAGGCAATGCTCTTAACTTTTTATAAGTTTGAACTTTTTCTCACCTTTGAATGTCTTCAATACTTGTCTCGCATCCGTTTATCGAACTATGTCTGCTCTAAATTGCTATTGTGACTTAGGTTTCATGTCCAGGGCACCAAACTATGTGACTATCTGATACACTAGCATTAGTACATTATACAATTCACTAGTATATTATGGATGAGCAACACACATAGCAAAAATAGCTTAACACATAGGCTATTTTCAAACACATATTTTCAAGGAATTCTGCTGCAAACTCCACAGTCACAAAACCAGAGTACAGGTATGATGCCACGTACTTTTTCCACAGGAGAAGATAGACTACCATCCACTGCTCACTTCTGCCCGTAATGAAAAGCAGGTGAACAGCGCAGCATAACTTTAGAAAAGCTGTGTCTACTGGTAGTAATAACAAAACCTAGTAACAATGTATTCTTATTCAAGACATTCAAAAAATGCCATTCAAAAATAATACACTCGAATTCCCAAAAATTCAGTCGCGTCGAATCACCTTCTCCATAATATGCCCCTAAATAATGATATTCTGAAGCTAAAGCTTCAGGAGAAATCACAAGCAAATAAGTTTTCACTGGCATACTTCCCCAAAAAGAATAGAACAAAAAATAAATCAAAAATCAGTAGTGACTAGCACAACTATTATTTCTAAAATAAAGACTAACAATACACTGCAAAGATGTACTTTGATTACTGAACCTAAAGATTACATTGTACTTCAGACAAAACAATCCCATAGCATAGAGCGATGACCTACTCTGACTTACCCAGCTTGATTTCCTGCATTGATTTCTTTCAGGTCAGCCTCAGTACCAGACTTAATGTAGCTTTACCCTGAGGCTCTAAGTCCTTTGGACACGGAGTTTTACAAGTCTCTGTTAAGTCTCAGCTACAGAACTCCTGACAGCTGAGGCACTTGACAACACATTTTAAAACAGGAATTTTATCTTAGGTTCCTAAAGCAGCATCTAACAGAATAAAGAGACTAAAGAATATTTGTTCCTAGAAAGACCTATCTAGTATGGTAGATATTGGATTCAATATATCTCAAAGTTACAGCCATCTGTTTAACACTTCTTTTCAATAACGACACTTTATTACTTATTTGGCACAGTCATATATGAATTATTTTTTTAGTGATATTTAAAACCACTTTAGCAAGACTATGAAATGATCATGGCAAGGTTAAGTTTTCAAGTATTATTTAGCCCTCCGAAGAAAAAAAAAAATAAAAGCCATCAGTCAGATCATTCAATATGCATCATTTTTCTCAAGTGCCAAGATTAATAAAAACACTGAATCCTAAGGAATTCTTGTTTTCAGCACCCTACCAGATGACAGTATTCTGGGGACTATAGTAGCCAATTTGCAAAATAAAACATTCTCAGTTGGGTCCAACTCATAGTTCTACAAATTCAGGTGTTAACAAAATATAGTTGTGTCCAAACAACATTACAAAATGTTCTCAGTTGACACTGCACATCAGCTACAGGAGTTTCTCCAAAAAATTTCTGTGCTTCCAATTTGCATCTTTGTTAAAGCTGGGTATCTCAGAAGTCAATTGCTCAGCTTTTTCCATTCCATTTATCTTTTTCTGTAAGAAGTCCAAGCCAATTCTCAGTCTTCTGTGTGTCAATCACTCTGACCATATTAAAGCTACACACCTCCTGGTTTTCTTTTGACCACTCAAGACTTGTGAGGGACAGAGCTCTCTTCCTCTTAGGTGGAATAACATTACAAATGCAAAACCTGACTGTGGGAGGGTGCAACAGAGTGGCAAGTAAGTGAAATCACTGTTCTGAAATTCTGCATTAATCAAGTCAACTCCTTTCCCCAAGAGTCAAGAGATTAGGAAGTGCTTCGTTACTGATCCATAAAGCCACAAAGCTCCTTTGTCATAAGATGTTCCTCATGCCTCAAGCAGCCATTTCCCCTGCTCTAGCTGCTTATTTATGATCTGGCTTGCAGACAAACCATAGCTGGACTCCAAAATAAATAAGAGCTCTGCCACAAATGCTCTGAATGCTAAGTATTAATATTTCTGCATTGTTGTGATTAGGCAATTACGAGCCTATCTCACTTTAGGAAGGTACGATAAATGCCAAGATAGTCAAAAGACTATACCTGGTATTAATCAAATCATTGACCAAACCAGTAATGTAGCATTATGTTTTAGTGTTATATCTTTTCTTAATAAAGACATTTGCAGAAAACGCAAACTTAAACACACAATTCACAGAATCACAGAAGGGATGAGGTTGGAAGGGAGCTCTAGAGATCATGTAGTCCAACCCCTCTGCTTCAGCAGGGACACCCAGAGCACAGGGTGGCACTCAGGCGGATTTGAAGATCTCCAGAGAAGGAGACTCCACAGCCTTTCTTGGCAGCCTGTTCCAGGGCTCTGTCACCCTCACAGAGTATTTCATCTACTCATTCCATCCCTTGACAGATCAAAACAGCACAGGATTCCTTTACGATGGAAGTATTCCTAAACAGTAGTTTAGGAAGGAAGTCCCAGGCTGTACAGAGCAAGGTGATTTCGGGGATGGGATCTAAACCAGATGAACATACCTAACTACGCAGGTACGCATGCAAGTACACCTTAGCAGACCCTTCTCCAATGAAATTCCTATTTTCACATAGGTAGGAAGGGTTACAGCTTTCAGAAAGGCTCAGCAGGACAAAATCACAGGACAAAATCACAAATTGCCTGCATACTATATCTATGCTTAATGCATACAGCATAGATATAGTATGTAGGTAATTTGCAAATTTTTTTTTTTAAATATAAGTCTTAGAAGCTATAAATCTGGAAAATTCAGCACTGACTACTTAAAGACAGTTATCATAAAAAACTAAACATACATCATTTGTCTTCCTTCCTACAGTTTTAAATTCTAATTACAAAACATCATAGAAACGGGCTTGTAACTGATTTATGTACCGTTGTTTTTGAAGTTTTCAGGTTTCTTTATTCTTTCTACAGTAGGGCTTTAACATTTTAAGATCACTCAAAACAGACTGTCAAATACAAATTATATGTTAATGTACAGTGTATATATAGTATAAACGAATATATGCATGTGTATGCATATATATAATTTAAACTCAAATCCAGTAATCAGAAAGATTTATTGTAAAACATAAAATGCTAGGAGAGATACTATTAGAATTGAGAATCATGACAAGGTGTAGCACAGTTTAGGAAAAGTGTGGCTTTGAGTGCATTTTATAGGATAGTTATCATATTTCAGGCACACTTAGTAAGAAATTCAGCTTAAAAGCACAGAAACAATGTTTGTGGAAAACAAGGTTTACATGGTTGCATTTCATTAATTCAAGAGATACTTAAGGAACTACTGACTAACTTGATTTTTGCAGAAGCACATAATTGGTCTGCATTAAGAATAATACAGCAAATATGATTAAGAGGTAAATTATAAAACCATATTCCAATATTGTCTAGTTTCATTTGTGGACTTGTATTTGACAATAGTGCCTAATCACATGAGGAAGCTATCATCCCCGGTTCACCCATTATACCATGTTGGCACAACTGTTTGAGGAGCTGCAGTCATAAGCAAATACTTCCCTTTAATTCCTCACTATAATTCAGCTGGTTCAGTTCCCTTAATCAGTATGTCATACATCCAGATGTGCTACCACACTGCAAAAGCAGACAAAATAGTTGAAGCTTTTCCATCATGTGAAATGCTCACTTAATTGATGTTTCAACAGAAGTCAATATTTCAAAGGCTTTTACAAAAAGTAAACAGTTCATTGTTTTCAATTTGGTCACTCAGACTAACTCACCACCAGCCAGTATCTCACGAAGAAATCTTACCACAGCATTCCATAAGACCTGTAGGAGAGCTTCAGATAAAACCCCTTCCATTTGAGCAGCTGAGTAACACAAATTTCTTCAAATGAATTTAAGGTTTTATGTTTACGTCATTTTAGAAGTAAAAATTGATCATCTTTTATGTATATAATTTCAGATTCACATATGGATTGAGATTATGACTAGAAAGAAAAAAGTGCTCTCGCTAGGCCAGTATACCAGTAAGTTTCACGAGAACTGCTACTGAGCAGCAAGCCTCAGTGTTAGTGTTCTGTCAGAGTTAGGAACAACAGATATTATAAATGCATATTCCACTAGTGAAATTGTCCTTACACTTTGCTCCCTTGTTTCATGAACAAATTTCAAAACTGCCTCAGACATGACGGAAAACACATTAATATAGTAGCATTCTTAGGAAAGTTTTTGTCCAAAAAAAAATCACAGTTTTATCAATATTTCTTTGTATTTCATTTTTTGTTCAGCTAGATAAGCCTTCTTTAATTCTACAAAAACGTTTGCTACAGGAGCTAAAATGGATATGATTTTTCCATACCATTAGTTTCTGCAAATTTCTGAACATCAGCCAAAGTTTTTAGCTCTTTTCTTGGGCAGGCTGACACACACAGAGCGAGAGATTTGATCTTCTGATGTACTAAATCAACATTGCATGGATCCAGGAAGAACACATACCTGGAGAAGAAAAACAGGTGAGTTTTTGATTTCAATAAACAGTCATGTATTCATGAATTCAAAATAAAAACTACAAAGATATTGCTATTTACAGATATTTGGATATTTTACTAGTCTACTCATAACTCTTCAAGTCTACTCAAATGGTACTGTTTATGAAATAGTAGCATTTCACAGATGCAGGTTTTAAAATTCAAAAATTAGGCTTCACTACAACCATTCTTTTTTTCTCCCAAAAAAGACATTATAAAAAAAAAAGTAAGTTTATATTTACATTATAAAAGGCAAATTAGAAAAGCCTTTTTTTGTTTCTTTTGAAAACTGATTTTTTTTATCACTGGCTCTTATTATTCATTCATTTTGGTATTTATTTTGACATAAAATCTGCCTGTAGGAATATGTATTGTGACTGTGCAGGGTTTTAAAAGATTTTATTTGGTAAATTTTCATGATGTTCACTGTCACAAAAAGAACTATAAGATACACATTATAATATCACAGAAAACAAATCTGTGTAGCTATAAACATTTTCTTGCAAATACTAGCTGCGATATTTTCCATTCATGATAAAACATACACAGGGAATCTTTTTCTGAAAGCTAAAAAAAAAAAAAAAAAAAAAAAATTGTGGTAGGATCTGCATTCAAATATTATCTTTATATTATGTAACATCAAGGATCATGGATCAAATAAAATAGTATTTTTGTTATTTTAATAATCTTCATGGTAGAAATTTATTCCATAGTCAATAAAAATGCTTTTTGATCCCAGAAAACTTATTTCACGTTACAGTGTAGTTACAGAACCTTAAGTATACAGAGATATTTGCAGTCGCTGCAACTCTTCGATTTTATTGCTAGAACAGTAATAAAAATAAAATACAGTATTCCAAGAGATTAATGCTTTATTTAGTTCCTTATATTGAAACTTTCAGGAAGAATCTCCTGCTATGACAAAAAGCATAATAAGGAAACAAAAGCAATGCCGCCAAAGGTTTAATACTGCACATTTTAGAGATAACATTTTTAAGGCCACATTTTTAACAGCACCCACAGAAAATGAAAGCATGTCAAACCATACATCTACTGTAAACACCCAGACCAAACCTTGCTCAAAAATCACAGCACACACACCAGGAAAAGAGCATACATATCACTCAACTTGGCATACATGTGCATAAAAGTTAGCATTTGCTTTCTGCCTATATATTTTCTGCCTATGTGGTAATTAAAGTCTAACGTACCCCTGTAGAAAGACTGCTCTATTATCTAGTCTTAGTCTTTGAGAATTATTACTATTCAGCACAATTACCCATTTTTTAGCCTCCTGTCTTATTTCCCCCATCCCTTCGAGGGGATCAACTCCCACCAACTCCAAACCCTGTGCCATCTATATTAACTGCAATACAGTAGCAAATTCAAGTAACATTCATAACATATTTCCTATTGACAAAATACTGCCAATATCTTTAGGAGGGTTATCCTATACTATTTCTCAATTTGTTTTGTTTTTTACTTAATAAGTAATAACTAACCACCAGAGTACTCTGCAAATAATATAAATCCAGGAAGTAAACACAAAGTGAAGATGATAATCCTTCAGACATAGTCCAGGTAATCATGTTAGTAACATGCCATTAATTCCACATTTTCTCTTTGCTTCAAAAAATATACCTTTGTGTTGATACAAATCTATACAATATAATACTACTGATGACAGTATGATGAAGTTTTGTGATAGCTTCCTCTTTGTGAAAGCAAATTCATACAGATGCGATTTCATATTATATACAGAAATCTAGGGAATCCTATGTAGGATTTCACCCTAACAAGACAGATGCCAAAGCATCTTCTAACACACGGCATGATGGAAATTACTTGAGGTAAAAATAACTGCATGAAGTGTTGAATATATCAATTTTCTCTAGCCATCATAAATACCTGAAACGCTAAGCTTACATTTAATTTCAAGCCAATTCCTAAACTTACATGGAAAGGAGGAAAGAATTTAATTTTCCACAAGTCAGGGTATCAGAGAATAAGGTTAGCAACAAGTTACTCATTCTAAAGCATGTAATTCATAACAGACTTTTCAAAATACATTATAAGAATTTTTTTTACAGATAACTCATGGGACTTTCCTTACACTTAACTACTGTTTCAAGTTTATATTTCCAAATGTTAATTTAAAAAAAGAAATTCTTAAAGAAAAAAAGAAAAAAGTACATTTCCACAGAACTCAAAATACAATTTTAATATAACCAGATTTAAAAAAAAAACCAAAACAAAACAAAAAAAAACAGTTACTGCTCTTGACTAGTGGCTTTTGAACAAGCTACTGCCCATGAAATATACCCCTGCAAGAATGCAAGAACAGGAAGACTAAGCATTGTTTTCTCCTCCAGATACCCTTGATTCTAGAAATATGAACAGTAAGTCCAAGCAACTATGGCAACTTACTACATGTACAAGTCTATCTTGTCTTGAACTATTCTGTAATTTCTTATATTTGCCAAACTCATCGATTTTCTGTCAACCCTCAAGGCATTTCTTCATAGTCAGATGAACACAGATGAGCAGAACAATCGTTCACTGTGATCTGCAGTCATCTTATTGCAATAATGGAGAGGTGAATTTAATGATCATCCAGTCTATACCAATTATGTGTTGGGCATACAGAGATTGACTCATCCAACTTCTCTGCATGAATGCTGTAAACTCGTCCTGAGTTTTCCTGCTACCTGAAACCAAGTCTTCTGAGCAATAAAATTATTAGGCTTGAATGTCACTCTAATTCTTCTCTATAGTAGTATGTGCGTGCCTTTCTGCACTTGAAGGAGCAGTATAGAATGATTTCTGTTCAAGTAGTAAAATACTACTGATCAGAATCCAGGCTGAACTGTCATTCATGAGCTTGTATTTGTCTGCTGTAGTCATCATTTTTATTTGCAAAGTACTCTATTATGTGAAAGGCCATTTTAAACTCCTTGTGCTGACAGAACTTCAAAAAGCAAACAGTCTGTTCAAATTAGATGGGTTTAAGAAGAATGCATTACCACAACTAGACCAAGGTCTTGGTTCCTATTCCAGAGAATGTTTTATTAGCAACATAAAAACAAAGTGGATTCACTTCTTTTTGATGAGATCAAGTTCAAAAAACTCCTCCCCAACATATAGTCTCACTAGTTTCAGCACAGCTTATGCGTACTCATGAAATTATGCCACTTGTTCCTCACCTTCCCACTCAGATTTCCCACATCTACAAAGATCATGCAAATTTCACTTCCTTATTGTTACAGATGACTTAATTTTATGTCTTGGCCTGGGAAATTAGTTATCCTGAAAGCAGAACAGGACCAAAATAACTTTGGGTTTCTAGAAGTGCATTTTTAGAGGATAAGACCTCCTTTTTTCCTGCAAGATCTGAAACAATGGCAGTAAAAACGGTTATTTTTTTTTCAGGCTGCCTATAAAAGCACTCTTATAAAGCATGAAGTACTTCCACGAACTGCCTGTCAGATTCTAAATGAAAAGGATCTGCTATATGTAGACAGATGCTAGCACCCAGAACTTCTGAAAAAAAAAAAATCCAGACGAACTTAAAACCTCAGGGTGTGTAAGACTAGGGAGGGTCACATGCTTTACATAAGAAATGTTCTCTGTCACAGCTGGATGCCCTGGACTGTAGCAGGCCCTTCAATGTGAACACTTATACAAAATAAACTGCCTTCATAGGAGGCTTCTCTTGCTCTCAGCCCAATAGAAGAACATATCCGTTTATTTGCTCAAATCATGTCTCAAAGTAAGATATCTTTATTAGAAAAATACAATCCCTTGAAACATTCCTAAGACTTTGGCTGAATAGTATCTTCCAACAACAAGTTCTATACTAAGCCTTGAAGATAGGCTCTTTCCCCCCCCCCCCCCCGGCATGTCAATCACGCCCTTACAAAGTGATAATACTTATAAATCCTTCATATATCCTCATGATAGCCTGAATTTGGTCACATGGATACTCAGGAGTTTCAAGGAGCCACTGTCACACTACTAGAATAAATGTCTGAATGAGGTGCCTTGAGTTTCCTGGTTACTTCTTGGAATCCTTTGACTCCACATACACAAATCAGGACACATTTGTTTCTAAAGGTAAGGAGGTTTTAAACAGTATTCACAACATAATAATGTACTGAATATAGTTGATTTTCAAAAGAATAAAAAGTATTGGCACAAAATAACAGGTACATTATCCTACAAAAGTTTTAAGCTTTTTGATTCTTATGTTAGTTATAATCAGATAAAGAAAGGATTCTTCTCCCAGAAGAAATCTGATTATTTTCCGGTTATTTTACATAATTCAAATTATTCTGATAACATATCAGTTACCTATCCACATTAAATCTTAAATCAGATAGTCTATAATAGCTCAAAATAAATAGATTTTATACAGCCATCCTTCCCAGTCATCTGCACATACTGAGAATTATCTGCTATTATGAAGTAAAAGAGTATGAGCCTCAGGAGTTAGACTTATAAGTTAAAACAACAGAATGGTGAAAGAACCTTCGTTTTTTTTCTTTTTTGACAAATTAATACTCTGTGCTATTCTAAGGTTACAGAGTAATTCGTTCACTTTCTAAAGACACCAAAATTGTACAAGTGTATTCTGAGTATTGACTGGCAGGCTGAACTTCAGACCTTCACTAGGTTTTCAATCCCTGAATCCAGAATTCTTGTTACTCAGCTCCATCCTAAATTATTATGCCCAATATAGCATGTCATATTTTTTCCACACTGTTGATAAAGAATATCTGTTCTGATTTACACCTATAAAGGTTTGCAAGCCACTACTTAGCAAGAGTTGAGCACTGACTTTAAGCTGTACATGTTTTCCTTAAAAACTACCTTTATATAGCCATCTGTACACTTACAGTTCAAGTTTTAAAGTCCTAAAGTTTCATCTTAATGTGTTGGGTGTAACCTAGAACCTGCTAAGCTCAGTGGATGTGAAAGAGCACAAAATCAAATACATCTATCAACATGCCTTCTACAAGGACCATTTTTGTTATCTAGGTGAGAGGAGTGGACAAAGAACCATAGGATAAGTTAACATATATATTTTCTCATTTTATTGTAAAATTCTCCCAGAAAAAGATTGATTTTGCCTCTCCTGGCCTGCCGAATGATACAATGGAATCATATTCATACTCACTTCTTATGTGTGAGATCCAAACCACTGTTGACTATTCCCTCGACCTTGGCATTTTTCTGTCCACAAATATTTCCATAACTGTCATATCCAGACAACAGTCTTGCAGCTGCTCCTGTAGCTATTGAATAGCCACAAATAAAACCCTGGGAGAAAAAAAGGAAAACATGATTTAGTAATACTTTGTTTGTCATCAAGAAAAAGTTATTTGAATTCATTTGTTTCTACGTACAGCTTCTTCAAGAAAAATCTTTTCATATCAAGAAAGGACAAGATAATATACTGAAAACTACTGTGCAGTTATGAATTTAAATAGAAGGCAAAACAAGAATGCACATCTCTAACATTATGTATTATCTAAGCAGAGCTAAGAATATTCTAGGTGCTTTCTGAGAGTCATCACATCTTAATGAGGTGACGGATAAGTGTTGGGTAAGGGCAGAGAGCGAAGGAGAGCTACAGAGAGAGAATTGTCAAAGATTAGTACACATCTAGTACAATTCCTGAAAGCTTGGATTTTCTTTTTTTTCGATTTTTCTTTTTTTTTCCACTGAAAATAAGTGCTTACACAGTTGAGCTAGAATGAAGATGTCTAACTGATACAAATGCCTTTTAAGGAATTCTTCTAAAGCGAAAGAAGGAAGTGGCCAGGTGAAGAATGCTGAAGTTTCACTCCCTGGAGTTTAAAAGCAGGAAAGAGAAGAAATAAGGAGGAAAAGAATGGGGAAGGCCATATACAGGAAAAACATGAGAAATGTCTCATGTCAGGTACATCTCGCCATAAACTGTCAAAAGATTCAGGAAGAACAGATTCAAGACAGTGAAGAAGTGACTAGGAGAACACATCCACACAATACTTTTAGCTCTCTAGCAATACCACTGACAGGGAGAAACAAATGGCAAGCCGCCTCCAGTATCCTCAGTGAACTGCTTTTACATATGAACTACAAGCAAAGACTTGAGAATGCAAAGCAGAGTAAATGACTGAGACAAATGTGTGGAGCAACAGATGGTAGCAACAGGCTTGTACAAGATGACGATAGCAAGTAATGATCAGCTTGGAATAGTGAAAATGTGGGTGGTTTCAAAGGTCTGAAAATGCAACAGGATGACATTCGAGGGTGGAAGTACCCAAGATTAGGTTACCACTGCAGAGATATTCCAAACAAGCTGGTTATTATCTTTTTCTTGCCAACGTTCTAATGTAATTACAGACTTAATACTCAAAGTGAAAGCAAGTGAAAGCAGAGGGAGCAAAAGACACAAGTAATAATTAAAGATGATTTACAGCATTCACTTTCATTTTCTTGGATTCTTGTAAAGGACATGCTATTTTGCATTTTATGTACAGCAGTATTCAAGTTCTCAACTTGTTCAAGAATTCTTTCTTTACAGAGAGGATAGAGGGAGGTCACACAATTCTTCTCCCTTCTAATCTATTCCAAATAATACTATCACAACCTCCTGACCCATGGCACTAGCTGCTCTGCCAAATGAAGTAACCTAGGACAGTATGTAACACAGTACTTGACCAAGTTTGCTCTGCATATTATATTGCTTAGACAAGAAAAATCTGGGACACTAACTCACAGCAGATAAATTTATAATTATGGGCTACATGTAGGTATAGATTGAATTACAAGAGCACATCTGCAAAAATGGCAGAAAAAACACAACTAGAAAGATTGCATTTTTACAAAATACTGTGCATTTTACAGCTAATATGTGACATGACAGTGGGAACATATTTAATAAGATTTAAGCAAAACATTAACGTCTTGAATTGAAAGCATGGGTAGTGACAAACACTTTGATGAAACAAGAAAGGAAAACCACTCTATCAATAGGATAAGAATTTCAAAAAACAAAAGGTGAAGAGGAAGAAAGCTGATAGCATATAAATTAAACTGCAAACTTTTTAGACCGGTTGAGACCCATAATTTGAAAAACTTCAGTATAAGACAGTGACAGACATTCTACACTAAGGAAAAACATCATACATAGGTCAGCATTAAGCAATACTAGACAGAAAGAAACTAGGACATTCCACTTCTACTTTAACTACACTCTAGGTTTGGGAGCTTGTTTGTCTTTTAATATAAAATGCATTGTAATATTATCTTGAGAACAGTTAGATTTTCAACACACAAGGAAGGATATTTCAGACGGAATGGGAAGCACTTTACCATGGGGAATAAGCTTGCTAACAGGAGCCCAGTAGAAAATGGTCAGCAATCTGATGCTTAAAATCTTTGCTTATGATGTAGAGGTCTATTGCTATTAACTAAAATGTTAACCATGCTCAAAGCTGTAATTTTCACTTCACTAATTTTCAGGGACACTTGCAGTTCTGTAATAAACAGAAGACAACCGCTACCCCATATCTGTGAAGAAATCATTTCATAAATGAAACTAATGTTTCAGAGGAGTAGGTGCTGGATAAAGTAGTGATACAAACAACTTCTGAATGTTTCTGAAGGGCCTCGTATCTGTACACGCTACTAAAATAAAACATTTTTCTGTTTCATAGCTGGCAGTTTCTACATCAATATCTCCTGACCTTGACTAAGCTAATAAAAACAAAATTCAAAAAAAACTGTTTTCTAATGAATATAAACTCCCTAACTACATAACATTCACAGAATTCTGTGCATTTTACTCACCATTCCTACGCAGAAGATGAGAAACAGGAGAAGCCACGGCACATCTGTGCAGCTGTGATCTTCCAATGGTTTCCACTCTCGCTTGGAGCTCTTGTGTGAAGAGAAAGAGATGAGGTTAAACAATGTTTATTCAACTTACTGTATTCTACCCATAAAAGAAAAAAAATGCAGAAAATTATTTTCCAGAGCACTAACATAGAGTTACCTTTAAACTCATATATATCTGAAAAAGTTTCTCTCAGACATGCCCTTAAAGACATTTCAAGAAGTGTATCCACTGAAAGCTAGAAACATTTATCCAGCAAGTAGATAAACAGGAAAGGAACAGTAAAGGTTCATTTTTTAAATTTTCCTAATTTTAAAAGAAAAGAGAAGCTAAAGACATTGAATAAATAATAGCTGTTATCTCACTCTTCCACAGCTAACTTCCAGTAATGTCCTTTCCTAGAAGGATAAAAGGTTAGGCTTTGCAAAAGCTTGCAAGTTTCAAAATATTATTGGCAATATTAGAAAGAGTCCTGCATACAGAAGGAATGAAATAAGCTGCTGTTATTAGTTCTCTGACTGCCAAGAGGCAGTTGAGTTCAATACTTCAGCAAAGAAATCCCGATTAAGTATTGCTTAAAAGCCAGAAAGAAAAGTTCTCTAATTACAAATTTAAAGCACTGAAAGAAGGAGGCTCTACTGCTAAGTATAAAGAGGTTGTTATAAGCAATTCAAACAGTCTACATCTTATGACATAAAACTTCTTATGTCTGTTTACACTGATACATAAAATCTATTAGAAATAATCACTTTACCATCTAGAAAAGGTTTTAAGGCAAGACTGAACACTAGCCATTGTACTAAAATAAAAAAGGTAATTGTAATGAAATTAACTACAGCTATTTATATTTCAGAGATAAAAAAACTTTTAATTAGTTTTCAGATGCCTACAGTATTCATATATTTCTACAAGGGCCCTGAATAAGCACAATGCTTTTGTATTTAGAGAAGAGGAAACTGATGTGATGAAGATACAGAAAATCTCTCCAAGATAAAACCAGAAAGGATAACCTATCAATTTTTACATATTTTCTCCATTCAGGACTCTGAAGCATCTAGAAGACTTAGTTAACTAAGATAGCTAATACCAACATCTTTTAATTCAGTACTGACATTCCATTAATTCATTTCTAGCATCTCTAGATCAAGTACCTGCTTTTGTAGCATCTAGCACCTAGATAATCCATCTCTAGCACCTATTTTTGTAATTAGAAAAAAACCAAAACAAAACAAAAAAAAAACAAACAAACAAAAAAAAAAAACACTACAGGAAGTAATTTTTGTGAGGTTCTTGAGTTGCTTTTGGGTATCCATGACTTTGTTCTTAGTTAAGTCACAGTCAGAAAGCAACTTTTATGTATAATTCCATTAAAAAACGACATTAGAAAACTACAAGTTAGGTACAATTTAAATGAAATGCTGTATGCACCTTGTCTCTTGAATTAAATTGATGTAAACTGTAACTGTAATCTGAAGTTTCATTGGATTGGTAATTTCTTACTAATTTTCAAGGTTTTTCCTGTATTAGTCTAAGTTGCATGTACAAGTCTTCTAATCCGTGAAGGATGAGAGAGAGAAATAAAAGCTCTCTGGGAACCAATCTCTTCTGAAATGTGTTGGCTGGCTGACCCTACTCAGCTGGAGTCTGAGCTGAGACAAAGCAACATGCAGCTAATAGGAAAAAAACTACTACAGTTTAAAGTTAAAAAGCAAAAAACAAATAAAAAAAAAACCCCCAGCACCTGAAAAGATATACAAGAAAAATATTTGCATACATATTAAACTTGCTATGTAGAGGATACCCATCATAAGTCATGTTTACATGGAAGAATTAGGAGGAACAGAGAACATTCTGAAGTCAAGGTGCCAACAGCATCTCTTCAGTTTGATAAGCTGCTTTGGTCGCAGCTATGATAATATTACATCAAAAAGCAGTTTTCGAAGCAGTACGACTTTGCATTAGGGAATTCCATGCCTCATTTGTAGTTCTATACCAAGAAGTTCCCACCTAATACTTTAAATTCCAGCTGCACAAATTCACTCTGGGTTCTGAAGAGTCAAGCTTCTTTTTATTTTACTCATTAATCACTAGGGAGAGGTGTTAAAAGGTCACATTATGCACTTTACTATGCTCATTCAGTAAAACTGTCTTCTGATCCTGGCAAGTTCACACTTAGAACTAACACACTGTTCAAACTTAACATTTACAGCAAGACTGTGACATTTATATTGTTATAATTAGCATAATCAGAACAGCACAAAATGCATAAAGCTTCATGCTCTTTATTCCTAAATTCACTCCAAGAACCCTGCATTCACTGGAGATTTACTTTTATTTACAAACAGCACAGAGACAAATTTCAGCTGTAATTGCACCTTAAGAGTAAACTGCCCTTGACAGAAGAGGCAGTAATAAGGCGCATGAGGTGTTTTTTCTTTATCCGCTCTGCACCATCCACAAATAAATTCTTTTAATAGGATTTTTAAAAGCCACTGGACATCCTCTGGAACAGCACTGACAAGGATTTAGGATGTCTGACTAGTTACAGTTTCTACAAGCAATCCATTTCATTTAGTAAGTGGATTGCAATTCAGATCCCAAAACACAACTTGAAAAGACAAGGTACAGGAGGTAGTTAGAAGGTTACAAAGGAATTCAACCCATGTCCACAGTCTTTATTTGGCTCCAAAACATAGGTTCTTATTTCTAGAAAAACAAAAACATTAAGGAAGATACTGTAAACAACGAGCACCTTCTGAGGCAACTCAAAAGTGCTTTCACAGGTTACTTCACCAGCCCATACTTTAACCACCCAGCAGAACCACAAGACAGTGATACATCTTTATAACCTTGACCTATTCATTTCAAAGGCTCACAACTTCAGGTCTTGCTACAACCAAAGTTAATTGCTAGTAACTATTTGGTGTTTTCTTCTGAATGTTTTCTTACACTCTGGATTCCCACTGAAGTTTCCTGCATGCATTTCACTCCTTTTGACTCTCGCTGGATCTTTGATGCCAAAATCTGTCTCTCTACAGTTGCTTAGTGCTACTCCCAGCCCATTCTACACACTAAGATCTTTACTGAGTCCTTAACATTCATGCTTGAGCAACACAAACTGTTATTCTGTGATCAATATAAGCTCTTAAAAAAATGTTGTTTTGCAGTCTGGAAACTATGTTTTGTTCCTACTATAAACTAAAGAATTATCAAAATTTTAACTGACATATTTTGCATACAATCCTTGATTGGTAGCTTTACTGATTTTGGCCTTTCATCTAGACAGATTAAGACTCCTTCAATATTTGCTGAAGAAAGAGGCATATAGATAAAACACAGAAAAATAATTTTTTTCTTTTTAATTTTTAGATTCAATATAAGTTTTCTCTTAAAAGAGAGCACTTGTGGTATATTTTAAGCTACTTGTTGATACTGCTGCCACTAATAAAGTTTGGGATCCCCCTGTTTGCAGCCAGGGCAGTACAGAGGATCAGGAGCTCTATTAGCCGAAGTAGAGAGTAGGCAACAAAATACTCTTCACAAGACAAAACTTCTTGGTCCTAAATTGTCCTTGCTTGTCCAGACAGCAAGAGCGTTCCATAAGAGCTATAGGGTGCTGATTTTAAGAGTGAAGAATAATTTACTCAAGAATCTAAACCAATGTGTTCAGAAACACATTGCACATGTTCAGTTTGCTACCCATTAACCCATTTTCAGTATGCTCTGCAAACTCAGGGCTTCTCAAAGACATATCAGAATTGCTAAGTGTTACATAACCTTACAGCTACACCTTAGTTCTGTATCTAGAAAGGTTGGTATCTAAACTTAAGTTTTACAATTGAAATCTAAGGCGTGATATTGAGAGGATAGAGGTTCTTAATGAATGCTAATTTTTTCAGAAAAGTGAAGATTGCTGGTATAGTAACTAACTACTGGTTTTTAATTCAGATCTACATGATCTCAAGTAAGAGTCCCTAAATGCAAATGTAAAATAAAAAGGCACCATGTTCTTAGCATTTATTGCATCCAATCACAAAGCTTAATAAAATACTCAGATTTTTGCCTCTTTCTCCTTCCAAAAAACACTTTTGCCGCACTAACCCAAATTTGGATCTCTCCCACATGCTTTAAAACACAATGCTTTTAATAACTGCTTTACAGTTATTTGCAGAGCATGAAATCATAGGTACTTCAGTTATCACTAAAATAAAGAGTACAGAAGACAATCATACATGCACTCCGTTGACACATGGAAATATGCATGTATCATTTTGATATTTCCTCTTTAAAAGCAATCAATTCTTTTATTTGTAATAGATTCCATTTTCTTTCATCCTGATTCTAACACAGCATGTTGCAAAAATACCCAGTTACACATTTGCAGGCATTGAGAAGGTGCAATCACATTTTATACACTTAAAAAATGACCACTTTTTTCTTCAATGCTGAATATACAAAGGATATTTTGACTCATCTATTTACAAGGACACAAGACCAGACTTCAAAGACTTTTTCTTTTTCAAGAAAATAGCATAATAAAGCATTTAAGCAGGTGGACCGTCCCCCTTGCAGAAGCTGATTCCATGCTTCAATAACGTAGCTTTTCAGATTACCAATAATTTCACTCATCTTTTGAATGGTTTGGTAGGCGATCCAGAGTTACATTATAGTTAGGCACGTATCTGATGTATGGGAACTTTATCACCTGCTTTCACCATGTTTTTAATTCAAATTCAGTAATTGTTTGATCTTCTCTCAAGTATTGGGTACTGCTGCACTAGCTGGCCCTCATCAGCACACTGTGCATGCCGTTATATTCCCCTCTATATTAGAAACACCTTCAAACCTTATGCAAGGATGCTTCCTAAAAGCATTAAAATGTCAAGTTAAAAAACTTAAGAAAGGTTAGTATTCAGTTTCCTACCACAGAACCCTGCCTTCCTCCCATTATGTCTATTGCAAATATTTGGGCTACATGAATTCCAGTTTGCCTAGCAAAATCTTTAGCATAACTTTTCTGTATAAGCTCTATATATACCTTCATATTAGAAGTCACCTTGAGTTTCCTATATGGCAATTGTAAGAGCTCTGACAGTCGCTAACGAAGCTATTGTCAAAGTGAGTATTCTTTTCAGTAAATATATATTCATTTTGTTTATCTAAGCATGAAATCTAGCATGAAACAAAACCAGTTCTAGAAATCATGTAATTAATGAAGTTTAGAGGTCCTTCAGGAGAACTTGACAGGCACAAATCTGTGGGCCCCTATGGGGATGCAGCCACGAGTGCTGAGGGAACTGGTGCACCTTAGTGTTGGGTCACTCCATCGTCCCTGAAAGATCTTGCAGAACAGCAGGGGTGCCGGAAGCCTAGACAAGGTGGAGGAGTCTCCAGCCTTGGCAATGTGCAAGGAGGAAGATGCACACTACTACCAGCCTGGTAGTCTCACCTCCAACCCCAGAAAACAAGATGGAGCATTTCAGCCTGCATTTCACCTCCAAGCACGTGGAGGACAAGAAGGTGACTGGGAGTAGCCAGCATGAATTCCCACAGGGATATCCTACTTCACCAACCTTCTGCAGTGGAATCACTGGCTGCAGAGATGAGAGGAAAAGCAGTGGATGTCATCTCCCCTGACAACAGGGAAGCTTTTGACACTGTCTCCCATAACATCCCCACAAGCAAGCACAGCCCATGCAGGTTAGCTGAGTGGACAGTGAGGTGGACTGAGACCTCATTAAATGCCAGTGCTCACGAGGCTCATCAGCAACATGGTGTCTGGTCAGAGGACTGTAGCCAGCAGTGATCCCTTGGGATCAGAACTAGGTGTAGACGGGTTCGACTTAGCTATCAAGAGACACAGCGTCCTTTCAACAAGTTTTGTTCCATAAACTGGAGGGCTGGGATGGCCTTCAAAGGAAGCAAGATCAGCTGGAAATTTGGGCAGAGGGAAACATTATCGAATTCAACAAAGGCAAGTGCTGGGTCTGGCACCCAGTGAAGAACAACCCAAGGCACCAGGACAGAATGGGGGCTGAGCTGCTGGAGATTAGCTCTATGGACACAGACGAGGGCCTCCCGTTGAACTACAGGCTGACCATGGGCCTGACCAGTCCCTGTGACCATGAAGGCCACTTCCAGGAGCGCATTAGGAAGAGTGTTGCAAGCAGGTCAAAGGAGATCCCTCGACCCTGTTGAGGCCACATCTGGAGTTCTATGACCAGTGCTGGGTTCCCCAGCACGAAGGGGACACGGAGTGATTGGAGCAAGTCCCATGTAGGACTACAGGGATGATGAGGGGACAGGAGCTTCTCTCCTGTGAGCTGAGGCTGAGGGAGCTGGCACTGCTCAGCCTGCAGAAGAGAAGACGGGGAGGGATCTCATCAGTGAGTGTCCCAAGTGGGTGGCAAGAGGATGGGGCCAGGTTCTCTTGGAAGGGGGCCACTTACAGGACAAGACGCAACAGCCATAGACTGAACAGAAGGACATTCCACATGATTATGCGGAAAATCTCCTGACTGTGAGAGTGACGGAGCCCTGGAACAGGCTGCCCAGAGAGGCTGTGGAGTCTCCTTCTCTGGAGATCTTCCAGACCCGTCTGGATGACACCCAGTGTCCCATGCCCTGGATGTCCCTGCTGGAGCAGGAGTTGGACTAGACGATCTCTGGAGGTCCCTTTCGACCTCAACCACTCTGTGATCTTGTGAGCATAAAGATGAGTCTTGATTCCAGGCATTAATAGTTCAGTTTTATGGTTAGAATAATTTAGAAAGATCCTAAAATCATAGGAATTTATATCCCCTATCCATAAGCAACTGCATCAAATGAAGTAATCAGTGGATTCTATCCCTGCAATATGAATGTTAAATATAAGGAAGAACATAAGCAAAACTACAACTTTTGGAATTACATGTTGATCACAAAAACAGGAAAAAAAAGTAGTATCAGTTGCAGGTCTGGAATAAATGAGTCATTCTATAAACACCATGACCCAGTAATTAGTTTATGAAAAACAAAGTATTTGTCTACACGCATGGATGCTTTAGTAAGTAAAGACTGATCTGACTGATTCTGTAAAATATCAGAATATAAAATTAAGATCTAGCAAATTGTTTCATGTTTTCAAATAAAAACTATAATATAACTTATAGTCTATTGAAGAAACAGGATAGGGAAAAAAAAATGTACTGAGGCAAATAAAAGACACATAGGCATTCAAATCCTTTATGAATAATAAACAGTGACAACATTAAGTTCCTGTTTGCTTTTTAAGAAGAATGAAGCATATCATTATTCTAGTATCTTCTACAACTCTGAAGAATGGATGACTTCAGTTCTCAAAAAAAAAACTCCCTGCACATATAAGATTTTGTGAGAAAAAATAAAAATCTTGAATTATCTAGCTCCATATACAAAAACTTCATGCTGTGAACGTAGTGCTTAAGTATCCAAAACAAAGTCCCAAGGTGTTAAGACTCTCTTAAATAGCCTCATCAAGCCCCAATCACCTTAAAATCTATTAAAGAAACCCTTCAGTTTACTGTATCGTGAATTATATGAACACTATGCAAATCTGCTCTAGTTAAAACACTCAGGATTCCTACACTTTCTACGCATTTCTCTTTGT
This sequence comes from Eudromia elegans, assembly GCA_003342815.1. Taxonomy (NCBI): domain Eukaryota; kingdom Metazoa; phylum Chordata; class Aves; order Tinamiformes; family Tinamidae; genus Eudromia; species Eudromia elegans. Next base: position 1,793,548 of record PTEX01000090.1, on the reverse strand, counting down.
TTAGGCAAAATACCAAACAGATGCATGCTGCAGGCCACACAATATGAATTCCAATTCTCAGGCTCACATTACAATCAGTTTATTATAAAGCAATTTACTGGCACTCCACTATTAGGGCAGAAATATGCATCAGCAAACCCAGGTTCTACAACACTAGCTCAGCTCCTGGGAAAAACAAGTCCTATTGTACCAATAAAAACATCTTCATAAGTACTCAAAATAAGTTCTTACTGTAAACTTGGTTTAGAGTTACCTGTGGAGAAGCATTGTTCCTCCTTCAAAAAGCCAAACATTTTACAGACTAGAGAATTCTCCTGGGAAGTAAAGAAGGTGTTTGAAGTTCCCCACAATTGCAGGACTAATGCTGGGTCACCCAGCTCCAGGCATAAGGGAGATCATAATTGTAATTTTATTAAGGAGCTGGGAAATAAAACCACAAGTGGCAATTATTTCTAAAGAGAAAAGAAAATAATATATATCATTATTTGCATGGGCACTCTATTACACGCTTGGAATAAGAGGTCAGCAGGAACACCTCCAAGCCTTCCCAAAAGGGACAGTACTTCACACAACAGTGTCTAGCGTCAATTTTCATGTCTTTTCTCCTTCATTCAAAAGGGCTTTATTTTCTGATACTGCAAAGCAAACAACAATCAAAGTTCTAAATTCCACTTAAAACCATATGATAGGAATTTAGATACCTGTGCTAACTTCTACCTGCCTTAGTCCTAATTGAAGCTTAACACCCACATCACCATCTGCTCTCTGTGGCCTTCTCCACTGGAAAGCAGCATCTGTGCTTCACAAGTACAAAAATCAGATTTCTTGCTGGGAAAAAAAAAAAAAAACAGTAAGATTTTGGTGGTGTAATACTACTTGAAATTATTCAAGAAAGGATAAAGAAGGTAAGTCGTGGTTCTTTTCAGAGAATAAGCACATTACTAATGCAAGGCTTCCACATCTGCTACTTCACTTAGGTGCTCCTACTCTTCACAAAATATTTATGAGTTTTCAACACAAGCTAAATAAAATTTAGAGAACATAATCCAAAGCTTTCAAGAATTAGCATATTTCCTGATAGTATAATAGAAAGACATTTACCTTGAAAATTTATACTCAGAGACTTCACTTATGGATCTGTCATACGGTAAATGTTTTGCACATCATCTTCCACTCATCTTTTCAGTCAATTCACATTAAACATTGTTTCTAAAATATTTTATTCCTTTGCTTCCACCATAAAGATCCTACAATTTAAATATTTATCTTGAAATACAGCAGAGTTGACTAAATCAAAAGCTGACATGATCAGAACACTTTGTGATATTTTAAAGCTTGCAAATAAGGGTATCTGGAGAGAAAAGCTCAGACTTTGACTCTGAAAATGTTTTTTTCAATATCCATGATAGGCAGTTATTTGAAAGCAGAAAAAAATAGATATTGCATGTAAATATCACAGTAATATTTTTCATATGGTCAAAATATCTATTTTGATGTATGTTTATTATTTCCATAGTTCTTAATCTTTAAGATAAAGGAGTGATACCAAAAGAAACAGTTCATTTTTAGAGACATTTTGCACCTATTTCATCTATATTGAATCTTCTATTTCTATATCAATCTGCTTAACAGATTCTAAGATTCTACCCCCACTATGAGATTTTGCAAGTCCTAAAATACACAGTCATTTCAAGGCTTGTACTAGTAAAACATTGCCTAATTTTAAAATACACTTCCAAATATATGTTAGCTTTTTCACAATATGACATTAGCAGAGAAAAAACAGCACAACAGAACTGTCAAATTAGATGGTTCCACAGAAGATGAAGAATAGCCCATAGAAAATGCTGCCCCACCTATATGTGTGATGAGTAATTTTCTCCAAAAATTTTTTTTCATCCTTTTAAAGTTCTTAAGTTAGAATTCAAAAACAGCATCACAGTTCCTGTAGGACCCTGTGGTCAGAACAATGTTGCTGTAAAGAAAACAATTATTTAGTCGTATACTGCAGACAGCATTTTTCTAGGTAATCTGTCAAAAAGCATCATTTAAACAAGTTTGGCAGCAGAACTGAACATTACTAAAAAGAAGTAAAAAAATAAAAGACTAGATTCTAAGTTTGCCATAAATATATCTTAGATTTTTTTGAGAACTGTCACTTGTTTTCCGAAGGGGTTTAAATGTTGTGTTTTATTGTTTCCACTATAAATTTCTTCAATTGTCTTTTACTGAGCTGATGGTGGTCCAAAAATCACTGAATGACTAGTACTTGGTATCAGAAACTATTTCATAGGAAAATCTACAAAAAAAAAAAATTAAAAAAAATTGCAATCCTCTGTCACTTACAATTTTTGCAGAAAGGCTTTCTACCTTTCAAAGGTAAAGGTCTTCTACATGGCTGGGTGTTTTGTGAATTTAGCTCATACTAGCATGTTTCAACATGGCCCTGGAAAAAACTCGTTACAATGCACTGCAGAAACCATTCTTGCAAACAGCAGCCATATATACAGCCAGAGCTTTGAAAAAAACTGAGAAAAAATTAAATATATCCTTGGTGATGTGAAAATAAACATATTCAACAATATTTGAGGGCTATCAGCCAAACTATTAAAACTATCCAGGACCTCTTCTGTCCAACTTTGGACTCCCCTTTAAAAATAAAAACAAAATTTTAAAAACCTTTTAAAACAAAAAATCCTGACTTACAGGTCTTAAATTCTAGCATGATAAGAACAAAAACTGCTTGGGATTATTATAAGAGCACAGAATATTAGATGAGTAAGAACCTACTCTAAAAAGGCTGTATCTGCTTTATAGAAGAAACAGTAGGAGCAAAGGAAAAAGGGAAACAATGTATCAAGCTCTTAGCTTATTACATAAACATACTTCCTTAGAAGTAGGCAATTATTTTACATTTCTTTGTAACAAACAAGGGGACAAAGCATTTCCATGGCATGATTATCATGACCTTGAACAAATATTTTAATGGGGCTCTTGTTTTGCTTCTGCAGATCTGAATAATGATATCCAAAGTTTTTTTCCTCAGTCAAACAATGGATCCAGAAAGCAGCAGGAAAAAAAAAAATCACAATTTATAAAGTCACTCTAGGACTTAAATTCATACTTATAGCAAATACAGACCTACTTGAAAACACCACATTTATTAAGACAAGTCATCAAACATTCTACCCGCATTGACACTCCATCTTAATCTAACAATATGAACTTCTGAATCTGAAAGTTAGTTTGTTTGTTTGTTTTCCCCTCTTCAAGCACTCTTCAGAGTGATTACATAGTACTGTACACTGCTATTCTACATTAGAAACTTGAAACTGCTCATATGGAAGACAAAAAAGGGTGAGAAGCTGAAGGTAAGAAGCCATCATAGGTAATACTATTTACTTCTCAAGTCAGTCAAAGTTTAAAGTCACTGGAAGACCTAAAAGAACTGTCATATATCCACCAACATATAATTCAGAGAATCATAGAATGGTTAAATTTGGAAGGGACCTCCAGAGGTCATCTAGTCCACCTCCCCTGCTCCATCAGGGACCGCTAGAGCACATGGCACAGGGTGGCATCCAGACGGGTTTGGAAGATCTCCAGAGAAGGAGACTCCACAGCCTCTCTGGGCAGCCTGTTCCAGGGCTCTGTCACCCTCACTGCAAAGAAGCTCTTCCTCATGTGGACATGAAACTGCCTGGATTTCAACTTGTACTGTTCTCTGAAACATACACAAAAAACAAAACACTGTACTGTTTCACCAAATAGAGGTATCAATTATCAGTCATTCTAGTCAGTGGATGGAGCCCATCTGACAACACTTCACATAATTTGCTTTTAGGACAAAAGCATAAGAATTAAACAGGATTTCCTACCAACTTCTTCAATTTAGAAAGTTCCAAACTCAAAATAAACACTAGTTTCTATCGAGCTGGTTCACAAGATCTAATAGTCACAACAGGAACAACTTCAGTAAATTCTAAGGAACAAAAATTACAGTTAATTATAAAAAAGAGGAAAACACATGCACAGCAGCAGTTGGTATAAAGCTCAACTTCAGAACAAACAACTGCATAAAGACAGCTGACAGCTTCACTACATCACAAGAAAATATAACTTGTTCACCATGAAAAATAAAAATGGTCAATTTCATGGTCAGTGGATCAATGTAGACGACATTCCAGATAAAACTTACCATAGCATTAACTTTTAATCTAATATTCATTTTTAATGACTCAAGATGACTTAGATTTTATATATATATAATCCTCCAGTAAGAAACACCATGGACCACTATATCTTTAACCCAAATATCATTTCTGAAGTGCTAAAAAGGCCACCCTTTTCTAAGACAAAGAAATACTGATACTTAAAGCATGAGGTACGACATAAAAGTAAAAGACAAGCTAAACTATAGAAAGAGCTAGAGCTCAGCAGGGGAAAAAAACTTAATGAATTTGAAAAAAACAAAAATAGTTCTACAGTTAAAATCTCTTCTGCACTAAGTTCAAAAGGAATCATTTTCACAGGTTTGCAGATGCCTGTAGCAGCATTTTTAAAAAACATACTTGGCACTTCACAGGAATAGGACAGAGGTCACAGATCAGAAACACTAAAAGAACATAAACAGGGCAACTTAGTGAGACACTTGACTCCAAGACTTCTTGTTGGCTTCATCCTTCATATTAGATTTCTTGCCAGGGTCTAGAATGACAGCCTCATCTCCCGCTTATAGTGCTGAATGGGAAATAAAGATTTCTAGTTCTTGCAAGAAGAGTCCACAACTGATTCTGTTTCTGTTTGCCAGCTCGGCTAGCCAACTTGTCATCTGCCTTGACCATGCCCGTAAGTGAAATGGGAATGGTTTGAGACCTTTGTATTCAGACATTTGAGCACAGGAATATCTGACAATTGAAGCTAAAACTGAAGTAACATATCACTTCAGTAGTGATACATTCTGTTTGTAAAAGCCCACAGGAGACTTGAATTTCATCTAAAATATTGAAGTTTTCAGGAACTGTGGAAAGAAAGATTTATTTGCCTTGCTTTGACGGTAGATCTTTGAAAGAAAGATATTACATAGTTTGTTTTCATCTCCTTTTATAATATGAGATTCTTTTAGTCCTGTAAAACCAAAACTATACTCGAACAAGATTCACATTTTCATTTGCAGATTAAGTTTCAAGAAGATTTCAAGCTCCTACCTTGAACTAGTGACATGGAAAGCTGTAAGAATAAAAAAGTTAATCACAAGCTTTCTGATTTCCAGCACAAACAATCAGAAATTCATAAACTGCTTTGTTTTCTATAATGTCATGCAGAAGCAAATGCCTTTTAACTGAAATCAAGAACTTTGAGAGCTCTGTCAAAGGATTCAACTGTAGAAGAGCAAAAGAGAAAGATAAAAGATTCTGTATTAAACCACCCCTAGAGAAAGTGTCTTAAAGTTCCCCACAACTCAATTCCTTTTCTGTGCCGTGAATTTGCGTTCTCCCCAATATAAGAATAGAACTTTTAGTGGAATGAGTTAAAAAGCAACCAGTAGCAGCAAAGCAATCTCTGTTAAACAATAAAGAAAGTTTATTTGCTTGGATTAAAAAAAAAAATCAAAAAAAATCAAAAAAAAATCAAGGTTTGCATAGATTACTTCAATCAATCAGATTTCCAGTAGAGCCACACAGTTACAGTGAGAGGGAAGTGAAGAGCTCTTATAGTGTCTCCTAGAAGGCCAGTTTATCATGAATTAGTATTGTAAGATAACAGAACTCCATTTTTCTTCAAGCAAATACTTAAAATAGATTTGGTTATTCTATCAGCTCTGAGCTTTCCTTGTTCAAAAGATCTTAATTTAGAAAATAATTGTTCCAAAAGAGAGGAAAAGAGGGGAAAAAAAGTTTCATCAAAACCAAGGGAAAAGTTAAGATCTGCATTCACCTACTTAGTTTCAGTTGTTTCTTCTACTTTAACCTTTACCATTCTCCACAATCAGCAAGAGTATGCAGAATCCATGCAATGGATTAGAACTAATATTATTAGTTCACAGAAGAGCCAAAAGGATAAAGATGCACCGAAAGAAAAGCATCTGCTTTAAAAAGCTGAGAATACAGCCATGACAATGGAAGGCAATGCTCAGAAACTAATACCAAGGTATTAAAACCCAAAAGCATAGCACACTAGACAGAGGTGGCCTTTCCTTTTTCTTTCCCCCGGCCCTCGTACTTTCCTTCACAAAATTTCCATCTCAAATAGGTCACTACACTTTAGTCACACAACTCCAGGGGCTCTTTCAAGGAAACTGTTTGTTTTTTTGTTTTTTTTTAAGATTAGTTGATCGTAACTAATGAAGAATACATAGATTTTACTCAGCAGGTGTCGTTAACTTCACATGTTGTTTTGCTGAAAAGATCATGTTTCAAAATGGAGAGAATCAAACAACAGCAAGCACAAAAAGCTACAGCGAAGTGCACTAAAGAACAAAACAGAATGGTGCAACTGTAACAGTGTAACACAACAATTAGACAAGAACTTTGGTGGTAACAATAAAGAACACAACAGATCACAATAAAAAACACTGTGTCAGATGAAATAACTTAGAGAGCAAGCGTTCAGTCTTAAGACTGAAAACAAACAAAAAAAAAGGTAGCGGGGAAGAAGAAATGAGAAAAACAATACACACATTCCAAAGTATTATTCTGACTTAAAGTCTCCACAGGCAAAATGACAACAGAACAACAGTAAAGAATGACTATACTGAAAACAAGACAGCCTACGTTTAAGTTAACACCACTCAAAACAGTTCAAGGTGAAGAATCTGTCAGAAGAGAAGAAAATGAGAAGTTAGAGAAAGAAAAAACTTACCCTAAAAGGGTACCCTACAAATACTCTAGAATTACAAGCACAGAAAATAGTGGAGATGAAATAATAATCAGAAAACAGAAGGCAATGAAGAATAACAGGAGGACTGTATTTCAGAAGCCCAGTGAGAATATATCATGAAGATGTAAAAGATTACTGACAGCATCAAAAGCAACAGAGGTCAAAGAGGGTAAAATAGGAGTGGAAGCCCTGCAGCTTGGCCAAAAAAACTTCCTGTAGAGAGCTTAATGCAGGCCATTTCAGCAAAGCACAGAAACGTAACTGGAAGGAATATGGAAAAAAAGAAGAAAATGTTTGACAATAAATATATATTTTCTGTTTCGTAAGCTCAGAAAACAAGGAAAATAGATTAAGGTTAGGTGTCAATTTTAAGTCAGAATAAGGCTGGAAAAGGAAAAAGATGGCAGCAAAAACTTAAAAATCCAAACAGAGAGTAAAAACAAACAAACAAAAACACATAATGAATGCAAATTTGGGGTCAGGACAAGCAATTAAAAGTAGAAATAGCAAGCAGCAAACAGTAGAATCCACCACTGTAAATAGCAGACAAGAGAAAACATAAATACACCAATTTTAATAATCTTTTTCTTTGAAAGTGTTCAGATTCTGCAGGGAAAGAAATATAGGAAGAGCTTAAGACAAAGCTGTAGTCACCCTGGAAAACAAAGGAGCTTAGAAACGTATTGGAGAAAGGTTAAAAAAAAAAGTCAATTTAGGAAGAAATGAGAGTTAGTAGGGAGGCATGACGGAAACGTACCTGTTTGCCAACCAGTCACAGGTAGACACATTGTTATAAATGAGGTGACAGTGATGAGAAAGGGACTTGGAGATGCAGTGAACACATATGGATATGGCTGGCAAAGTCAAAGCAGAAGCGATCACTGTTCTCAGAAACCAAAATGAGGATTAGCAGATGAATGCCAAACGTGCAAGAGAATTATAAAATGAACACAAGGAGAAATTAGGTTGGAAAATAAAATCATGAGGAATGAAGGTGAGGAGTCATGATAAGAGTTTCCTCTGAAGTTCATCAAGTTTTTTGTGCTTGCTATCCTTGACTCTTTCCATCTTGATGCTTAAACTTGTCCACTAAATTAGGATAAAAAAAAAAGTGAGTGAGGTAACATGAAAGAAGATATGAGGAAACTGTGCAGAAAGAAAGCTTAAAGGTAACAATGGAGAGTGATAGTGTAAGACAAGAGTAATCATGAATCAAATATTTATTGTTAATGATAAAAGGAGGATAAAGAGAGACATTAGGCTCTAATGTAACACTGTACTGTACTGTTTGGTTATAAGGTTCTTGCAATCAATATACCAGACAAAACAGTTGCTGATAAAATATTCAGCAGTTAGTCTTTGATTTGGATTTCCTCAAGAGATACACAGTTGTTCATGGTTAAGAAATTAGATAATCAACCATTCTTTATACTTCAGTTGTGTATAAGGGATACCAACCTCAATTACCATCCCACATCTCACCACAAATAAGAAAGCTAAGGGAAAAACTCTGCAGTATATTATTAACATGAGCTCTGAAGAAGAGATACAAATTTCACTGAAAACCAGAATCAGTTAGTTAAAACCCATCACCAAGACAAATACTGTAAACATCTAATCCTCTATTTTTTCTGCTTTTAGTCTAAAACTATCCAGAGATATGACTTTTTTCCCTAAGGAAAAAAATACAGCAGTACCAATTCATAAAAAGTAAACAGCTATGAAGAGTTACAAAATCATTTTGTGTAGCTACAGAAAATATGGCTGCAAAGGACCTAAAAATACCATCATTTAGTGCTCATAGTGCTACAAGTCCGTATCTTGTACCTCTTCAAGCCATTCATGACAATATTCATCCAACACGTATCTTAGCTAACCTCAAACAACACAGAGACCACAATCTCTTCCCCAGCAGTCTACTGCAGTGCTCCATCAACCAAGGAATTTAAAATTCTTCCTCAAAACATTTGGCACAGATCTCTTTGAGATTCAAAACCATTTCCTTAAATATACAGATCATTCCTTTCTTGCTTGCAGCATATTTTGTCATATGCAGAGAGTATTCCCTATTGCAACTGGGCAGCTCTCTGCAGCATTTTGTGTTGGAAGGACAGAATCTTGCAATAACAATAATTAAGAAGGGGAAAAAAATTTAAAAAGCTTGCTAGAAAGATAAGCTACAAAAACTCATCTCAGTGATGAGTCATCTGGGATAGCAGAGACTGACTTTCCCGCATAAGCACTCTGCTGGAAACTGGATTCTGTGACCACGCAGCCAAAGGGAACTAACACAAGCAAGCAGGACACAGCCACAGCATTAGCCATGGGTATCCTACCCTGTGCTACCCAGAAAGCAGCCAAGTAAAGAACAACACCATCCTACTTGCCTTTCTCAAAAGGAAAGTTAAAATGGGAAGCAGAGCTGCAAACTGGAGCACTGGGTGGAGCTCCTGATTGTGCCAATTTTTTGTCAGTATCATTTTGGGAGTGGGGGGGGGTGGACAGAAGAGTCAGTAAGGGCAAAGGAGAGCAAGGAGGGAGGGGAAAGAGAAGACCTCTGAAGAGCTGGGAAGGAAGACGGTAGAGATGCAGTGGGGGCAACCACCCTCAGGGAAAAGCATGCAAAGCAGCCCTTGGGCTTCGTGGGGTCAGGTGGGGGAAGATCACCTTTTCCAAGGCTGATGGACCTGGGAGAGCCCCCCAGAAGAGCAAGATTCCTCCCAGAGGATGGCGACTCTTGCAGAGGCTGCAGGGAGATCCTGCTGGAGGGGCCCCGCAGGAGTGGAGGCGCAGAGCGCCAGGGCAGCAGTGAGGCAGGACGGGCGGTGCAGAGCCCCAGCAGGGATGCGCGAGGCACGCGGCACAGCGGGGCACAGTCATAGTGGCGAGGCAGAACAAGGCACGGCAGAGAGCACGCAGACATATGTAGGGGGAAGGCGGTGCAGAGCCACAGGGAAAGCAGAGTCCAGCAAGGCGGGGGTAATGTGTGGGATGAGGGGAGAGCAGGGCATGCAAGAGGGGTGCATGGCCTCGGGGTGCAGAGCCACGGGGAACAGGGCTCTGGCGGGGTGGACACAAAGGGCTGCAGAGCCCCAAGGGACAGCAGAGCTACAGGAGAGAGCAAGAAGGTGCAGAGCTACGGGTGCGCAGGGCTGCAGGGGAGGATGCAGGAGAACGGCCATGGCGGAGCAGAGCAAGGTGCGGGAGGATATCTGTGGCTGAGCAGGGCTACAGGGGGAGCGCATCTATAGCAGGGCAGGGAGACAGGGGACAAGGGGGCACAGACACGGGATAACAGGAAGCAATGAAAGGAGAATATCTGCGGCAAAGCAGGGCTGGGAGACTGGCAGCAGGGCACAGCTAAAGCAGAGGAGGGCTATGAGGGGGCATCTGTAGCATGGGAGAGCTGGGGGCAGAGGACAAGGCGGGCACAGACACAGGACAGCAGGGCTATGGAGGGAGTACACGTGTGGCAGAGCAGGGCTACGGGGAGGAAGAAGGGCAGAGAACAGGTCTGTGGGGAGAGAGGAGGACAGAGAACAGGGATATGAGGAGGAAGCAGGGCAGAGAACAGGACAGCAGAGCATGGTGAGGGTATCTACGGCAGAGCAAGACTATGGAGGGGAGCAATGGGAGCACAGGACAGAAGGGCATTCGGAGGGGACATTTCTGGCAGTGCAAAGGGTATAGAGCAGGAGCTAAGGGGGCACAGCCACAGGGCAGTAAGGCCACAGGGGCAACATCTACAGCAGAGCAAAGGGGATGCAGCACAGGACAGACAGCAGGGCTATGAGGAGGAAGCTTCTATGTCAGGGCAAGGGGGACACGGCACGGGGCAGCAGGGCTACGGGGGGACACGGCACGGGGCAGCAGGGCTACGGGGGGACACGGCACGGGGCAGCAGGGGCCCGCGGAAGGAGGAGGGGTCAGGCACATTCTCAGCGCCGCGGGACGCAGGCGGGGGCGCCCGGGGTCAGGGCCCCGCGGGCGGGCGCGGGCCGCTCACCTGCGCGGCGGAGCTGCAGCAGCCCATGGCGGCGGCTCCCTCTCCGTGCCCCGGCCGTGCCCGCTAGGCGCCAGGCGGCGGCGAGGGGCAGGCGCTGGACATTCACCCGCCGCGGCGGCCCGCCCCGGGGAGGCGGCACGGAGCGACGCGGCGCGCGGGACCGTTGGGAGCCGTTGACGACCGTTGGGCCCGTCAGGCGCGCGCGGCCCCAGCGCCAGACCCGCGGCGGAGGGCGGAGCTTCCTGCTGGAGGGCGGTGCCTGGGGGAGGGGCGGGGCCTGGGGGAGGTCCGTGCCAGGCGGCTGGTCGCGCTCCCCCGACACTTCCGCCCTGCCCCGAGGGCCGCTTCCGGCTTTGCCTCGTTGCCATAGCAACTGGCCGGGCAGGAGGGGGCCTCGGCCTGGACCGTGTCGACGACTTTTTTATTTTTATTTTTATTTTTATTTTTATTTTTATTTTTATTTTTATTTTTATTTTTATTTTTATTTTTATTTTTATTTTTATTTTTATTTTCTTAAAAAGAGAGGCAGTTTTGCGGGTTCTTGGCTGCATCGGAGGCTGAGTTCAGTCAAAGGAAGGAGGCTATTTCTGACGGTAAATCATACCACAGTGGCCTGAGGCTGAGGTGGGCCCTTGGCAGCAGGCGGGAATGAGGCAAAATATGTATCCTGTTTTTTTTTAAAAAAAATAAGAAAACAAAAGAAACAAAAAAAGTTAAAGCAGCTCCCTTTAAAACTGAAGTAAAACTGAGCTGGCTTATGTAATAATCATACTTTTTTTTTCTACCCACACACGCTGTTCTCAGTTTAATGAGAAATGACAACTTACAATTTTAGGTTCATGTTTCCTCATGCCTAGTTAAAATATCTTTTCACCATATGTCATTATTTTTCTCTCTTTTTTTTCCGCCTGGTTCTATTGAAACAGTTCAAATGATCATAATCAAAAACATGAGCATCGAAGAGCTGCTTATCTGGAAAAGCTCTCAGAAAGACCTTATTTTGCTTCTTTTCTGATTGGCAAAGGGATGGATGAGAAGGAATTAGCTCTTGTGTAATTTTGCATGTGTCGCTTGTGTTTCCTCTATGCCTCAGTTGTGCAATTGCTGAAGTGAGTTCAACTCAGATTTTCCAGTATTTGTGCGTTTTTCCTGCATTTGCTTCAGTGGCAAAGGCCGTTTTCTCTACAATGAACATGATCCAGTCTGCCTGTTGAAGACATAAAATTGAGTTTTCTGAAGCAGCCCCCGTGCTTCTTCTCGTGCATCCTAGTTGTTGTCATGATAATTAAATACAGCCGCCTGCTTTCCATGGAATGGGAGACTTTGCATGTTCCTCATCGTACACAGCAGGTAATAAATGAGTGAAACTGCCTTCCAGATTTATGCATGCTTAAAAAAAGAACACATTTTAGCCAACAATCTCTGCGCAGCTACGTAGGGGGAATGGAGGATCTGCAGTATCCCTGTTATTTTTGGCTGTAGGAACCAGCTTTGTGGAGAAGCTTGTAAAGCTGCCGTAGCCCAAGTAGCTGGAGTTTAGTGCAGTGGAGTTTCCACAACTGGAAAAATTATCCCCAAAAAGCTCAGTGTTAGAAATAATCACTGGAGTAATTGCCCACATCATGCCTAAGGAAATTAGTTGCCTTTTGATGCAGATGCAGAAGTAGCTGCAGCGGGAGATACTCAGCTTTCATTAGCTTAATGGGGCTTTGTTTGGACGGTCGCACAAAGGTGGAAGAAAAGTTAAAAGTCTTGCTCGGTTTTGCACTTGCTTTTATGTTCATTCAGATCAGTATTTCTGGAGGAAAACGCAAGGTATTGAAATGAAAAGTGCTGAATCCTAATTCAGAAATAAAAAAAAGCTGAATTTAAAGCACATGCTTAAGTGCATTTCTTGAATTATGCTTTAGCATTCCATTGTGAACCTGATTATAATGTGCTCGAAGGCACCTTTACAGCACAAGCTGTTACAGGGTAAATCTGACTGCCCTGATTTAGTGTTGATAATAATCCAGCTTTTTTTTTCTTCTCTAACAGATTTGAGACTGCCCTTCTCCCCTCAGCCAGAAAGGAATGAGTTTTATCTATATTTTCATTTCATTGCTACACTAAAAATGACAGATTTTTTCAAGCACCATCCAGTACTGAGAAAGGGAGGCAGCAACAGGGAGATGGCCTTAAAATGAAGAAAATGCCTTTAGTACTGAAATAAACAGTAAGCTTATGCCAAGACTCTTTCCACTCCAGGAAGTGTAGGAGGACTAGAAATAAGATAAGGAAACATTCTAGAAAACATGATTTACATGGCAATATTTACCTACCCTCACAGATACAGGATCCTAACCTTAGGCACACACACTTAAACACCTACAAATTTTCCAAAGTTGCAGAACAACGTAAAGATTCTATTTCAAATTGATGGGAGAAGTGCCTTTAAAATAGCAATAAACGAAATTCAGACCTTCAGGTGCATTTTTGGGTAAGATTTTCGAGCGAGTTCAGCACTGAGCTGAGTGCTGACTGAAAAGCAGGTCCTTGCAGTTACAGGAATGAGGGGTTGGAACATGCACACTAAAAATTTGCACCCACAAAGCAGTAAATGTTACAACCCATGCGCTCTCCTCCCTCTTGTAAAAGACCAGCTCTGCTTACTGAGAGTCTGCTGACTTCTTCCGCCTACCTATACATTTACACCCATGCAGTACTGCATATTTTGAGAGATATCATTCTGCGTGCCTAGCCTCAGTGTTTCTGATTTTTCTTCAAATCAAAGAAATTCAAGTTTCTCTTCAAATACACAATCACACTTTATTTTTCTTTGCAACTCCATTGTTTGTCCTGCAAACAAGCAGGCTGTCATCCTCCATCCGCTGATAACAGAGCAGGATTTAGCAGTTATTCTGTCAATTTCAGCAAAATAATAATGAAAGGACAGTGTTAGCTGCCATTCTAGAGAGCATACTACGAAAGGGACATAAGATTGTATTTGTAAGCAAGGTGGGGACAAAGCCCATTAACTCACTCCATGTCCAGTGGCCCCATAACCTTGTAAACCTTGGGATCTCCTTGAAACAGAAATTCTTCCTGAGCAGTTCAAATTTGTTGTTACCCTCCTTTTTACTGCTTTTACTTCCCTATGGCCTCTGCATTTGTATAGGTTCTCATAGGATGCCAGATCCAGAGCACTGAACCTCTATCTTACATGTATCAGAACTGTACAATGAAGATCACATTAGCCATAAATTTAACTCAGACATTTTCAAAGCATTTGAATTGTCCTGCTTTCCAATTAGATTGCAAGGAATTTTACTGATTTTTTCCTGACCAAGAAAAGTTGCATATTGCTAAGACAGTCTGAGCTCCCACAAGTTAAAGCTAAGATTAGTGTCTTGCTGCCTGCCTGACTGCGGAGGACCAGCTCAGAGCTGTGAAATTACTGGGTTAGTCAGCCCAAAGCCTACTGCAGTTTGGCTTCTGCTGCAGTCCCACAAACCAAGCAAGCAAAGTTTGTTTCACTTTGGCAACTGGAGACTCCAAGGGAAAATAAAAGAACAGCAGAAAGCTTTCTGAATCACCCAGGAAGGTGGAATCATTCTTCCAAAATTATCAGTCAAGGCTCAGGTGCATTATGCTCTTGAAGGTACTCTCTTTTTGGTGAGATGTGCAGTGGAGGTGCTGGCCATTGATGGCTATCAAAAACTTCCAGAGCTCTTGGAAAGAAGAGCATCTTTATCAATACTTGCGTGTTGGCAAAATTCCTTGTTAAGCATAGGCTTTCTGCCCACTCTAGGACATTCATGCCATAGTGAAATTAAGATATCTATTCTTCCTGCATTAAAACACAGTATAATGTTGATTTGCACCATTTAAAATCACTTAAGTTTTATTCCGATGTTTGGAGACCTGTGCATCAAAATCTGCATAAACAGTCCATATCCCACAAGCTGAATAATTACCAGACATTAAAATTTTTATCATCCTCGGCTAGAATCATGAGAGCAATTTGCAGCTAAAAGGTTCAACCTCCTGAGCAATTCAGTCTTTGGAAAACATTTTTTAAAGTGGTTGGGGCACTCCTGATGCGTGGCAGGGTTTCCAGTTGGTGTCACGGCCCCAGACAGCAAAGTGCAATTCGTCTCAGCTTTGTGAAAGGGCTTTTTTATTTTTATTTTTTTTTCCCCAAATAAGGCACTAAAAGCCAAGTGCAATTCTTTCTGTAGCGACAGTGTCATCATAATACATGATTAGCCATAATCATATTCTGTCATTTCACTCTGAGAGAATTATGGCTCTGGCACTGGGGATGTGAGACTACAGACGGAGCACTGCTTGCTACAAACCTCTTGCAAAGCTGCTGCAATAAATCTCGGAGAGAAGAGTCATTGCATTAAACAAAAAACTATGCTGAAGGGACCTGTCATTTGTTTTCTTAGGGAAGATGGGAAGAGGAGCTGTGAGGGGACATACTGTTCCACTCTTCACTCCTTAACATCATGCAGGGACACATCCATCAGAGAAAATACAGCTTATCCTCAGAGTAAGGTGATAGAGGAAGCATGGTTATATTCAACGTGTTGTATGACTGACTTTCTGTATGGCACTTTGTAGGTGAGGGAAAGAGTAAAGACACCATTCTACAGAGGGTGACTCAAGCTGTGATGGCTTTTACAGTTTAGTAATGTCTAAAAAGTGGTTGCTAGACTGGCATGGGTCCAGGCTATTAGCTGATGAGAGCATCTACAGTGGACACGAAATTGGCATTCAGTTCACGTGCAGGCTTAAGGTGGAACATGGTGCTTTATCCCTGATAAAATTCCTCGTTCACATCCTCTAGGTTAATAGTAACTGGTGAAGCCCAAAACACTCATAGGTATCCAATGCACGACCCCTTGCAAATACCACTTTGAAACTTTGAGGATGAGTTGTGCCGGTGAGGTAGGTAGAAAACTGGGACTGTCCAAAAATGCAACATAATTCATTTTGTACCTCAGTTAGCACTATATACGTACAGCCAGGGCAGCTGGCGTTGACAGATCGTGGGAATAGGCAGGAAGGCTTTTGCACTGGATTTTGCTGGAAAGTTTTCCTCTGCAATGGGTTTTAAAGGTCCCAGTCTCAGTGGTTTTAACTGGTTATCTGAAAAAAAAATGCTGATGGTCATTCTGGCTTGCTCATATTCACCTTTAAGGTGAGGAGATAGAAAATTAAAATGCAGTTTGTTTTTACACAATGTCTGCCCCACATTTTAAATAAATAAATAAATAAATAAATAAATAAATAAACAGGTCTCAAGACATACTTGAAATGAGAATCCCAGTTTACATATGGCTACACATGCAGCCATGTATTAGATAAAGACTTGCAAAAGTGCCATGAATCTGTCAACTCCTGTTAATCTTGGTTTTCTTTCTCAAACAGCCACCTTGCTTGCTGAAGAAAACAGTTTCATCTGGTTGTCTTGGCAGAAGTTGTATGTCCTGGGTGGCCCCGCTGGAGGACATACATCCTAACTGACCCTTTGCAGCTGTATGCTACTCTGAGCAATATATACACCCCCAGCAGATTAAGTTGCATCAGCTCAGCAGCATCAGATACCAGGCTGCCCTTGTTGCTAAAAACAAACTTGTGCCTGCTGATTTCATGGGTAAAGTGCTCATTTTATTATTTAATTCAATCCCACTGCAGCTCAAGAGCAGACACTGATAGTGTTAGGAATATCATGGGTTATTTATTTTTTTTTAAGAAGAGAATTTGGCTGCATGTCTGTATATCACCTGTAGGAATGAGAGATTTAACAAATCTTGAGAGAGTACATACAAAAGGAATAGCGTATATCATTTCCTCTTGGATTCTTGGAACAATGAGAAGTTATTTCAGTGATTAGTCTTGCAAAACAGCACTGTTTTTCTAGGGTAATACTCGCTAAGAGGAAGTCGTTCTGGGGTTATGCAGAACTGAGGCCTCACTACAGCCTTTAACCAAAAGAAATAAGATAAGAGTGTTTCAAGTGTGTGAACTGGTAGGAGCAGGTTCTTGGATGGCCCACAGATCAGCCTTGCTCCAGCTGATCTGGCCTGGTACCAACAATGACAGAGTCTAGGTCAACAAGAAGCTTCAGCAGAAAAGAAGAATCCTTGTTCCTCTGTAATTTCCACTGTGGTGTAAAGTCCAAGGAAAAAACACTGATTAATGGCAGATGTGTATTCCTGAGAACAGCAAGTCTTATTAACTTTAAACATTTCTTCTTGTCATCATTTTGTCGGTTTTTTGACTTGGATGCTGTGGCAGGCCTGCAGAATTTACAGGGCTAAAGTTGCTTCTGACTGTTTATACATGCTCAGTAGTATTTCACAGAGACATAATCAGTTAAAAAAAATATGTGTTTTGTTTTATTTTGTTTTGTTCTGGCTACTCTTGTTTCATTTGATGAAGCATTCCACAGAATGCTGGAATAACATCTATATTTTATAATATGTAGAAAGCTAGGATTTGTCTGTGGGGATTTTTTTTCTTTGCCTTTCCCATAATCATAAACTTAACAGTACTATAGAACATGCTGCTTTCTCTTTCATCGTTCCTGACACAGCCCATACTCTACTTTCCTTTTTTTTTTTTTTTCCCCAGCATCAACTTAGCATGGAATTTACATTTTTCATGAGCTAGTGTTTAACTCACGAAAAATATTCGGCTGCAGACAATTGTCCAACACCCCCAACCTGGAACAGCTTCTCTTGAAGAGACTCTGCTAAGAAATAGCTCTCTTGCTGGGACATCATCACACTCATGATGCAGTCAGAGATGTTGAAAAGTTGCAGAAACAATGAATATGCAGCTGGTGATCTCAAAAAGTGATGTGCACGTGGGCAAAGTGGGGCCAGGCAGCCTGCAGAGATCACAGGGGAAGATGGGATGAGAATGAGCAACTGACTGGAGAGGGTCTCTCTATTTCTTCTGCCACTGGGCTGGTGAAATCTGATATTTGATAGAAGTAAAAAAAAACACTGGTAAGAATTCAGAAACCTGCCTGAAGTTGCTTTTTCATTTGCCCAGAAAGACTCCAGCAGGCCCTATATAGAAGCAGTGTGCAGATTTACTATTTTTCATGGGCAAGTTTCTGCCAGTCTGTGCTATTGTGCTCCACTCCAGCACACGTCCTTGTGGAGCAGCCTGCTATTGTGCCCAGGTTGTGTAGATAGATCTGGGACTCGTTGTTTGCTCCCCACTCATTTCCCAGTGGATACCTCACCTATCTCACAGCAGCTTATGTTCAAATTAATGTCCAAGAGCGTATTCAGGCACTGTACTTTAGCATGGAAATTGTTTTCTGGGTGATTCATGTTGAAGTATACCCACAAAAAGTTTCTTTTTCAAAAAACTTGGTTTTCACTGAAAAAATGCTAAGATGAAAAATTCCTTACAAGAGAATTGCAGTAAAAGTGAAGGTAAAGTAGAAGTCTCAAAGGGCTGCAGTTATGATCGAGAGACTTGTGTTCTTTTCAGCTTTTATTCCGTCAGGAATTTGCCAAACAGCTCCAACTCAGAAGCTTTTTCTTAGAGTAAATGTCATCACACAGTGAAGCTTTTCTGACTCAGAGTTCACAGTTCAACCAAATGTTCCCCAAGCAGGGGAACTGCCTGGGTTTTGCTGCTGCGCTTTAGGGGCAAACAGGGACTTAATCTTGCAGTGGGTAGATCTAGGTTTTTGGGATGGGGAAGGCTAAACTGTGAAGGGTTACGGTGGGCTTCCCTCTTTCGGTCCTTTTCCTGAACAATTCCATTGCTATCTGGACAGCCTGCAGATTGTTTTCATGAAACAGTTCTGTAGATGCATCTTATGTTCATAGGGAAAATACACTTCTTCTTAATGTATTTAGTTTGCATGAAGTAACACACTGGCTTTACAGTGATGTTTCGTTTTGCTGCGAGGAGGTTTTCCTTTACTGATCATCATGAAATCCATTACACAGGTGTTACATAATGTATGTGAAATAATGGTAAGGAGGAAGCAGAAGAGCTGCTCCTCTCTTCAGTAGAGAAGATATGGGCTCCTGCTTCTCCTGCCGCAGGGAGGTGAATAGTTGTTCAACCTCTTGCAATAGTTGTTCCTCTTGGGGAGATTTTGGATGAGAATGAGATATTACTTGGTGCTTCTGTAGGTTCCTTATATTTTCACTTCAGTAACTTATTTTCCAGAGCTGTCTGATTGTGACATTTGCAGAAGACTGAACTTTCTTGCCTTTCTACCAGAAAAAAAAAAAAAAGGAATTCTAAATATATAGCTACCTGTGTCTGTCTGTGCTCCCGAGCCTCAGCACTCAAGAGTAAGAAAGTTGTACCCAGTTCTGAGTTGCAGTCTAGTGGCACTTCTGACATATGAAGAGCTGGAAGTGCTTTTGTTCCAGGTTCAATGTATGGGGAATGTAAAACTGACTCTTCACCACACACCTTCTGGCGGTCTCAGTGCTTTCATTATGATTTCTTTTTTTAAAAAAAACAAACACCTCCTCCTCCTCCTCACACTCAGTATTAGGCCTCACACTCAGTATTAGGTCTGAATATCAGATCTCTTTGGGGCATCTCCATTTGGAGAACCAAAGTCATGAGTCATTCAGCGACTGTTGAGCATCATTAATGTTCAGATTTTTAATTGTGGTGAATCGAGCATGTAGAATATAATATAATGGTGCAAAATAACCGAGTAACCTCTGCGTCCGTATCTGGAAACAGTGTGCCCAGAGTGACAGGACAGCTGAGCTGAGTCCTATTTCAAGTGTACCACTTCAGAGGTCTCCACTGTGCCCCAAAGAAGTGGCTGCTCTCCTTATAAGTTGTGCCCACTCAGCTCCTTGTCAAAGAGAGCAACCCAAACATGTTTTGTCTCTCCTCTGGTAGCCCTCTAGCTTCCAATTTTTTCCCCACCATTACTTACATTTTGAAGCCAATTTGTTATCGAGTGAAATGCTGTCTTAGTTGTTCAGCTTTCAAATTGTAGCAAGAATTTCCTATTCCCCAAACAGAACAGGGCAGACAGGGCTGAGAAACCAGAAGGAGCTGCAGGAAAAATATGTGCTGTGGAACAAGAATCTGGCATGCCTGTCTCTCCTGGCAGCATCTTGATGCATTTGGTTGTTCTAATACATGACTCAGTCACCAAGAATGTAAATTTTCAATTTTGCATGATAGTATGGAAAAATAAAAAAACGGTGTTTGGGTTTCTGTTACTTTATAACGGAATATATTCTGTTACTTTATATACAATTTGCCAAATTGTAAATACATGCTCCACAGAAGGAGAAAATGCCTTCCAAAGATGTTAGGAATAACCACATAACAGAAAACCTCAGACAGCAGACGGAGTAAATACTTTTGGTTTTTACTTCCTCGTGTTTTTTGCTTTTTTTTTTCCCAGTTCACAGTTGAACAGACTCTTCACTCAAAAGCTCTTGCTGCAGATAGGAAACAGGCCAAAGCTAAGTGTATAATGAAGTACAATTGAAACGCTTTTCTGAATAAAACTGTTTTTCCTGAGAAAAGGCTGAATATCTACAGGACACAGAGTTTTGAAAACACTATGCCATATCCTCCTCTCACCCTCTTTTAATTTCGCTGGTTCCAATGAAATGTGCTGAGTTACAGCTGTAGGAGAAGGGACAAACCAGCTGACTAAAACCAAAGCCTTGAAGCTATTTCTATAGCATTGCTACTAAGAATGTAAAACAGACACATAGCTACCAGATTTTCCAGTAGTTAAAGCAAGGAAGAGGGGAGTAGCAAGCCTGGATTCTATTTCCAGCTCTGGCCCTGCCAAGTTTTCAAGGATAAATTGCAGAGCTCATTAATTAGTAATGCAGGCCCGTAGGCAGCTCATCTTTTTGCAGCAGTGTTTTCAGCTGTAACTTTGCCCCAATTTGGCATCCTGTTTACAGAGGCTTGAGGAGTGTTTTGCTATAGGTAGGCATTGAGGAGCACGGCAGTTTGCAGTGAGTTTATAGCTATCTGTCCTCTGCTAGGAATGCTTCCAAGGCAGATTTGTAGAAGCCAGTTGTTGTTTCTACACAAGCAGTTTTGTTCTCAAAACACATTTCTGAACACTGTATTTTTTTGCTTTCTCCTTTCGCAATACCATTTCCACTCGAATGTTTTAACACACATAAATTGGAACTGTTACCAGATAGCACATGACAAAGGAAATAAAGCCACAAAATCCTGGGCAGAGAGGAGAATACATATTGTCACCGGTTGCACTTGATATCCTGCTCAGGTTGCTCAGACAACTTTCCTTGCCTTTGAGTAAATTGCGTTGGATCATCCATGGCCAGCATGTTTCAGAGACAGGGAGCACCGGTTGTTGGAAGTTCACCTGAAGAGCAATGTGCAGAGCTGTATTTGAGCAGGTTCCTTAAGGAACCTGCGTGAATTCTGCATGCAAGAAAACCCCACTGATCTGCCACCCATATATTCCAGGTTTGGGGCTGAGGGTGTTAGAGCAGCACCTCTCCGCCAATCCAGGCGCAGCTGCATGTTTTTGAGCCAATGCTCCCTCAACACGTGCATAGCCGTGGGTTAATATTCCCGTGTCACTAGGTGGCAGAATTGGTATTATTAAACCATGCAGGATTTTTTTTTTTTTTTTTTTTTTTTTTTTTTTTTTTTTTTTTTTTTTTTTTTTTTTTTTTTTTTTTTTGGTGGCTTTCACATTGCTTCAGTTCTGTCCCTGGGACTGAGCTGCTGCTCCTGAAAGAGAGAGAGGTGTAAAAGCAATGAGCAAGGTCTTTCTCCAAAGGATGTGGCCTGTCCTGCAGCTGAGGGGTCACCTTGTGCTGGATTCAAATTATAGGCAAATATGGGGGCATTAATGCCATCTTCTGAGCTTTGATTTCTTCAGAAAACTCTGTCCTGATTCCAAGGGACTCCTCTCTTTGTTGATCAGTGTTTAGAGTTTCAGGCAAGAGGAATCTGTCCTTTACTGTGGTGTGGGACATAAGAGCTAAAATGAAGAACTTGGAAAATTCAGGTTGTAAGAACCTTTTCTTATTAACCCATTTCTGCCAAAGTGCATTAGGTTTGAATCACTTGGCCTTACAATGCAGGGAGTGCGTCCTTCAGACATAACACCTTATTTCTAGCACTCTTTTGATAGATGGAGGAAAGACCAGGAAACAAATATAAAGGCAAAGCAATTTTTACAGACGGATTTTGTCATACAAAGCCTAGACATGTTGCAGAAAAGTAAATATAATGATACACAAGGCAACTCCAGATCAAATCAAATCCTAACCTGTGAAGTTCAAGTTACTCCATCTTCTGTGCTTGGCCATAGCAAGAGTGGGTCAAAAGGAGCACTAAATTGACTGTTGTTGACTGTAAGAGTGTTGTTTCCTGTCCTGATAGATCTGGAAAAGCTGCTGGATCAAGGACAGGATTAGGGACTGTTCTCTACTGGGGCTACCATTTAATAGAGGAAGGAAACATTCTTGCCTTCTTTGTTAATCCTGGACTGTGATATTTTGCCATCCTATAGACCACAGAGAGAAACTCTGAATTTTATCATGAAAATGACAGCGAGGGAAGTTCAGTTTGTCCTGTTCACTACAATGTCTGCCTGTCCAAAAGGAGGCATAAGCTTTTAAGATTATATGTTTATACAATTTAATGAGAGGATGCCTGTCTCCCCTATGCAGGTGATTTCAAATAGGTAGCCATCACACTAGCAGCAGTGTTCAAGGGGAGTTTGTTTGTATGAGAAAATTGATAGCCTCCTTTCAGATACTCACAGGAGCTGACTGAGGTTCAAGATTTTCAACCAAAATCTTTGGGCTTCCGTGAGAATTTAACTCCAATGTAAAGTTATGGTATTAACTATCTCAAATTTTGCATTTCACAAAGATTCTGTAATCTTCTGACACATTGAACCGTATTCAGAGATCTTAGTGTCTTCAAATTTGAAACATGAGCAAACTATGTGGTTTAAGCCTCTTGAGAGTTATTCTATGTGCATTGTTGAATGCTTCTAACCTTCATCAGCTGTCCTCTTGCTTGGGAATATTGAAGACTTTTAAGAAAATCAGATTCCTCTGGTGATTCAAATAATTTCATTTCTGCTTCCCTTGAGTCTTTGTATATGTAAATATTTTGTTACCATTCTTCTGTAGTGAGTTTTCTTTTTCTTAGCAAAAAAGATTTTATATATATATATATATGAAAAGTAGCATCGTTGATACACCTAGAGAAGGACATAACAAGAAAAGCATTATTGCTCCTCTCTCAGATTCAAAATATGCATAGTGAAAGGTGAAATTCAAACTCCAATCACGCCAAACATTGATTTTCCTTCCACAGCCAGCGCTGCGGAGCTGCTGTGTTTGTGTACCCTGCCATCCTTACTGGTTATGGTGGTAGGGAGGGAGGGAGCCATAGAGCAAGAAAGTGTGGGAGTAAATAAAACCTCACAGCCCTGCAGTGAGTTTACTTTTCACTCCGTTGACTTGGGCAAGAACCTCTGTGACTTGAATTACACTGTGATCAGTAACTGGGAATCAGGAATGGCATCTCCGCCCATTTTTGAGTGGAAGGAAAGTTTATCTTTGACTCTGCTCTTTGTGGCAGTGGCTGAACACAAGCAGTTTGTCTGAAATACTGGAGAATCCACTTGTACTATTTTCTGTGGGAATTAGTGCCTGTAAAACATTGTTCTGCAAGAGGAGAAATTATTTTAGCTTTCATTTCAATATTCAGATGTTATGATATTTTATTTTCCATAGCAAGGAAGAGTCTGTTACAACATTGTGGTTAATGTACTTTACAGTATGTAAAAATATTTTCATTGGGAATTTGCAGTGAGGTAGCTGTCTTGCCACTTGCACATTCAAAGACCTGATTTGCCACGCAGCTGCAGGAACCGCATGTATAATTCAGCATAAAACAGTAAACTCACAGCCCTGGGACTCAGTTTTCTTCAGTGTCTAGCCTTAGAAGTCAGACCTGTT
Organism: Eudromia elegans; assembly: GCA_003342815.1. Classification (NCBI taxonomy): domain Eukaryota; kingdom Metazoa; phylum Chordata; class Aves; order Tinamiformes; family Tinamidae; genus Eudromia; species Eudromia elegans. The sequence goes on along the minus strand of PTEX01000090.1, from coordinate 1,769,677 downwards.
CTGTGTTCAAAGACAGCAGCTATTTCTTTGTGCATACCAACATTGTGCAGTACAATGAAGACTGAAAGTGTTTTTAGCATCCAGCATTTGGATGTCAGCAGAAATGTTGTTAACTCCTGTATTAAAAACAGGTTTGCAATTACTCAATATTGCCTTTTTTTTTTTTCTACCCCAAGATTTCAACTCTTTTTGCAAGACAAGAGCTTTTGCATTATAGGGTATACTGATACAAGCCTGGGCTGGTTTGTATGCAGGGCTTTTAAAAACGGTAAGATGCTTCAGAACTTCCCACGGCAAAAGAAAACACTGATGACTCAGATTCAGAAATAACCATTGCTAAAATCAAGAATCAGTGGCTGTCATGTTTCCTTTCTTTCTTTCTTTCTGGAAAAAAAAAATTGTTGTCAAATATGTGATTAAATGACTTTATCCAAGAGGCCTTTCACTATACCTTCTTGCAGGCCTGCCTAGCATTACTGCAGGAGAGCTTATTCTCAGAATCTGGGGGATATAAGGATCCAATCGAGCAAAGCAGTTCACATAGCAAGCTAACCTCGATCATATATTAAATATGCAGATAAAGTGCAGGCATAATGTTAACTATCAGCTTGGTGCTTTGCTGAATGACTACCAGTTCTGAGGGCTCAGACCCGGGTGCGCCAGAGTTGTTTCTGTGTTTCAGCATCTTCTCAGATAATCCCAGAACAGGTGAACAGAGCTGGTGCCACTGAGGACAAGGGGAATTAACCTTGCAACATCACTGCAAGAGGCAGCTCAGGCGAGAACGTCTCTGCAAGGCCCCTAGTGCGCCCGGTCCCTGCGAGTGCCCTGTTGCACGGCTCCCTGCTAGGATGATGGCTCTGTGTGCACGCACGGAGCAGCCCTGCCCTCGCCCTCCTGCCTCTGTTTTGCAATGCTGTTGCACATCAGCACGTAGGAGCCGTCCGCATGTGTTTAGTTAAGCAGAGCAGAACGGGACGGGCAAGGAGCTGGCATGAGTTTAGTGCAATTTGTGCCACGAGGAGAATCGCCTCCTCTTGTGCAGGCAGCTGCTTGTTCTGCACTGCTGGCCTTGCCGAGTGGCTGAGCAAAGCAATGCAGAGACCACCACCCGATACGGAGAGCAGCCATTCTCTCCAAGGAGAGAGAGCTCTACAGGAGGAGAAAACAGCATTCCCCACACCTGTGTGAATACACCAATGTGAGAAGTACGGTTAAATTGGGTATTTAACAAAACGGACCACAGCATTTCTCTTCTCCCTGCTCTATTCTGTAAGAACATGAGAAGAGACATCACTTGGTTCTCCAAAAGTAGCCAAAGTGAAGTACTTTGGGAAAAATATCAGGATGGGCCAGGGATGCAGTAACATCTGCTCACCATACGCTTCCAGGCTGCCCTGTGAGGGCTTATTGTGGCCCATGGGATTTTTCCCTTGCAGATCTGTCTCTGCTCTGTTCTCTCCGTGGCCTCTTTTGCTTCCCCTCGTTCCAGAAGAGAGGGCATAAAGTCGAAGGCCACCTACCTGCATCTGTGCAGTGTGACCTGAGGAAGGCTAGGGCTGCTGCTGTAACATGGGGGCTCCCTGAACTGGGATGTCATCCCTGCAGCTGCTGAGAAAGGCCCATTTTGGAGTGAGTTTCAGTTTTAAATGTAAAAGTACTTATGACACCAGTGAGAGAAAAAAAAACAATCCTTAAAAATGGAAATCCGAAAAGCTTAAAACTACAAGACAGTTGAAAAGAGCCAACGTTGTTAAAATGTCATGGTATTTGCGTCAAGTTCATATTTTAATATTTGAAATTAAAAATACTGTGGTCTCCCCAGCTAGGATAAAGGTCATAAAAGCCCTTAGAAAAGACTGGAGCAAGGGTAACTTCTACACCTTTGACCTAGCAACCAGCTTCTGTTAATGAGCCCTATTGTGTGTTCCGGAACCATGGTTCCGCAGCTCCCTGGGAGATAATGCTCGGTAGAAATCCCAACAGCCACCCTATATGTATATATATGTATACAGTTAATAGTTCAAGGGGTGCCTTGTGTACTATGGCTGCAGGTGGGCTGCCACTCATCCTGCACTCGGGTGACCCCGGTGAGGTTGGGGCCAGGGACTCCTTGGGGACTCTTCTGGAAGTCTCCAGGCGGACCAGGAGCCCTGGCCAATGGCAGCCCGCCCTGCCCCCGCCATAGGCACCAGTCTATTGGAGGGCTCCAGCGCCCTGTCCAATCCCTGTGAGACAGCGGTGCTCGGATCACCTGGCCATCCAATCAGAGCCCCCCGCAGGGGCCCCAGCATCTATATAAGCAAGCGCGCCCCTGAATAAAGTTGGATGATCTGCAATCTCGCCTCTGGTTTGTGTGTGTGTGCGGGGGGTGGTTGTGTCTCTTCCCCTGTGCTGCGCCTGCGCGACCGCCCGGGCCAACCCCGACCCTCGCCACGGGAAGGAGGAATCCGCCGCAACAAGTTTGGATCTGCCTTTGTCTTGAAAAATGTTTTGGACTGGAACTTGTGTCATTTGAAAGCAAGTGTGACTATGTCCCAAAAGCTTTAAGAATATTCAAGCCATAGAAGCCTGATAGATGTAAAAGTCCACATGCAGATCAATATCTCAGAGGTAGGGTTGCTAAAACATTGCTGTATCCTCCGTATACAAAAAGGACCAAGTTATTGTCGCTGCTACAGGGAAGCGGAGTTTCCTGCAGTGCAGGGTGCCTGGGGACATCCCTTTTCCTCTGTCCTTTTCCTCGCCCTGGTAAGGATGCAGAGCCTTCGGGCAGTGCATTTGGCTGCTGTGCCAGCAGTGAGGGCAGCGGTGACAAGTGCCAGGCCTGCAGTGACGTCGGGGCGATGCCAAGAGCAGGAGAGGATTCCCCATCCTGCTGGCTGCAGGCAAAAGGTCTTGTAATTTGTGTGACCCGCACGAATATCTCCCTTTCTCAGCGCCAAGGAGCTAGCAGGGCACTGCGGTTAGTCCGTTATCGGAGAAGTTTATGTTTAAGGACATGGAGCTCATTTACACAGGGTGATCAAACTGAAATTGCCTGAGCTGACCTCGTTACAGCAGGCTCCATGGTGTTTTCATTCACCTTATTAGATGCAATTATTTCTGGCAGGCTCTGCCAGTGATTATTTTATCAGTGGAAGCTGAGGGTTCTGGGCAGGATTGTGGTTTGTCTTTTTCTTTCTATCTTTTTCTTTTTTTTTTTTTTTTTGGTTTGTTTCTTTTTGATTTGTGTTTCTGGGAAATATTCTGGCTTTTATGTGTACATGCAGAGTGGAGGTCTGTTACTGTATTTTCTGTTTTCTGAAAAAAACGAAAAACAACCCTCTACAGAGAGGATGAAACTACACAGTAGCCAAAAGAAAGCTGAGAATTGAGAAAAATGCTTCTCCGCTGTCCATTCCAAGTCTTCCAGCTTCCTTGGTTTTGATGGTTAGCTCTGTGGGAAGGAAAATGTTGTCTTCACCTAATGCTTGACACTGAGGGTTTCAGAAAAGGTCTCCAGATGCAGATGTAGCAGAAAGATATATTTCAGCAGCCCAAACTTCGAGATTATTTTAGAGTATCTTAATCTTTGAACAGTGGTTCAAGAGGATCCTCTGTGGATATATGTGGTATTCACTTCATCATAAATGTTTTCTCTTTCTCTAATCAACTTTCACTGAGAGCTGTGTTAAATATTTGATAGCATTTGTTTCAAATGGTGAAGGAAAATTGCTTAATCCCAACCTGGAGCACTCAGCTCTAAAAAGACTGAATTTCTTGCCCCTGGGATTCTGCCTTCTTTGCTCAAACTGGACAGAAGCCAGGAGCCATATGGCCCAATCTAGCCCTATTTCTACTCTTTTCTTAGGCACTTTTTCTGCTTTCCTCCGCACCTCCCCAGACCTACAGTATAGCAAAGGCAAAGATGTTGGCATGCCTGCCTGTCACTGAAAAGCTTTTTCTATAGTTCCTGGTGGAGATTTAATCTGTGTCAGTTCAGAAAGGTTTTCCTGGTGCAAAACAATGACTTTAGGTGTATAAATCTATCCCTGATCAAATCAAGGACTTTTCTATCAGTCAGCTTGGTCTTTGTTATTTGCTGGTAAATTAAGAGGTTAACATAATACTAAGATGGAAGCAGAGTGGTTGTGCAATAGCTGACAGAAAACTGCAGTGAGAGCACAATATGGCTCTCACAATAATATGATGGCACTTCCACAAGCACTCTTCAATTTTGCAGATTACATTTTTATAGCTGCGCTATTCTAGTTAGTTCCCAGCTTATTATCACAATGCAAAAGTGCTCCGCTGCCCATAACAGATGATTGATTAGGACTGGATGGGCCCATTGTGTAAAATGCATTACCTTGAAATATTATGATAATGTCCTTTAAATTGTGGAGGGATTCTGCAGTCATTAAAGTGTTGTCAATATATTTACTGACCTTTTGCAAACTGCTTTGCAGTCGGTCTTTGGAAGGACAAAACGGCCAGTAGTCTTTTTATTAGCATGAGCATGAGAACAAGTGAAGCAGGATCTGTGATGGCAGTGCCTCTGGGCACCGAGGCAGACCAGTATGGGAGCTACAGCCCTCCTGGAAGGGCTTTGTCATCTGAACAATAGAAATCACTGCTCCTGCTGCTTTGATGCAGCATTAAGCTTCAAAGAGCATCAAAACTACAGCAGGATCGGATGGCAAGCATCATAATATTTACTTCCCCCTGTCTTGAATGGTTATATATATATAGTATATATGTATCATGAAAATTATATTAGGCATATCCCTGGTCCTGCTTAAGATTCATGACTCAGAGTTCTTAACGAAAAGAAAAATGCAACAATCTAAACGTAACAACACGGCCTGCTTTTAACTTTATTGTCTCTGTGTGTTTTTGCATATTGTTCTTTCCATCATCCACTTTGCTGGCATTTAGACCAAGACTGAGCGTTTGCTTTATTGAAGCGGAAGCATCTCCCGGTGGCAGCGCAGTGTCGAAAACAATGAGACGGGAAGGCAAGTAAAGCATTTATAACCTTGTGCTGAGATGTCTGACGTGCAGTTAGCAGTGGAGAGCTGAAGGAGCAGGGAATGGAAAGATATAAACAGCCAGTCATAACACTGCAAAGGATGAGCTGCAAGCCAGCCCGTGGGGAGAGAGCAGAGACATTTGCCTCTCCTTGGGATGCAGTGTTAAAGCTAAAGTCAGACTTGCTTTTCATCTGTGACAGGCTGGTGGCAAACGACTTGCTTATGCCTTATGAAACCAAAGTATATAGCATGAACAGCTAAGTTCAATTGGTGGCTGTATCAGATGAGCAGGCTTCTTAAAATATGAGATATTGTTGATCAGTTCAGCATAATCAGATAGTAGGAAAAGAAGCACCATCACAGAAAAAGAAATGGGATTTTTTTGTTGTTGTCTTGAGCTATGCATGACTGCTTTGCTCTTCTGGATCGCGTACCTTTGCATAGATTAATGTGGCATAACACAGCTGAAGGCTTGCTGAGCCCTGGCCAGTGCCGTCACGGGAGTGAAGAAATTGAGCATGTCTTTTGTGAAGTATCCATTAGACTATGGGCACCTGGGAACAGAGCAGCAGCTGGCAACACACATATAAAAGTTATGTTGGGTTAATGAATGTTAGAACATCCATCCAGGTATTTCATTTTTAAAGGCATACACCTTCCAATCCTTTACAAAGCAAAATATATCTGTAATTGACCAATTGTTTGCTGGAGATACTGGCTGGTTACTTAGCCGTATTTTCCCTATGTGGCCAAAGGGGACATGTCGCTGTATGGGATGTGTGTTTCCATCTGCAGTCTTTGGTTTAAGCAAGTGTTACATCATGCATGAACTCAGCAGGAATATGTAAAAGGTCTATCCTTAAAAGGCAGTGAATTTGATTGTACCTCACAAAGCTTGAATATCTTGGTTTGTGTGTAACAGCAGCAGCCATGGCACTATAACCCCAAAATGCCAGTTATTACAGCTTTTCACTCATGCCCACATCCAGTGGTGTCTGAGAGTCCCAATCTGAGAAACCCGAGTGCTCACTCGGGTTGGGCATCCTCCTTCCACATTCACTTCTATGATCCATGCTGTCTCAAGTGACCTCTCACAGACACACACCAGAGTCAGCCAAATGGCCACTTGTTCCTCAAATATGCAACTTGCAACTTGAAGTAAGTGCCCAGTATCTGTCGGTATTTTCCTCTCGTCACCCCACATTAGAGACGGATGTGAACTCATGTTATTCATGCCCAAAACTGAGATTTCATTCAATATACGGCTGGGGCGGAGGTCTTTGAAGCACTTTGAAGCTTTGGAGGAAAAAAAGGCATCCTTGTGAAACACCCTCGTAGAGTGGGAACTGGCCCCATGTTCATGGCCGTGGTGCCAGGCAGTGTCAGTGAGAGCTCAGCAGTAGCAGCAGGAGAAGCTGTTGTCTCTTGCCAAAGAGAACAAACAAACATCCCACTAGCTCCAGCTGGAAGCAGGGAGGAGTGCTGTCCCCTCCTTGAAGGACAGGGCTCTCTGAAAGGCAGACTGGCTCTGTATCTCACTGCCCGGTGCTCTAGGAGATTAACCTCCCCATAAGGAGCTAAGGAGATTCTCCGTTTTGGAGAACTCAAATGATAGTCTTGTCCCTGCATTTCTTACAGGACCATAAAGTTCTTCCTGCCACTGTGTTAAGAGTATTCCACTCATCTGCCAAAGAGCATTTCATTCAAAACCATATATTGTGTCAAACAGTCAGCAAAGAAAAAGCATTTCCACCCTGTGGGCAAAAAAGCACCCTAGACATACTCCCATTGGTACTTTTAAGAGCAAATTCCTGAAGCTGGAAAGGTGTTTAGCATGCCCTCTATCAAATAAATCCTTCCTAGACCATGGCAAGGAATGCCTCTGAAAGTGAACACTGTTTTCTGTGTATCCACGTACTGAACAAGATGTTTCCTGGCAAGATTCATACAAATACACAGCAGCAGCACTTCAAGCAACATTTCACCGCCCTGTGACTTTTGCCTTTGAGCAAACATGGGCAGAAACAGCTAGATGCCCAAAGTACATGAGTTTGCACCTGGAGAAATAGCTTGTTGTCTTGAGCTGCGAGGTGTTCCGAACAAACCACACGGTCATGAATCCAAGTGACCCGAAGAGGGATCAATGAGCAGTGACAGGAGGCCGCTACTGAAGAAATATCTATGCAATTAAGTTTTTGTCATGTTGTTGAATATCACACTGGGGAATGCTAAATCTCATTTATCCTTCTCCAGGATACTGTTATAATGATAACTTTTTCAGATAAGAAAATTTAATGGGAGAGAGTTTCATAGATCGTGTGCATCTGTAAATTTGAATATATGACTATGTCTGTGTGTGGGCAGCAGCTGTACTGCGTTACCTGAAAGGCTAAAATTGACGTGTTTAGTGTTTAGTTTTCTTTCCACCGTGCTGACTTTTCTTCTAGTGATTGTTCTGTATATCTAGACATTGTCCTCATAGGGAGTAACCAGCAACCTCAAAAAGGACTTCAGCCCTTTTAAAATTCAGTCCTGGGAAGTGTAATCTCCCAGTGTTTTGACTCATGACTAATTTGGATTTTTTTTTTTTTTTTTCTTTTGGCTTTGTCTGTTTCACATTCCAGTCATCCTTCCAGATACAGAGAGAAGTGACACAAATGAGAATGTTACGTGCAGAATGAGTGATGAGACCTTTTTTTGGCTGTTGGGGAAATAAATTACCCACCAATCCCACCTGCCTGATGATTTTGCATCAGACTTGCGACAACCCTCAGCTCTGATACTGTGAGCGTGGCCTGAGAGCAGGACTGTCACCAGCTCCTCACGAGCAGACAAGGGAACATCAGCCAAGGAAAGCATGTACACAGGTGGTGGCGGTGACTGAAGAGCCTCCACGTGCCTCTGTCCCAAGGTAATTCCCCATATACAGAACCATGCCCACCTCCCAAGGACTGGAATGGACACGGGTGTTTGTTAGGGAAGGAGAAATACTGCGATGCTGCAGTAACAAAAATAAATGTGTACCTTCTAGGTTGGGTTGAGGGTTTAGTCAATCATGTCTCAATCAAATAGCCTCTGGTCAGCGCTCAGTGAAAGGCAATGAGAGGTGATTTTTTTCTTTTTTTCACAGGTGGGCTCCGTAGGCTCTAGAAAAAGTGCACAAGCAGAATGATGTTGTCTCTGCATACACTTTGCAAATCAATTTCACTGGTTGCGGTCACTCGCATTGTGTCGTGTAATCCTGTGGCAGACGCGGAACACCAGGAAGCCTGAGAGTAAACCACCCAGACCCCAAACTCGCCTGAGATAACAGGAAGGAACATTCTCGTGTAAGATATTGGCAGACTGAATCCACAGCTCTTAACCTCATGCTCAGGCTTGGAAAACCCTGGACAGGCAGTGAATTCCAGACTTTATCAGATCTACTTTGGGGAGGCATTTTGTACAATAAGATGAAGTCATTCACCTAAGAAAAGCTATGATTCTTTTCCCTTTTAAAAGGAATGACAATAAAACACAGTGAAGTCACTTGTTATTATAGGCAGCAGGGATCATGTGAAGATGATGAATCACAGAGCTGATTTCCATTTGCAACCTCAACTGGGAGCACAGTTCTTTACTCTATCCTTCCACTTCCCAGTTATGTGGTTTTGTCACTGACCGTCTATAGCTCACTGAGCTCTCGAAGACTTAGACATAAAATAGTCCCTGGATTTTTAAAGGCATCAGTTTTCTGGACGCTGCTTGAATTTTCCATCTTCATAGGATCTCAGTAGAGATCGTTGTTAATAAAGGGAACAAACTGGGCAATTTCAGCATTAAGTCTGTAACCACTTACAGAGGATATTTTAGATAACAGAGGATATTTTAGATAACCTCTGTAGCCACTGTAACCACTGTAACCTCTGTAACATGGTTAACCACACAGAGGTAATTTTAGAATGAAGATGTTAAAGATTTAGTACTTATTGTATTTTCTTCAGGATAAATAATTTGTTGTACTTCCATCTTCTCCATCAGCCTCTGCCTTTTTGTAAATTTTAAAGTAAAATCCACACTTTTCCATGTGCTTGCAGGAAGCTGTTATGCGTGTTCATCAGTGGTAAAACTTTTACCTGTAGAAATTGGTCTGCTTACTTTTAATCCCTGTTCAACAAGGCATTTGTGCATGTGCATCACGCCAAATACATAAGTAATCCTTTTGACATCATCTGGATTATCCATGTACTTGAAACCAGATTTCCAGCTTGTTCAGAGTTTTCTAAACAGGCTCTTCTGAATATAAAGCAGTGTAATGCCATCAGTGTAACGTATCATCAATATGTCCAACTTGGGTTAAAGAGAGAGGTACAATTGGGGGTGATCTCAGTGAAGTCTGAAATTTTTTGATTATTCTACATGTTGTTCACTTGGCTTTTTTACTCCTTTTCTTAGATGATGGTGTGTGAATGTCTCACAGTTATCTGAAGTGTGATCATACAGAGATAAAGAAATCTTACGATGCTCCTTATGTCTCAGGGCTCGGGGATCTTGTCCCTCTGCATGCACACATGCTCAGAGCCATGATGTACTGTGCTGTCATCTTCATCTTGCTGGGGACCAAGTCCCAAGCACTGCCACGCTGTCCTACCCGTTGCAGAAACCCTGCTCCGTCACAGGTTGCTCATCCCCCTGGCAGTTTGAAGATCACGGCTCTCATCTTCAGCTCGACCTGGAGCCAGGGAGGAGAGCAAGGCCCAGAGCTGATGTGTTCTTAGCCGTCTGTGCCACACAAGCAGATGGCCTCTCGCATCCTCAAACAGCTGTGACTGCTTTAAGGGGCAGCTGGTCTGTGCTTAGCACGACAGTTGATGCTGTTTAAACTTGGCAGTCACAAGTGCTGGATCAGAGGAACTCAGCCTGTGTCTGGTAGGCTGCGTGCAGCCTCTTCACAGGCGTCGGGAATGGCCCTTTGGGTGCAAAAGCAAGAAAAACAGTAGGACTGTGACCCTTTAACATAAGAGGAGAGTGTCTGATAGAAACACCTTGCAATAGGCAGGGATGGCAGGGATTCAGCCAGTGACCTGCCAGCTTTGCTGTGTAGCTTGGCAAGCCGTTCGTTTCTCAGAGTTTGAGGTTTCTGATGATGAACTGAGCGCAGCAGCAGCAGTCTGCAGCTTCACTGGAGCAATGTGCCGAAAAATGCAGCCTAACCCCCAGATGCTGAATGTTTGAATAGACTGTGAATTGTTCACAGCACTTCCATATGTGGATTGCCTCGCACTGCCCCTAGTGCTGCCACCTGCCTGCTCGTTCTGGCCGATGGAGATTGCAGATGAACTTTGAGTGAGCTGAGTGGTGGGGTTAGTTGTACGTGGTGCAGCGCTGATGGGGACTGCATAGCACTCGAGTAACTCTTTCACAAGCTCCCTCTGTGACTTCGTGGGCTCTTGTTGCTCATCTTGTGATGCACAGGATGTGGAACTTGCTTGCAGAACCAGGGCTTTTGCCGTGTAGTGAAAAGCACTCCATCCTTTATAAAACAGTTACTGTGTGTTTCAGATTGCTTATTAATCACACAATTTTTTAAATTTGTTTTAAAAGAGCTCAGTATTTCTAAAGAAACCAAGACAAACAGCAGCTACTGAATTTGTTGAGTGAGATATTTGCTCCTGAAAGAGGCAGCTGCTGGTAAAACACAGATTGCTGCTGGTTGATCTTGAGGATGCGATGGCTGCTCTGAGGAATCGAGTGTGGAGTTTCCTCTGAGCACAACCCGCAGCACACGGCCAGGCTCCACACTGCGGGACTGGCCAAGGCTCCCGTCCTCAGCCGGTCAGCGGGTTCTGCTGGGAAACGCTGCTGCTTTATCTCAGGTGGGCAGCTGCTGAGTTGATTTACCCTGTTGTTCTCAGCAGAACTTGTAGCTCATTAAAGCAAGTGTCCCAAAGTTGATGGGTTTAGTTTCATTTTATTCAAATTAAATTATTTTTCTTATTATTTCACTTTCTACTGTGCACGTGGGACTCAATGCACAGAACTGCATAATGAACTCATTCCCTGACATGCCTTGTGTCTCCATTTATGTCTCTTCAGAAACAAGAAAGAAAACACACTGAAAACTTGGGAAGAGGCATCTTACTAATGCATGAGTTTGCTCTTCAGCTTTGGGGTCCTGCTCTCGGGGCCTGATAATGGTCCTTCTTGGTGTAGTTACAGACAAAGTAACAGACACAACTTGAAAGGAGCCAAGGCACAAAATAGTACTACTGGCTATTCACAGAGTTAGCAATGGAGTAGCTTCCACACAATTAGAGGAGCTCACTGATGTGCTGGGCTCTGCAAAAACTAGTAGTGATGCCTGAACCTCACAAAGCTCCTGCAGGAGCCCAGACAAGGTGAGAAATGGGAATAAAGATATTCATTTACTGTCAGGGTCACAGCGGGGGCTGAGTGTGGGGCTGAAGCTTCTCAGCATGCGGGAACCCTCTAACAGCCACCCCGAGGCTGCAAAGAGCAGTGCTCCTAACTGCTCAGGCTCCAATCCTGGTACCACAAGCAGAGCAGCTGGGGTAGCATTCATCCCTCCTCATCCCGTGTCCTGACCTTGTATTGTTACCCATCTCTCAGAGCTGTGGGTGATAAAATTCATCACCTCCAAAAGGACTCAGAAGCAAAGGGCAGCAAAAGAAGAAGGAAAAGATGTTTCTTGATTTGTGTCTGTATTCACTGCAGTCACTACAGAAATAGATGTTGCAAGATAAGTTGGAAATATGTAGGTCAGTCAAAATGTGTTCTACCCTGATAGGGTTCTCTTTCTCTCTGCAGCGCAGAGATACAGCAAAGAGTGGCACTGGGAGCGAGGGGAAGTGACAGGTGATGAAATACAAGGAGAATGGAAGTGACTATTGTAACAAAGCCTTTGAATTAACAGCAGATGAAAAGAGAATCGAGCTAATTCAAGGCTAAAATATCCAGGTGATGTTTATCTTGTGCTAAGGAAAAGATGCAGCGCTACGCAATTAAGGACAAGCATCAGTTCTGAAAGCAACATTTTCATTCTGGAAAAAAAGGCAGGATAATGAAGGACAGTGCAGAAGACCATCCCTTGCATGGGGATGCACCCCCACCAGAGTGACTCTTCTGGTGTTGCAGGCTACATCCCTGACAGAGTGAATTCCCTTCTCTAAACCTGTCCAGGCTAGAGCACAGTCGGTGCTTCCTGGAGAACAGGCCCAAAAGTGCCCTCTGCTGCCTACCAAGCCTGGAAAGTATTAATGTAAGCTTAAAAGTGAGCCAAAATTCCTGAGAATAATTTTTATGACATTTTCGTCCTGTAAAATCCCAGCTCGTGGAGTCCTTGCTGCAGCCTGGCTTCCTGCTGTGAGGTCTCTGCTCCCGGCTCTCCTTGGTGGCCCTCGTTGTGCCTCCCAAAAGAAGCCAAAAAGGTACAATAGACACATATACTCACATGTAGTTTAACAGCTTATTAACCTTTGTAGGCTGAATTACAAAAAAAAAAAAAAAATATAGAAAGTGAGAGAGAATCGGGTTTGTTTTGCCTCCTCTTGTAAAAGAAAAGCTCAAGTCAGATTTCCAGAGGGCATAAAACTCGATTGAGGCAGCCTAAGCTACCTGAGTCATCAGAGGTAAAGTGGAAAGAGAGCTAATGAGATCTGAAGAGCTGCATCAATTTAGCATTTTGTGACTAATAGCTTTGCCAATACTCCTTGCGGAATAGGACACAACGCAGGTTTTCTAAATTGGGGGAAGAGGGAAGAGAAGTGGTAAAGCCGTAATTTTTAATTTCATTTATCCGTCATTTGTTTACGTATTTTATGAGAGCTGTTAGTTTTAACAGTTGTTTGTTGCCCTAGGACTTTAGGGACCACATGTAGGCTGTTTGGAAACAAACCATCCTTTCAGCATGAGGAAGCAACCCCAGGTTTGAGTTAAGTCTGTGGACTTTCTGACCTCCACCTAATGATGAGGAAGACTTAAAAAAGCAGCTTTCAGGCTTAGATCAGTATATCTTACCACCAGCTACTAATTTTTTAATGCCATGCAAATCTCTGCAATGGAACTAAAATATTTTAGGAATACTAAAATATTCTCAGCTGAAATATATTAAGGCTTTTAAGAAACAGACACCATCCAGGCAGTGGGTGTCCAGAGAAGGTTTTGATGATATATTTGTTTACTAATAGAAAAAAAGATTATTTTTTGCTGATCTGTAGATCCCATGTGGGCTGACTGGAGGATCCTGTGCTTGCAGTTTAATCTAGCTGGTTTAGCAAGTTACTTCAGCCTAAGTATTTGAGAGAGGCTTTTGGTGATGGTGCAAATGATAGTTGGGTGGAGAGGACTGGACTTTTCCTGCATGAGCAGTTCACCTACTTGCCCTACCAGCACAGGGGTGGTCCTGGTGTGGATCAGATGGGGAAGAGCCTGAATAAAAACAAAAAACTAATGACAAGGGACAAAATGTGGTTTAATAAAGAATGACCGCATTGCTCCATCCTACTCCATCAGTAATTCCTTAATTTATAAATCATTCACTTCTCTGGACACCACATGGCAGGAAAATGGATGAAGGGATGGAGTGCTCCCTCAGCAAGTTTGCTGATGATACCAAGCTGGGAGGAATAGCTGACAGCCCTGAGGGCTGCACTGCCATCCAGAGGGACCTGGACACACTGGACAGCTGGGCGGCGAGTAACCTCATGAAGTTCAACAAGGGCAAGTGTAGGGTCCTGCACCTGGGGAGGAATAACCCTAGACATGCCTACAGGCTGGGGACCGACCTCCTGGAGAGCAGCCCCGCAGAGAGGGACCTGGGCGTCATGGTGGACGACAAGTTGACCATGAGGCAGCAGTGTGCCCTCGTGGCCAAGAAGGCCAATGGGATCYTGGGGTGCATTAAGCAGAGCRTCTCCAGCAGGTCGAGGGAGGTGATTCTGCCCCTCTRCTCAGCCCTGGTGAGGCCGCACCTCGAGTVCTGTGTGCAGTTCTGGGCTCCCCAGTGCAGGAGGGAYGTGGAGCTGCTRGAGAGAGTCCAGCGCAGGGCTACAAAGATGATTAGGGGCCTGGAACATCTGCCCTATGAGGAAAGGCTGAGAGAGCTGGGCCTGTTCAGCCTGCAGAAGAGAAGGCTGAGAGGGGATCTGATCAATGTATATAAATACCTCAAGACAGGGAGTGAGGAGGAGGGGGCTGGCCTCTTCTCAGTGGTGACCAGTGACAGAACTAGAGGAAACAGCCACAAATTGAGGCACCAAAAGTTCCACAGGAACTTGAGAAAGAATTTCTTAACGGTGAGGGTGACAGAGCCCTGGAACAGGCTGCCCAGAGAGGTGGTGGAGTCTCCTTCTCTGGAGATCTTCCAAACCCGCCTGGACTTCACCCTGTGCCACATGCTCTAGGGGACCCTGCGTGTGCAGGGGGGTTGGACTAGATGGTCTCTGGAGGTCCCTTCCAACCTTAAGTATTCTCTGATTCTATGATAAAATAAAACAAGCAACCTAAGTTATTGGTAAGGCCTGAAAATGCAGCTCACAACACTGAGAGCAAAATCTTTGAACTTGTTTCAGATAGTAAATTATTATGCCAGATGTGGACTATTTCTTCTACTTTTGTTGTAGAGAAGGGGCATGCTTTTTTCTCATTTTATGTTTATCTGCATGTGTTTACACTTTATAAAAAACATGGCCACTTTGCACGATATAGCTTTTTATTCAGTGTTAAATCTGGAAAGGATCCTGTGTCCTAAGCCCCCTGTGGTTGGTGATAAGGAAAGGTAAAATGGTGCTTTATAGCTCCTACAGTCACTGGTGTTTATTTTTATTGCTCCAGGGACAAGAACTGGGTATTGAATAATATCCGTGTACCTGTCATGAGTTGATAAATCTTTAGCGTTCTCCTCTTTTTTTTCCCCCCTTAAGATAAACTGAATGCATTCATTTGTATTTCTCAACAGATAATAGTTTCAGATAGATCTGAATCCTCCATAATTGTTCTATTTCTTTTTCTTAGTGCTGGAGAGACAGTGTAATAGGTGAAAGTGCACATTTGTCACACATAATAGCATTGTAATGTTTTTCTGTATGAGATTTTGCCAAACACTTCTTTTTCAGTTCAATATTGGCTTCATCAGAGAAACAGTTCACATACAAAATTTCAGCACAGAGAAACTGGAGTACTTCAGATAAAGCCAATACTCTAATCATGAGATTAATTTATGATTTCCTGATTGTTCAGTAATTATATATTCTTCTGATTAACTGTAAAATAATGAGAAAACAATTTATACCACTTTATCAAATGTTTTTGATGTTTTTGAAGTTCTTTAAGGAAACCTGATGTGAGTTAAAATTAAGGTTAATTGTTTCTGATTTAAAGATTTTTTTTTTAAATGATAACTTCATTTTTTTTCAGAGTTCAGTTTTTCTGAACTTGGACTGTGCTTCAAAGAATTATTTTAGGAAGTCTGATTTGAAACACTTTGATTGAGTGAATGGAAATTTCTTTCTAGCTTTTATATTTGTAAAACAAAACAAAGGAAACAAACAAACAAAACATTTTTTGTTTCTTCTCCATGAATTTACCTAAGTGTCCAAACAGGAGATCGTGCAAACTTATTTGCATTGATAACCATAATGCTCAAAAAACTGGGAAAAAAAATGTTTGGATCAGCTAGATAGTAATGTTCCCATCTCACCATCTCACCTGGTGTCCAGGGGGTGGATGGGTTGCTGAAATGATGAATGCAGAAGAGCTGAACCAGCAGCATTGGGGTAAAAATTAAACACCGTTCATCGATGTCATCTAGGCACAAAACACATGAATTGTTATTAAAGATTTGGTTGCAATTTCAATGCATCGGCAGGAGGGGGCACAGCTAAGGCTTGAAGTGCAGCCCTGGGCAGCAAATCCGTGAGCAGATCTTGGCGGTCGCATGTTGGGTGGATTTGAACAGGGTGGTACCAATGAACAGCAGAGACGGGTCGAACAGCCTCATCAAGAGCAATCCCTTGTGACCTGTGCCGTGTCGTGCTGCTGCCCACCCTTCCACCTCAGCTGCCCACCACTCACTGCTGAGCGTGCCTTGAGGGGCTGATCCGACTCACTTTTGGTCTGCAGCTATCGCTGCTTAGTTTGACTTAGAACTGGATCAAACTCAGCCACCATGAGGCAAGATACTTAAGTATGTGTCTTAAGTGGGAAGCAAACAAGTGGTTCTGCTTAAGTAAGAGTTTAGCATATACTTTGGTACCTGTGTGGACTGGGGACATTATTTGAAGATGAAGAACACTGTCATGGAGTGACTTTTGACTAGGTGACTGATACCAGAATTGCATCAGATTGAAATTTCAGCTTCAGTTAGGATGTAAATATGCAGCTTGTCCCTGAGATAAGTTTTATTTTAAACATGCAAAAGATCCTTCTGCCTTTTCTCCTCCTACTCTGCAGAGAAGGGAGAGATATTTAATTGTAGCTTTCATCTAATCTGCCTAAACAGACTGCCTTTGCTCTAGCCAGTATTCCACAAACTTTATGCCAGGACTCCGTGTCCTTGTAAAGACTATTCCACCTTTGACTTCTGAAGAAAGAAAAATGAATAATGATTATTTGTCCAAACCAGTTCAGCAGGAGTGTGGCAAAAGCTGCTTGAGCAGTGCCATGAGGACTGCGGGTTTGCCAATAGATCTGAAGGAATGCTGACTGTAAACAATAAAAACTGATACTCGGAGTCTACCTTCTTTCAGAGCAGCAGAGGCTCATCATTAAAAAAATTTCCAGCATGTCAGTGAGCAGCACATTGTCATGCAGTGCAGCGCAGAAAAGACATTGCAGGTAACTCACTGCTGGTGTATAATGTGCCAGCACACGGAAGGTGATACTCAGAATGGGAAGAGGAATGGCTCCGTAGGGAACGAGGTGTTTCAGGTCTAATCCTGAAGCAATGTAAATAGACACGTATCTCCACTGAATGTGCTGGAGCTCAACTGATTTACAGCAGGAAGAGCTCCAGCTCTTTCTCATTAGTTACCTGGGGTGATATTCTCTTCCTGATAAGTCTTTTTTTAGCTTAGAAAAACTACTCGTTGCTACATTAAGGTTTGTCCATTGCCATCCACCCACTGTGTACGATCATCTTTCTGCTAAGACTGGTGCCCTCACGTTCTGCCCCAGCCGTCATGGGTAACTTGGCAAGTCATTTTCTCCCCTGGCTGGGAACATACCCTTCTGGTGGCCCTGCAGCTCGTGAGGGCACCAAAGACATCCTGGGTGGTGTGAGCATGGCCAGAGTGAGGACAGGGCAGAGATGCTCTCCTCCTTCGGCCTCATCACACCCGGTCACACATTGCTGCCACGGTGGGGCCAGCACAGGAGAGATATCCACAACATGGAGCAGGTCCAGGGAGGACCTCCAGGAATGGAGCCCTTGGACTGAGGGGCTGGACCCGCTCAGCCTGGAGTGGGGACGGCTTTGGGGATGGCTGCTGCCTGTGGAGGAGTCGAGGAGTCAGCACGTGTTGTGGGAGGATGGTAGGCAGCAGGAGTAAACCAAAAAGCGAGCTCCGGACTCTCTTTGGACTCTCTCCAGCTCTCCAGTGTGGAGAACCTTTTGCCCAGTGAGGACAGTCGGACAGAGGAGCAGGGTGCCCAGAGGGGTTGCATAGTCTCCAACCTTGAGGTTATGAAAACACAAATGGACGAAGACTTGGCCAACTGTGACTGATCCTTCCTGGAAGAGGCAGCTCCTAGAGACCTTCCAATATCTCCTTCCATCTTCAATTGTTCTGTGATCCTGAGGCCTTCTTGCACAGCTTGGCAGCCAAAACTCTTTCAGGGGCTGTTCAGAACCATCAGTCATGTGTCCTGATGGCCTTAATGAATCTTTCTTGCTTCTGTGGATATTTGATCAGGATCCACGAGCAAAGTATGCTGGCAGATCAGGTAGACATTTTACTGCTCTGTAGTCATAATAATTCTACTTTTCTGGGCCATGAATGATGATAGTGGCAAAGGAATACTTTTTAAGCTTTCTTTATTATTTTGGTGATACATATCTGCCTAAAAGCACAGTAAAATATGCATATATAAAAAATACAAATACATTTTAATTATCAAGGTCATAATAGCACAAGCTAGTCTCTCAGCTGTTCCGTATTTTGGCTACTTTAACCTCAGCAGCAGCTCTAGCTGAATCTTCCCTTCTTGTAAGCACGAGGATGGTATATTGCCTGGCAGCTAGAGGCACTGCAGTTCCATCTGAGTCACTTTGGTGCTGCCTCTCACTGCGCTTGACCAAAAAGAATATAGATGGCGTTTCATGAAGATTGTACTTGAAAAATTGCAATTGAAAAGCATGAAGTGAAAACAGTGATTTAACATGTACTGACACCCCCTGCAAGATGCAGTAATTAGCTGCCAGCAAGCACTAATTAAGTTAGTAGATACAATTTTCAACAGATGTTCTTTCTTTGACAGGGCTTCTTCATTGCTTGTGTTTGCATGTAGAGTTATTGCTTAGCTGATGTGTTTACTGCCAGCGCGCGTTTGCAAAATCGTAATTAAATGCAAACATATGCTATTATTATGTATACGGCCTCTCTCGGAGGGCATCTCTCAATGGGTGTTTTTGTCTCGGCCCCGGGGTTACTCGAGTGCAGCGGAGGACGCTCAGATCAACAACTGTTTGCAAAGCCGCGGCCCTGAGCGGTGCCAGCCCGCGAGGGGATTTCCGAGGCAGCCTCCCCGCTGCACGGCCCGCGCGCGGCGCACATGAGGGTTACTGCAGTTCACCCAGGAGCTGCAGAACGCCCGTTACTCAATCCCCGCGGAGCCTTCCCTGCCCCAAGAGCAGGGGAACGCCGCGGCACAAGCGCCTGTTAGCAATGGGCTATCCGGCTTGGCATCCCGTCACGTGAAACCGCCATCCCCGGTTGTTATCCAGTGCTGGCTGTCAACCTAGGGGCCACGGCACGGCTTCCTGGGGTCACAGGCGTCAGCCACATGGCTCTGCAGCAGCAGGCAGAGGTCCTACCCCAAAGCTTTCTTTTAATCTGTCTTTATCGATGCAGCAGTTGTTGAGGAAGAAACTGAATGCTTCTGCTGTCCAATGCAAACTAAACCAAGCTTGCAAACCTGTACACAGGATTTCTATTGCTCTCAATTCCCAAACTTTTTTTTTTCTTTTTTGTTTTGTGACAATAGCAGCACTAATGCAATCGGTATGCTGTTTCAGCACAGAAGCTGAAAGTCTGATGTGGATCTACCTTTCTCTTCTTTTTCTGGATCTACCCTAATACAAGCACTGAATGAGGGATGATAAGCAATATTAAATCCAAGCTAAGAGGAAGTAACAGCATCTAAGAAAGCTGAAGTCAAATATTTGACCTTTGGCTCAGATTTTTAATTAGAGTGAACTTACGTGGATCCTTAAGGATCTGGTCCTTCATAGTTTCACTGCTAATTCTCTGGGCGGAGCATGACAGATGGATCAGAGAAGATAATGATAACTCTGGCATCCAAAAAATAGTCATCCTGACTCACTCATCTGTCTTTATCCTGTACTTATCCTATCAGTTTGTTGCTTTAGATCAGACATCCTTTTGTCCTTTCATTCTCCTGGCCGCCCTGTCCCACTCCTACCTTCCTCATTTTTTCTAAGCCTGGAAATAGCTCAGGAGAAAAATACAATGTAGAGCTTGCCTTGAATTTAGCTTATTCTGGTTGGATGACAAAGGATGTATCCCACAGGTATTTCTGAGCAGGAATAACTCATTATAGCAAAACTTTCCTCAGTGAACTTTCTTACTGACTCAGCCTGAAATACCAATGGCACAAAAGTTCTTATTTGCCCCTTTCCTCCCTTTCCTACTCCACAAGTCAGAGCTCAGCAGATTTCACTGCTTCCCCTTTTATCCAGCCACATGTTCTTCCATCGACCACATCACGCAGCCCAGCAGACCTCCACCAGGGAAGGAGAATACTTCCTTATCCCTCCACTTCCCCTTCTTAATGCCTTGCAAACACAACCTCCCACCACAAAAATAGCATAACTCCTCTTTGCTGTTTGCCCTAGGGAAAAGCCCTCTGCTTAATTATCCCTCCACCATAATATCACTGTTGCTCTATTGACTTTAAAGGGCAAATTCCTAATCAGCCTGTATTGCTCATTCCTTATCTCAGGAAGCAGTAATGAATTAACAACTGATAGGTACATCTTTCTCTGTGAATCGTGTTGCTACTTCTCTACTCTGGGAGTATATATCTGGGGTATATACCCACGGCTTGTCAGTTAGCACGGTAACCTTGGGCCTTTAGGAACTATCATTCTTTTTTTGTTTTATTTTGTTTTGTTTTGTTCCTAAAATAACAGGAGTCATAAAACTGTGGTCTTTATTGGTTAAGCAATTAATATATACTATATTATAACAATAATTATAAATTTTTATTATCTATTACAGAATATATAATGAGTTCACTTATCTTATATGGCCATTTTTTCATGCTGTTTTGTTGACCTTTTCAAACAACAGATGTCTCAATTTGCTGCATTAATATGCACCTTCAAAAAAGGCCAAAAGAGTGATCCAGGCATCTACTGTCCAGTCATCCTCACTTTGATCCCTTTGAAAGCTGTGCATCAAGTAAAAGTCATCTTGAAACACATTTCTGTGCATACGATGGAGAAGGTGGTGATTAGGAGCAGTAAGCATAGATCTTCTAAAGACACTTGGTGTCTGAACAACCTGAGTTTTTTTCATGACTGAATATTGTGATGAAGAGAAAGCCTGGATGTCATCTGCTTAAACTTCAGCGATGTGTTTGGTGCTGCCTCCCACAACACTCATATATCCAAATTAAATTGTTATAGCCTGGATAGATAGGCAACTAGATGGGAAAAAATCATTGGACAGCGGGAGCCCAGAAGGCTTGGTTGGCCATCTGTACCCTCTCCATAGGCTGGTAAGTAGTGGAATACCTGGTGGTCTGTTCCAGGAGCTGTTTAATATCTTTATCAGTGACTGGACACGGGCTACGAGTTACGCTCTCATTGGGTTGGCAGATGACACCATGTCAGTGACTGGACCATCAGTGACTGGTCCGTGTGTTTATGGGAAGAGCTGCTCGCCAAAGGGTGGTGGGTACACGGGTGGAAGGGATTGATGGGACCCACACAACACCCAGCATGGATGACTGCCACCAGTGCCCCGAGACAGCAGATGCCTGGAATCTGCAGGAAAGCAGCATCTTTGGAGGGTCAAGCAAGGTCCAGAGCAAGGATAGGACAGGACAGGGAAGGTCCCCTCTGCTGGACATTGCCTCTGTTGGGGACCCCATGCACTAGAGATATTCATACCTCAGAGCAAGTGCAGAAGGCCCGTGGTAAGAGGGAGAGAGGTGGTGGGTGTAGGTAAGGAAGCACCTTTCCCTTCTGAGGACAGGCATTGGGAGCCTGTTGTGCTATCTCCATCCTTGGAGGTTTTCAAGACCTGTCTGGGTCTCATCTGACCCCATAGCCAACCCTGCTTGCACTAGAGACAGCTGAGTCTCTTCCAACCTTGAATTTTTCTGTGATTCTGTGGTTGAATGGTGCCGACTGAAAGATCTCATCACACTTCCACAAAAAATCCTTCTTTGTGTTCATCCTGCTCTTACAGTGGAATGTAGTTACTAAGAGAAGTAAAGGAAGAGGGAGATGGCAAGCATGGAATTCACTTTGCACTGTACTCTATAATAGGACTGTGTCTTTTTTTAATGTGGAATATTCTATATTTTGAATTTTATTTTGCTTACTGTGGAAAAACATTTCTTGTGGAAGCAGTTAGCGCTTCCTGACAGTTCCAATTCTGGCACCACTCAAGATTAGCAGTTTGACAGATTCTCTCCACCTTTGAAGTCTTGCATTTGCCTTGGGAGAATACGTCTCTTTTTCTGCACCCTTTGCTGGTGGTGTAATCACAGGCAGATGAGGGATATTTTATCTCATGGCACCACTGGTTGTTATTTTTAGATACTGACTCTTCTGCACTACTTTTCCCCTGTTGATTATAGACATTTATGACAAAAGTAATATTTTTACTTGAAGTAAGTGTAGGATCTAATGATTCATTAAGGGGGACTGGGCAGGCTTTTAAAAGCCGTGATTGATGTCTTGTACAAGTCTCTAAATCCAGGGCTCATGTTGCTTTTTGAGAAAAAAAGAAACGCAGGATCAATTTTATGCAAATGCTTAACTACAAAATAAATAAAAAAAAATATTTCCCCAAAGCTATACTGCTTTTAATAATACTGAGTTAAGAAGAAAATAATACAGCCACCAAATCAGTCCCATGTCAGCAAGCTAACACCAGCTTGGAATAAAAATGCTCTCCCACATAACATTATTCTATAAGCACAACATATCAACCTATATAAATCCCTGCAATGATTTCGAAGAGTCCATTGTCTCTAAAATCCTGACTACAGGACTTTATCAAATGTAGTTAGCTCAGAGAGTGAAGTAAAGGAATCCATTTATTTGTTTATTTATTTATTTATTTATTTGCATCTGAACAGCAGCATTAGGACAAGTTCAAAGCCTTCTTGTAAGCTGTCTGTCTCGTGCAGTGGTTAACATTTCCTTACTAGTTGTCTCTGTGGTTCAGGCCATCGCTGACACTCATGTAAGAGAGAATAGAACAGGTCTTGGCTGGCATTGTGTAAGAAAATGGCCAGTACTTCCTTAGGCTGCTCAGACTGAAAACAGAGATCGTGTTTTGATGGGTGCCTGCATGAGGCTCCTCAGAGCTGTTTTAGGCTTATAGAACTTCTTTTCTTCACGGATTTCTTTACTACTGCTCATATATACACATCATGAGTCATAGTTTTATATCCCCAGTGTGGGAAACGGGAAACCCAGGATGGGTCTCTCCCACAGCCTCTTTGGGTCTTGCTCAAGATGCTCCATGGCAGCAGCCTGGCACCGTTAACACGAGCTGTTTTCGTTTAGCAGTGTCAGCACCAGCGTGCAGAACAAGTCCACGCACTCCTCTCCTGCCCGCTGGAATATAAGAAGCACGAAACAAAGGCCTCTTTTCTGAGAAGGGGCTCTCCCTCTCCTCCAGCTTCCCCGTGACTGACTGCATCCCGCCCGACGTGGTGCCAGCTTGTGGGAAACTCACCCACAAGCTGGCAAAGGAGAGACAGAAGGAGATGCAGAGCAGATTGAAAACATCCTGCTGCTTGGCACTGAGCTTTCAAAATGCAGAAGCAGCGTAAACATCTCACGGGCAGAGAGCACAACGCTCGCTCTCGCAGAGGAGGAGCTGGCTCTGCGCTCCAGGGAGCCAGGCAGGGCTGTTGCTCAGTCAGGTCCTATGGTTTGCAAGCTCCCTTTGGGCTTTCTTTGCGTGTAGCAAGAGGCAAATCTGCTTGCTGGTGGTAAGGTTTCTGAGCTGGCGGTCGGAGGGCCTGGAAATGCCTCCGGACGTGCCCCAGACCTGCCCTGCGGCCGCAGGACGGCCCCATCACCGGCCGTTCTCACCTGCACGCAGAATAAATCCACAGGCTGCTCACAGCGGGTATCCGGGCACGCAACAGAAGCCTTTCCTTCTGGTAGAGCAGTGTGAGCATCCCATGGGCAGGTGGCACTGTTCTCTTTGCCAACTAGACCATTCTGCAGACTGTTTATTTTCCTAGGGATGCAGAACAGAAATCGATTGGCTCATCTTTAAAGACTGGTCTCCGTAGAAATGAGCTACCTTCAGAGCTTTTATTTATTTATTTATTTATTTATTTTATTACATTTAGAAATGTTGCTCCATGACACGCACTGAGTGAGTGGAACTTTAGGTCCTCTGTCGCCTGGTGCCCTCCTCCTCCTCCTCACCACACCAGCCCAGCACACTGAGTTGTGTGCGTGGTGGTGAGCTGGTCAGCGATGGTGGCCAGGGCTCATCAGCCACAGGAGAGGTAAGGGCTGGGTTCCCCATGCCTCTTCTGATGGGAAATACAGAGGTCTCTCCTTCTGCCCAGGCTCTGCTTTTTACATCACCGCTATAATTCACTTTCAGGTGTAGCTGAAAGCAAGAAGTTATTAGATGGATACTGATAGAAAATCATATTGGATAAACAGTGCTACAGCATAGCTGCATTTTCATAGGAAAGCAGGTTTAAGCAGGGAAGTTTATCTGAGGCCTGCATTTTCATGCACATTTGTGCTCTTGTTCTACGCTGCAGAGCAGTAGGATGGCTAAAGCACTGCAGAAAGAGCAGGATTACAATGCTCAGTGTGTGCTGACTCCCACTTCCTAAACTAGGTACGTTTTCTTGTGAATTGTCTCATGAAAATGAGGAGAGTGGGCTGTGCCATTTCTCCCCATCACTTCTGGCAGTGGTGCGGGTAGTGGTACAGCCAGGACCCCTGGCACTGGGTCACCTCTGTGGACTACGGTAAAGACCCAGGCCAGAAGGGTTCTTATTTACTGTCAGTCTCCTGGTCTGCAGGGAGACAGGGAATACAGGGCTGTGGAAAGGCAACTCCATCACACTTTATTCTATGCTGTGCAGAGAAACAATTTTCTTGAACAGTTCTGCCATGGGTTCTTTTGGGTTCATGGAGCATTTGAAATATTTGCTAAATATGTCTAAGGTTATATACACAATTTCATTATTGCATTGGAAAGATAGAACACTAATAAATCTCACTAAACATTTGCTTTTTAGGCTGAGAATTCAAAGATGCTCCTCCTGTGTTCTGTGTTTCTCTCTGGTTTGGAATTCAAATAAGAACCAGATCAAAAATAGACCTGACACCTCCTGAGGATCCTTGCCAAGTGTAGAACGAAATCCAGATCAGAAGAGAAGGAGATAGTGTGGCTTTTCGCATTGGCTAGGTATTACAGTGCTAATAAACCAGGGAATCCACAGCAAAGATTGCATAACGACTACTTGGATGTAGAAATCATGCTTCAGATCAGGACATTTTTTAAAGTTTTTGGAAATAATTGGGATCCAGCACAGTTCTGGCAGAAATTAAAGGTCAGTGTTACACTGAGAAATTCTGTTAGAGGTGAACATAAATAAACTGTGATGGCACGGCCGGATGCTGCTGTCTTGTTTACCATTCTCTCAAATGTATCTGAGAGGCTTTACAGGTCACATCCATCGTTTGAATGAAATTTTATCCTAGACCTTGAATTTCCAAGGTCCACAAAGGGGGCACAACCTACCTCATGTTATGTTCATATATACCTAAAACACCTGAAAAAAAAATCAGCTAACAAATGTCAGGTGAATTCAGGCAACAAAACACTGAAAAGTGCTGGAATCCAGGGATATTAAAATAACTTATGCCCCTTAAGCACACAGGTCATAGGCCTTTTTAAAGCCTTAATGCTTGTGAATAGAAAGGTGAGCAAGCATAGGTTAACTGCTAGTGCAAGCCCATGTTAAATGGAGGTTGTTTTCTGAATGAATAAACTGATATAAAAGAGTGAGCATGTGATGCCCCCTCCTTTAGATGGTGTTTCTTGAATCAAAGAAGTAGTTCCAGAAGCTGCAGAAGCAATGAATCCTAATTCACTTTGGACATGTGTCTTATGGTTGCTTGATTTAACTGACACATCAAAGCTGTTTCTTGAACTCACCCTTTATTAGACACTGTTAAATTGACTATAGAGTGATTCCCTCTGTTCAGTGGAGTGTGGGTCTGAGCAGCATTTAGGATACGGATGATATTTCTTTCCCCTGCAGGTTCTTTGCTGTTGATCAGTGTTTAGTGCATGCTGCTGCCCTTCTCTTAGTGTTCATGCTAATATGATCTCTCTGCCTTACACTTATTTTCATAAAACTTGAAGGAATTCAGTATCAGCTAGCTCAAGTAGAATGGGTGATGTAGCTGTCCCTTTAGAAAGAAGGCATAGGGACGTATTGTACAGATATACACCAGGAGATTGGGCATATTCACACCATTATCTTGCTGTCCACCCAAATCGCTCACCCTGCCTGTATTCTGGTCCTCATCAACAGCTATCTCACTGGTGTTCCTATGCACAGTAATTAAAACATTGAAAATATAAACGGTTAACGTTGTTTATAATCCAGCTGGAAACAGGAAATGCCAGAAATTACATAAGCTCCCTAGGTATGAACAAGCTCCATGTAAGCATCTGTGCCTCTTCTTGGTTAATTGTGCCAGTGTGTTGCATAAGGAAGGTCTGATTTGTGGTGGTGCTGGCAATTAAAAATAACATTAAATCATAATGTGAGCTCTTGGAATTTGTTGTGTGTCCCCAGCCCAGGACTGCTGTTCTATCCCTCCTTGGTATGGCGCTTATAGTATGGAAATAGGGACAGGGACTTTTTCTGTGGACATTACGTTTGTTCATTCCTTATTGTGTTACCTTATCTCTAGGGTAAAATGAATCTAATCCAGAAAAGGTGTATATACATTTTTTTGTACAGGAAGAACATCAAAAGGTGGGAGCAAAATGAACACCGTGATCCAATCCTCACAGCAATTGAAAAGGCACGATGCTGCTAACGTGCTGACGGAAAATTATCATTAAAATAAAAAGTATGAAAAATGGAGAAATTAGTGAATGTTTGCTGGGACTGGATGACATGTGCCTGGGAGTTCTTTAGAAACCAGTGCATAAAATAGCTAGGCTGGTGACAAAAATTATGGTCTCTATTTTTCAAAACAGCTGCTTGGCGGAGTGTGGACTATTGTATTCTTCTTCTCAGAAAAAAGTGTTGGAAGGAAATACTCTGAAGAAAATCATTAGAGATGGAATTATATAGCATTATGATGTGAATACTGTAATAGAGGATGAGGCAGCCCTGCCTTTATGAAGTGTGCTCCTGAAGTAAATTTCTTGGAAGAAGAGCAGAGCAGATTTTTGGCTGCTAGAGCCCCAAATGCCTAAAGCAGCAGAGCGACCTTACTGCAGAAGTGCAGGGCTCTGGAAATAAACCATTCATGATTGTGAACCGGAGTTTCCTAAATGCCATTTGTTGAGGTGCCTAGCTAGAGGCTTCTAAAACAGCAGAATCTATAGGCTGAAAAGGCCTGGGCAGGATTAGTTAAAGAAATAAAAGTCTCTTTCTTGTCCAAGTAGCAAAACCTGACGAAAATGCAAAATTATTTAAGGTAACGCAGCAGAGAGCTCCAGGAGGATTAGGTAACAACACAGGATGATAGGACTGCCCCTTCCCGCCTCTCCGTTTCCTGCCTGCTGACTGCACCTCCTGCGCTTCCCCTCGTGCCAGCACGGGCACGCGTCTCTGAGCCCACCACAAAGTCATCTAACTTGGTAGAAAAGCAGAAAAACAGAGATGGAGTGGATTAGCTCTGGCTGAGGATAGGGGCACAGTGATCACAGCAAGCAGCAGAGGCAACTTTTGTTCTGCCTGCAAGCAGAAATGGAAGAGATCTCTGAGCATCCTTCCATACGGATCTCCGCACCAGGGCAAGTTAAGAGTAGGGTGATGTGGAGAATTGTTATTTGGAGTCATGTCTCCAAATTCAAATTACTCCCTAAGTTACCTGGCTGAGATCTGCCAACCTGGAACAGCAAGTTTAGCTTTGGAAGAACATACCACTACCACTAGAATGTACCTCTTCCCTTCTTTGCTTCAAATGAGAAGGGATTTTCCCCTTGGTTAGCATGTGTTTATTCAAACTGCTTCAGAACTGCATCTTAATAAGTGCTCATGACTTGTAATATCAGCACCAATGAGAATACAACCACAGAGACCAACCTTAGCCAGGATGGTGGCTCTATTCTACCATTTGTGAACAGAAACCATCAGAGATACCTACCTCTGACTGCACAACTTGCGTGTGCGGGTGGGAAACGCCACAGCTTTTATTTCAAAAAACCTCACATATAAAATGTATCTCCTTCAAGTGCACATGGAGCCCTTGACACTGATTTTTGGGTGCAAATATTTGGAGGCAAATGGTTTATGTTCTAAGTAACGCTGACCCAGGTTTGCTTGGCAAGACAGAAGAAAATACTGCTGATGGTGTTTTCACAAGGAATTTCACAAGGGCTGAAGCAGTGGTAGAGGCAGTGATAAATCATTCTCCAAAGAAAGCCCCGGTAAAAACAGCAAGGTGGAAGCTCGGGGCTTTGCAGGGCGCTGAAGGATCAGCCCACCAGGCACAGGGAAGTAGAGCATCATTCTCTGTGCTGGCCCAGCTCGTCTCCAGCTCTGAGTCACCTGGCTGAGCACAGAGTGACCGACACACAACAGGGGTGCCTGGTTCTGCAGCACAGTCCCACCCCTGCGGACAGCCAAGCCCTTTCATTATATCAAACACATCGTTGGAAAAGCTCGTCTCTCTTACCTTAATTAAAGTACTTCCTGACAATAGGAGGCAAACTGGTTAGGATT
Organism: Eudromia elegans; assembly: GCA_003342815.1. NCBI lineage: Eukaryota > Metazoa > Chordata > Aves > Tinamiformes > Tinamidae > Eudromia > Eudromia elegans. The sequence goes on along the minus strand of PTEX01000090.1, from coordinate 1,741,286 downwards.
TATTTCATTGAACACAGAATTATTTGTATTTTCATGGCCGATTAAGAGTTGACAAAGTTATTAAAGACAAATAAAAGAAAATGGATTTCAAGATTCACTGGAAGTTATTCACACAGCACAGAAATGGTTTGACTTTCTCTGTGTTTTTTTTTTAAATCCCTTCCTTAGTTTACTTCCTATGTTCACCACACATGTAGAATAGTGGGCAAAACTCCAGTGCCCACCACCTGAAGCTGAGAAATCAGCAAAAGTGCCTTTAATTTTTTTCACATGCCCAAGGACTCTAGTGACAGCTACACATGATGAGCGGCTTTGGAAACCAGTCCTGTATTCAGAGTTTATAAACAGGACTCTATATGTGCACTATACTTAACACACAGATCAGATATGTTCATGCAGCCTTCAGCATCTTTGAATACAGTATTTTGGTTTACAGCATCCAAACTTAATGGTCTATCTAGCTGAAATCCTTTTCTCCTCCTTTCCAATAAAACCTTACCCCAAAGTGCTGAGTTAGAGAATCAGAATTTCTTGTAAAAATGCCTGTCTTTCGACATTTTAAAATCTACAATAAATATACATCTACAATAATAATAATAATAATAAAAAAAAAGATTCAGCGTCTTAAAAGAGTAAAAAAAAAATCTATCTGTAATTTCATGCAATAGTTTATATATGAGAAGATAAGAGAAGAGATGGCAGCTGTGCTTGCTTGACCTTTGTTTCCTGCACTATGTAAATTTGGGGTATATTGAGCCGCAATCTGGATTAAACAGGAGTCTTGTGTACATGAGGTTGGACTAAGCTTTTCTTCCAACATTTGCATAGCAGAGAGACAGGAGAGTACCCTGCAGGTGTAGATAGTGTTTTCCATTGCAAGGCACATTGTTGAAGGTATGAAAGGGAATTACTCATTTGAACAGCATTTTTTTTTTCCTTTGTATTGATTGTTTGGCTTTTTTTGTTTGCCTTTTTTTTTTTTTTTTAGTAAATAGTTTCTTTATGCATGCAGAAAGTCTTCTGGAGAGGTCTCAGTGTAAAATTCAACACCAGAAGTGACTTTTCCAGCCCCCACATCAAAGTGCAGTGATAGATTAGGCCTCTCAGACTAGCTGAGGAAATCACAGTCCTCTTCTGTTGAGATAGGGCATTGGGAAAGGAAGTACTGGCAGCAAAATGCCATAGGTGTACATCCATAACATGCAACACCCTTTATGAAAATATTTCTTCAAAACTCTCTACGTGTTACGCAAAATAGGTCACAAAGGTAGGTTGTTATGTCGGTGTTTTGAAAACAGAATTGTTGGCCAAAGGCCAGCTTTGGAACATTTTAAGCAAAATGTATAATGCTTTTGTATGCAAATGAGTGTCTAGCAGCAGGTCCAGACTTACATGAGGGGCTGGACTGGTTAGTCCTTCTCCATAGCAGTGCTGGTCAACACTGCGTGTCCTCTTACTTCACATGAACTGGTGGTAACTTGATGAGATTTCATTACCTAAATTAACGAAAGTCCACCATGTCCTATTAAATGCAAAGGTGTGGATACAGTTTCTGCCTCAAGAAGTCCTGGCAGAGCATATTGGAGAAGATAATTCTATACAAATGTCCTATGCTTGTGTCTTCACTCGAACAATTGTCTTTGGTCACTTTGAGAAGAAAGCTAGACGAAGAACCTTTGTTCTGAAATCCTCTAGCTGTGCCCAGAGGTTATTATAACAGAATCCAACTACTGCTGGAGTCTGACACGGTGCAATTTTCCTTCTGTTTTCTTTAGACAACATGTTTGAATGCTGTGTTCTCTGCTGCCAGCTATCTCATCCTCATCCTCTCAGGCTTCTCTCCTAACACCTAGCTCCATGTTGTTACGCTTGTACTCTACTAAGTCAGGCCCTGAACTGAAGCTCCCACTTATTCGTGGTAATAATCGTGAAAGTCGTCAAGTTAAAGATGGAAAATCTAGATTGAGTTTGGAGAAAATTTTGGCTAGAAGAACAACTGGGAACAGTGTAAGGTGTACTTTGATTTCAGCACTCATTTAACACTTTTTTTTTTTTTTTTTTTTTTTTTTTTTTTTTGTCTGGATTATTTTTCTAGATAGCTTTTGGATTGATTATCAAATAAAAAGTCATTTTTTTTTTCTGCATTAGGAGACTTCTAAACTTTGTGTTTCCTAACTTGGGAACAGATTTAGTATCTGTCATTGCTCTTGACCTTCCATATCCAAGCTTCTTTATGAAAAATGAAGATAGCGCTTATGGACACTTCTATAAAATGTTTTTAGATTACCCAGATGAAAAACACCGCAGGAAATCTAGATTATATGTTGCCATCAACAGGACAGCAGGATTTCTGTGATTGACAGTCCCTGTTTTCACTGTTTTTTGAGAGTATTTTCAACTCTTTTGACGGAGAAGCTATGAACCAAACATATTTCAAAATCTCAGAAATCAGAGTGCTGGCAAAATGCACCACCAGCAGCTAAAGTGTTGCCAGGTGCGTCCGTGCTGGAATTGTTATCACTCTTTTCTTAGAAAAGCAAAAAGAACCACAGAAAGCTTGATGACAATAACAATTTTTCTTTCTGCTTTGATGGAGATTGGTGCAAATTGGTTTGATCTAGAGAGAATTATGTGTTCTTGTCTTCCCAGGGAGGCCCATTTTTCCTCTGAAGTTTCCATGGACTTGAAAGAAATCAGGAGTGTCAGAAAACAAGGTTGGGAAGGAACCTCTGGAGGTTTTGTGTCCCAATGCCTGCCCAAAGCAGCTCCACAAGACCTGGTTGCTGTACAGCCTTGCTCTGTTGAGTTTTGAAGGATGGAGAGCAAGGCCACACGGGGATCTCTGGGCCCCTATTCCAGTGCCTGACCACTCTCCTAGTGCTGTGTTTTCCCTAATATCACACTGGAATTTCTCATGTTGCAACTCATGCCTGCTACCTCTTGGCCGGCCACCCTGCTCTTCAGAGAAGTGTGGGACTCTCTAACCTGTTGCTTTCATTCCAGAGTACTTCACACCCCGTGCTGTTGACCAAGATGTGAACCAGCGCCCGGCAGGGCATTCACACGTAAATTACCACCTCACTTTGAAAAGCAGGCAACAGGGATGATGAAAAGACAGGACACAGTCCAGGTCTTTAAATCAAAGCAAACCTGGCACACTCTATCATCTTCATGTAAATATACTCTCTCCCCAATGACTAGACTCCACTCCGATGCTGTCCTTGATGCTATAGTGGTAGTCCAAAAATTCCTGCAAAAGAAAAGAAAAAAAAAAAAAAGACTCAGCTTCCCCTTTCAGAGATGAGTATCATAGAATCATAGAATGCTTAAGGCTGGAAGGGACCTCTAGAGGTCATCTAGTCCAACCCCCCTGCACACGCAGGGTCCCCTAGAGCATGTGGCACAGGGTGATGTCCAGGCGGGTTTTGAAGATCTCCAGAGAAGGAGACTCCACCACCTCTCTGGGCAGCCTGTTCCAGGGCTCTGTCACCCTCACCGTTAAGAAATTCTTCCTCAAGTTCCTGTGGAACTTTTGGTGCCTCAATTTGTGGCCATTTCCTCTAGTTCTGTCACTGGTCACCACTGAGAAGAGGCCAGCCCCCTCCTCCTCACTCCCTTTCTTGAGATATTTATATACATTAATCAGGTCCCCTCTCAGTCTTCTCTTCTCCAGGCTGAAGAGGCCCAGCTCCCTCAGCCTTTGCTCATAGGGCAGATGTTCCAGACCCCTAATCATCTTTGTGGCCCTGCGCTGGACTCTCTCTAGCAGCTCCACATCCCTCCTGCACTGGGGAGCCCAGAACTGCACACAGGACTCGAGGTGCGGCCTCACCAGGGCTGAGTAGAGGGGCAGAATCACCTCCCTCGACCTGCTGGAGACGCTCTGCTTAATGCACCCCAGGATCCCGTTGGCCCTCTTGGCCACGAGGGCACACTGCTGCCTCATGGTCAACTTGTCGTCCACCATGACGCCCAGGTCCCTCTCTGCGGGGCTGCTCTCCAGGAGGTCGGTCCCCAGCCTGTAGGCATGTCTGGGGTTATTCCTGCCCAGGTGCAGGACCCTACACTTGCCCTTGTTGAACTTCATGAGGTTACTCGCCGCCCAGCTGTCCAGTGTGTCCAGGTCCCTCTGGATGGCAGCGCAGCCCTCGGGGCTGTCAGCTATTCCTCCCAGTTTGGTGTCATCAGCAAACTCGCTGAGGGAGCACTCCATCCCTTCATCTAGGTCGTTAATGAATAAGTTGAACTGGACCGGACCAAGGACTGACCCCTGGGGGACACCACTATCCACAGGCCTCCAGCTGGACTCGGCACCGCTGATTACCACCCTCTGAGCTCTGCCTTCCAGAATATATTGGTAGGAATTAATACTGAAGGGTATGTGCTGGATGGCTCACGCTGGTCAGGGATGAAACTTTGCCATGAACTCAGGGAAGTTCTTCCACTTTTCAGTCAGCAATTTCAAACTACTACTTTTTATTTTAACTTAAAGAGACCTGGACATCTTTGAGTTGTAAGTCACTGGAGTCTGACGGAAGAACCACCATTTATTTGCCCTCTTTTTATACATAATCTTTCCAAGGTGTGTGGTAGTGCCCTCTGGACACTGGGGTAGTCAGAGGTCTGATCCATGCAGCCATCCCGTAAACACAGATCGGAGACCTTCACAGTTCCAATCTGAAATTTACAGCAGCGTGGCAATGATGAAACTTGTAGCTTACATCACAGTGATACACATAGTCCTGCTCCTCTCCACACAGACACATCTCTGGGAAGGGTTTGAGACAGGCACTCGAGCATCTCTGCTAGACAGTAAAGGGCGGAACGTATTATGACTTTTGAGGGCAGCTTTTAGATTTTTTTTAATTTACTAACAGTCATTTTATGGATCATTTGTCTGTGATGGGCATACACAAACTGACTATTGAGATCATCTTATTATTATTGATCTCAGTAAATGGACAAAACAAGTGGTTAAACCTAATTGCATGTTTCCAAAACTGTGTGATTATCTCTTAATACTGTTGATGAAATAATGCAGTAGAAAACTCTGTGGTTTCAAGCAAAAATTCCTATTGGAACAGGTCAACTGTTGCACTGTATTCGTTATTAAAAACTTTCAGTTATTTGTGGATATTTTTTTTCTCTCTGCTAATATTCTTTATTACCTTTATAAGGGTGTGAATATATTATTTCCTATGGCTGTCATGACCAGTCTTTAATACGGAGATACTAAAGCCAGTTGACTGAACAGCACTTCTAAAATCGCATGAGTGAGACACTTGATAAGCAGAATTAAATGTGAAGTAAGGATTAGGCAATGTTTTTATTGATCTATGTTGAATAAAAGCCACCTATTAGTCTCTGGCTGCTGTTCAAACTATGTATTTGATTTATAAAAACAGAGGAACATCTACTCAGACAGTACACTAAAGAATTAAGTTCATTATGGAAATTTTTATGACTAATGGCTAAAAAAACCCCAAAACTTAAAGAGAAAAAAAATGTTCCTCGCTAAGTCCTGTCTTCATTTCTAAAATGTTTCCTTCATATGCCTCCATTTTCTAAACCAATTATCACCAAACCACACAAAAGATACTGAGTTTTGTCACGCTCACCATTTTTCCTGAGGAAACTACAAAACTTGTGTGAATGGTTTCTTGCTTTTGACATTCCTCAGATGAATATGTTGAAGTATCCACACATCAGACGTTTACAAATCTGAAGTTTGGCACTGGCTATATACCAATCTCTTTTCAGCCGTGTACACTTAATCCTTCCTCTGAATTGATGTTGACGTTTGTCAGTATTTATGGTGTTCCCTGGACCTCCGGCCATTTGTTTTATAAGTATTCAGACACTGTGGAGTGTCACTCCATAATTTCCCATATCCATATTGGATTCATGAATGTGAAATCCTTAAAAAATCCCTGTTTTTTAGAGCCTGGAGCTGGTTTCACACCCCTCTGCAGAATTCTGTCACGGCCCCCTTCGCCTTAGGGACTCATCTGAAACGCCTCTTGAAGGAAGGTCTCCAGACTCTCCCCCCTTTGGGGACTGCTCCCTCCTTGAAATATAGTAAGAGTTTCCCAGGTCTCAGACTTGTTTTTTCTGAACTTCTTTTGACCTAACTAACTGGAGTTTTGGTTTTAGCAGGTCTAAATATAACAGTAATGTTTCTGTGACCAGGTGGCTAATTTGTTTTGGTTTTGCTTATCTTTGTGTGGTACAGTCATATTTTTTATGGATATCAGTATGTATATGATGAGCATGACTCTAAAACAATGACAAGCTTGGTATGATATCAAAGGCTTTGAGAAGGGGGAACCCAGGATGGAGGAGTACAGGAATAGGATAACTCTTTTTAAAAGTAATAACGAGAGAAAAAAAAAAAAAGAGCAAAAGCCTAACAGAGAGAGATTAAACATAAACACACTGGATATAGCATATTTAGGTGTAATGAGGAGTTGCAGACCAGTGAAGAAAATCAAAGTACAAAAGAATATTAGAAAATATGTATGTTCAGAAAAGAATAAAAACAGGGAAGGAGAGTAGGAAGATGGAACTGTCACGATCAACTTCATGTTTTTCCTGGCAAAGGCAATGGGATACTGGTGATTTGCTAATCATCTTTGTGCCAACAAAGTGGAAGTCATCAACATTAGGGCCTGGAGGAACAGGGAAAGGGTGAGATTAACACCAGGAAAGGCTATGAGAAAGAAATTCTATGTATAATGCCTTTAACTGAACTATTATTGAAACTCTATAGCAGTATTATTCTCTTCATTTTCTTTCTTCTTCTGTAATAATTAAATCTGGACTAGTAATATTTCTTTGATTAAAAAAGTAATTTATAAAGTTAATAAAACCTTATTTTATACATACCAGGCATATTTCCTTTTATCCTGCAACAAGATTTAGGCATAGCTGCTCAGCAGAACTTACCACTTCCTTGGAGTTAACCTGTTGCTGACTTCAGCTTTACAGCAAGGAAAAGCCTTGCAGCGTAGGGTAGCCGTATATTTACACACAGACTTACCAGTAACATACAAAGCCTTTTAATGCCTGTGGTCTGTCTCTTTGGCATTCGCTTTGGTGGAGCATCTAAAAACGTTTGTCTTCATGGTATTTCTAGTGTGATGCTGACTGAAAACAGTAATAAAGCCATTTCTGCGATCCCTCGGAAATAGCGGACTGGCACCCACTAGCACCCAGGAGCCTGTTACGTCAAGTCCTCCCTGTGCTAGAGGCTATAGAGAATAGTAAGATGGGCCCACTCCCACTAAGAGTAGATCTGTTGAATAAGAGATGTGCTGAGAAACATGAAGTACTGAAGCAATATTGTCAGAGCTTTCTGGTTCTCTTCACCTACCTACTTCTAGTTGCACCTAGTTCTGCACTCTACCCATTGGTTTACCTCAGAAAGCCCTTCACTTTCATAATTTCTTTCTCCTGAAATATTAAATAAACAGCAACATAAAGGAAAAATCTGGGAGAGTATCTTTGGATCCAACGGAAAATTAATTTCCAACACATTGAGATCCTTTTTTCATCACTCCTCAGAAATATTCTCACAGTTGAATTTTCATAGTGTTAATACTTGCAGAACATATGATTTATTTATTTCCCACCAAGAGAAATTAAAAGCTTATTACACAGTTCAGACAGTTCTTACAGTAAATTAGCAGGCCTGCTCATTCCTCATAGAATAATCTTATTTTGATGCTCTCTGTGTCTGCAGAATTACAATCTCACATAACACTACAGACTATGAATCTACATTAGCGGAAATCATACTGTAGACTCAAATGTAAAAATTAAGAATTTAAGAATATGCTCTTGCTGCTTGGTAACAAAAGTTCTTTAACAGAGAACAAAAATAATACACAGTTCTGTCATTGCAAAAATAACTATTTCTTAAATGTATCTTCGGCACTTCTTTGCACTTGGCCTCCAAAATTCAGGAGACTTGTGGATAAAATGCTGAGGTACAAATGGCACAAAAGGAGGGCCCAGGGAGAAACTGTGCAGAAAATTAATTCACAGGGCTACCATCTGTTGCAAAAGGGACACTATTAGACTGCAAATAACCATCACGAGTTGTTCTCTGGTGCTCCCCCTGGCTGATACATGGAACTGTGGCTCAAAGGGAAGCAGATTTCTTTTATAAAAGAGAGAGAATAAAATAAAATAAAATAAAATAAAATAAAATAAAATAAAATAAAATAAAATAAAATAAAATAAAATAAAATAAAATAAAATAAAATAAAATNTAAAATAAAATAAAATAAAATAAAATAAAATAAAATAAAATAAAATAAAATAAAATAAAATAAAATAAAATAAAATAAAATAAAATAAAATAAAACAAAATAAAATAAAATCCTGTAGTACTACACTTCTTGAGAAATAAAAACTTCTTAGATGATCCCAATGGAAGATGATGTTCAAAACCATTTGAGCAGCAACTGTGCTAAGACTCTATTTCACCGCACCCACATGTCCTTAATGTAAGATTAATGAGCCATGATAAACGTACATCAGGTCAGTGAACCTGACTGCCAGATGGAGATTTTCTTTAACAGAACTCCCTGTGTAATGGTATGTTTGTGGTAAGTGCAGCAAGAAGGATTGCGTCTAGCTGAATGCAACTGGACATGAAGAGTGACAGGAATTCGCTTCAGGGAATTGACTAGATATTTATGCAGGAGAAGGAAATGATGACAATCTCTTTCTTTTCATTTAGCATCTATACTGTTTCCAAGGTTTACCTGTGTTTATGACAAACCTATTTACATGCTATGAAACTTGTAAAAAAAAAGCCAAGCGTGATGGGGCAGAAGGAAAACACAAATTCATGGGAACTTTATCTCACTGCTCTTGAGAACTCTGCATTTTATGGTGCTGCTGACTCTTTCCCACCCACCTTTTTATGCCTCCAGAGGCTCTGGTCCTGTCTTGGCATGCTTTTGTGCTGACAGCTGTGAAGCATTATGCTACACAGGAGAAGGTTAGGGAGTGTGCAAGTAACCCTCGAAGGCCTACGCATGAAATATAAAAGCATGAAAAGGCTACGGCAAGGACCAAAGCTGTTTCATTATCTTTTTTTAGCAGTTTTGTGAGCTTTCCTTTTCATAAAAATAAATAAATAATAAAAAAGACAGAGGCTGATCACTCAGCATCAGGGCAGCAAAAGTTGTGTCCGCACCATTCTCCCTGCTCCAGCCTCCTGCTTCCTTGCCCTCGTCACTCACTACTTTCCCTGTTTCACTATTTCTGCTTCTCCACGCAAGCACTAATGACACGATGACCAGTACAACAGCACTCACAACCTGCAGGGCACAGGGAAATGCTTCCTCAACAGGCTGCAGTGGTACCCCATCAACACACTCCCATCTTGGAGGTCTTGCCTTCACACGGACAGAATTAGGACTCTGTCATCCACAAGTCACCACCTTTTTGAAGGCACCAGAGGAAGCATTCAGCTGTAAGGGCAATAACTGGAAGGCTGTCTTCTCTAGGGAAAAGGCTGGAGGCCAGACAGAAATAACACATGTGCTGGGTTTCTTCTGCATAGGGCACGTTTGATGATGCCATTATAAGTGATGGAGGTTTGGATTCATGAAGGAGAGTCTGTTTGGCTGAGCTGAAGGCAAGGATATAGGTCAAATGACTTGGAATGCCAAGCATGAATAAAGCAGGTATAACCAATCTCACCCCTTCCTGGAGGCAGTGCGCCTCAGCGATCCGGATTCATCTTGAATGGAGTTCAGAATCTTTGAACTACAGCTTAGTCCCAACCTCAAAAACATTTAGAGCACAGAAGTGATAAAATCAGGGCCAAAATGTAGCCCTACACCTGCACTTAGCAACATTAGTGCTGTCAAAGTCCTTCAGCTTCCGTATCGCCTGGGGCATTGCTACAAGTCGAGTGATAATGTTGCTCTGAAGGAAGTACTAACAGTTCTGCGCAACTCCTTCAGTTTTCACTCCTTACCAAGGGAAACCACTTAGTTACTGACAACTTTCAGAGGCTGATGGTTGGAGGAGGACATGCTGTCAGTTGTGTCAGCAACGTTCTGCTGGTTCAACCACTGCGAAACTGGTGGTGATGGTTCCCTACCCTGAGCTGAGAGCACTCACACTGTGGGTGTCACAGGATGGTACAGGTAACACCCTCAGGTGAAGAACTGCAGGAATACAATCCTCAGAGTGTGTCCATCCCCGGGCTGGACAGCCACAGGTGAGTGCCAAGGCAAACGCACAGAGGGTGCTTCAGAGACTGAACAAATCAGCGAGGTCTTGATGGTATTTTCAGCAACACTGAAATGGCTTTCAAATTTGACCCTTCCTTCCCTGGAATATTTCTTATATTTGCATTTGACAGTTATGTCCTAGCTCAGAAACAGGACCCCAGCTGACTCTTGCCTACTCTAGCATGTATTACCTTGCAGACAAGCTGCATTTTTTGATGTCTAATGAGTAAAGAAGACCTTTGCACTTCCGTGTTTCTGTAACTCAAGAGATGAGGATCTGTTTCTGCTGTATGGCTTCATCCATCATTTGTAAAATGTCAGAGTTCTCCACCTGGGTCATTTCAAGTCATGGTCCTTCCCTCGGAACACTGTGTGCTGCTTTATACCTGCGCAAAATTGAACAGTCAGTGAAATGGAGGAAATCTCTTAACAGCAGAGCAAAGACTATAGCTGAGAACAGAAAATACCTGAGTTAAAAGAGAGAAATGTTCGAGCGTGATGATGGCTTTCACCTTGCACAGCAATTTGCCAACAGTGGCAATGATGGTCAGGACCAATAGTTCCAATTGTGGCAACTTCCTTGAAAGCACAGAGGGCTTTGTCAAAGAAGGACCAGGAAAGACTAAGACAGTTCCATAAGCCAGCAAAAGCAAAGCAATATGAAAACAGAGCTCCCAACCTTCCAGGAAAAACATGGAAAGACCGGAGATGCTAAAACGCAAGGAACAGTTCTGGGAAAGCAGATATCCACGACTCTGTGTGTAAGAATGTATTTGAAGACAACACAGATATGAATGGAAGTCAGCAGTTCCGCAGAGGTCTGGGGTCTGATGAGCTGCCAGTATGTAGTGATCCTTAATATGACATGTTTTGTGACCATCTTAGACAGCTTATAAACTTAAGACAATCTAACAAGGCAATGATAATTTTGTACACATATTTTAGGGAAGAAATGAAGACTTCCTTTACCTAGAGCTCCTAACTTGAAGTGAACAGTTATCTAAGAGAGGCAAAAATCAGATCAACAGAGACATTGCTCTTTCAATTAATGTATTTTAGCCACTTGCACTGCTCAGTATTGAGAACTATGAGAGATATCCATGCAATCGTCAGAGTGGGAACACAGTACACTGACAGAGGCAGGTACCTCTGAGAGGTCTGTAACCCGTGGGCATCACAAGCTGCTTTGGCACTGATCCTTCCTGAGACTGAGTGATTAAGTGCAAAGGCCCTCCAGGCTCCACATGTTCAAGGGCCCTCCACACTCCAGCTATTCACAACACAACAACAGGATGGCAGGTTTGCAGCTCTACACAGCAGTGCTGTCTTCTGTCTTTCATTAGCAGTTCAGAAGAGATGTATGCTGAATCTGGTAAAAACGTGATGGTGAGACCATCCTGCTGTGCTGAATGGAAGTGGACTGGGAATCTGGTTCACTTAAAAAAAAAAATCTAAAAATTCCTGTAAATTCTGGAATGTAACAGATGACCGTTAAAGAAAAGTATTGTCTTGCTACTGTAAACTTGTCATGACCTTGGAGATGCAGCTCCTAAACAAAAGGGACACCAGGAGAAAGGGGCCGTAGTGGCAAGGAAGGGTATATTTTCTCAAGGTAAGAACGATCATCAGTTCCAACTTATAGGCTAAGGAGGAGAAATGATTAAAAGAAGATACCACTTTAGCAGCATTCTTGCCTGCATGCACAGCGTGAAATTAGAGCCTCTTCCTCATGGCTGCTACATGTAAGAGATACTGATCTATAAGAGTTTATCCTAAGCACATGTGGCAGATGCATGACTCACTGACTTTTCGCTACAGAATTAGTTCTGTGCCTGTCTTGTGTCAGCCTGTTCTCTAAAACCACTTCCTTAATTTACTTTGTCTCGATGTCACGGCTTAATCACTTGGTGTTGAAACCAATCCGGGGTTACATTAAGTCATTCACCTTATGTTTGAAAACAAGCTGTGTGAGCAGTGTAAATTACAGGCAAATTTCGAGCCTCGCATTCATATGACTTCATCAAGAATAACATGCTGTGTTGGGGCATACATTTACATTATGTAGGGCAGATTTGTTGGGGAATACATTTACATTATGTAGGGCAGATTTGTTTAACAGCCAGCCCTAAGAAGCTCCAGAGAAATGAAGATTTTCCCATGCAGTTTAATTCCCACTGAGCAATAGGCAAGTGGAAGGCTGGAAGGACAGGAAAGAGCAGCCCCTTACACTTGGCTTCCCCCCTCTTCTCACGGCGCTACGAGCAGACTTCAACAGGTTATGGAGGCAGAGGCCTTCTTTCCTAAGCCTTGCACTTCTAAGCTGCTTGGTAAGAATTAAGGCCTGGATTTCACCCACCAGAGCCGCTCTCTCAGGCACTCACTTTCTCCCACTCTTGCAAACGTGGTCTCGTGATTGCCTGGCTCACGTGTCATCGTGCAGGATGCCTGTATGGGTGTAGGTCACCCTTACGTTCCTCGGGCCTTCCAAGCGCCAAAGCATGGAAAGAGCCTTTGTGCAAGCAAGAACTTGCAGGGTCACCAGCACTGCCAAAGGGAAAGCCTGCAGGAGAAGGAAAGCACTAGGAGCTACTTGGGCATATTCTCCTGTTTAGCAAAAGGCAGCTTGCATATGGCAGGAAAACAGACAGACTCCCAGGAGCAAAGAGGCAAGAGGGACTGTTTATTGAGCAGCAGTGGATTCTAACTTATATACAAGGCTTCTCATCAGAAGGAGGGTGCTGCTGAAGCTCAAAACGTTTGCGAACTACCTTCTATCAGTCTCCCACCTTGGAGTCCCTATCGAAAGGTCCAGTTGATATATCTAAAAACACTGGCCTTGTTCTTAAGGGTATATTTGGGACTGGACAGGTCATCCAGGGATGTGTGCAGAAGACTCAAAATCTGGCATCCCAGCTTTAGTCTGCAGCAAGCACTTGTCCAGTCACAGCTCTGTCCTTCCTGAACACGTGAGGCTTCTCCAAGCTCACTTACAACAACAGGACTATCCAATACTTTGGGTTTTTTTTCCTTTGTTTGCTCAGAAATGTGCTAAAAGGAAGAGACTTGAGAGTAAGAGTGAACTTGAAAAGTAGCTAGATTCCTGTTCTGTTTCTCCCTCATTTCTGGCCAAGGCGAAAGGAAGACAAACACACTTCAGCCACTTAGTTCTCACCAGTGACCAGAGCAGACCTGGCCCATGACCACAAACACTACTCGAAAGGAAAAGTATTTTTGAGGGACTGAGTTAACAGTGTTGATGCCACCAGAAAGGAGTAACACCTAAACCTGAGGTTCTTTGTCCGCATGAGTTGTTTATATTGGCTCCAGCAGGCACAAATGAGCTACAAATCCTTTAAGACATGGCACTGAGGAAGCGATGTGTCACTGCATCTTGTCCTTGTCTCAACACTTGTGCAAAGCAAGCAGTCTGCAGCCCTGGGAGATGTCACAGCATGGGGAAGTTTGTCTCAAGGCAATACCTTACACAAGTGCACCACTTATGTAAGCACGGCAGCGAGACACGATCCATTTCAGGCCCTGGAAACATAGCTCCGTTTGAAACTAGCTGATTTTGGTGGGATGTCACCTCAATGGGATAGCCCAGGCCGGGCTTTTGCTATGTAGCATGCTAAACTGCAAAAGTTGGGGTGCAAAAGTCAACTTTCCATGTGGCAAATAAAACACAGCCATGAAACCCAGGCTGCGTTCTAACAGTTCAGATTTTCAGTAGTAACCAGGGGCAGATCAGCCTCTCCCACTGCTTTTGGCAATGGGTTAGACCCCAGGGCTTGGCCCGTCTCTGTTCCCTGGGCAGACACCAGCAGCCCAAGCACAGGACGGGCTCCCTGGCTGCCATCCCCTATGAACCAAGGCTCAAGCTCCAGCGTTAGCAAGGCAGGATGTAAAATTTCCGAGCTGGAACTGATTTTGAAATCGTTCTGCGAGGCACTCGGCATTTCTGAACGTGCTGTAAAACATTAAAAAAAAAAAAAGTATGTTTTCGGGAATGCTATTGTCTCACTGCCTGGAAAACATGAAGGATCTTGAAATAAGACATTCTTCCCTGCATGCGCTGTATTAAGCACTTGGAAGGCTCATTCCAAACTTATCTCTGTGTGAAGACTCAGTGCCAAGCTCTGTGCTGTGCTCTGGGGGGCAGTGCCCTGTTCCAGCATGTCCAGGCTGTGTCCTGAGGTTGAACATCCATCCTGCTCCGTGGCGAGATGCTCAGGTCCATTTGTCTCCAGAGCAATCGTTCTGGAAGAAAACCTCTACAAAAGAAACTGGAAGTAACTCGTGTGTCTCTGACAGAAACACAAGCCAAGAAACACACTCTACTGGATAATGGCATCGTGTTTTCCAAAAATAACAAGTGCTGCGTGTTGTCACTGTCATCCCATTTACCACCGTTTGTCACGCATTAGTTATAGCAGGCGATGGCCTAAGTTCAGGGAAATGCTTTATTTTTTGAGGTGACATCCGCCTGGTGATACCTGGTGTTTGCACAAGGCAGCAGGGGTGGCACAGGTTAATCTCTACAAGTTTCCCTTAGAGCAGCTTTATTTACAACTGCGAAACACCAGCAAAGGTCTTGGCACTGGAACTGTGCTTGGTTATAATACTCACCATCCCTTATCCCTGGATACACTCCGCGCTCAGGGAAATATTATTAGGCATGAGAGTTCCTTTGTGCTCTGTAAACCGTAGTACATTTCGAGGCTTGCGAGGGCTGCAGTGAATTATTCACAGTTTGCAGGAATGGGATTCCAGGGGAGAAGGCACACGCGGGGATGCTGCAGACCCTCCTCTCGGGAGCATCTTTGCACCACACGAGCTCTCCTCTTCCTGCTTCGCAAAACGGGGCCCCCCGCAAAGCTGCGCAGCAGGAAAAGCTGCAGATTTTCTGGAAAACCTCCCAGGTTCCTTTAAAAAAGCTGCTTATGGCACAAGCAGCGACGTAAGCAGATGCCTCCCAACGCCAACCCAGGCACCAAATCCCTGCCCTTCTGCAGGGCTCTCTCAAGAGCGGGCTGAGACCCTGGCCGCTCTCCGCCAGGAATTCTGTGCAGGAACCAGGACCACGAGCGCGCGTCACCCAAGGTGCTCGTGACACAAGGGCTGGGGTGTATTCACCGCCGAGAACTGCCCTCTCTCCCGTAATGAGATCATAAAAGAAGCAATTCGGTACGTGACAGCCACTGCCCCTCTTGTCCCGTCTCCTTCCAGAGGACCTATCCGTTGAGCACCCACGTACTCAGAGTCACGCCATACGGTTATACCACCTGGAGCAAGAACGCACGAGGCAGAACAAAAGAAAAGCCATAAATAAACGCAGGAAAACGCCTGTGCCAGCTCCGCGGCTTGCTGACCGGGCATTTTTATTTCTATTTTTTTTTTTCCCCTGTGGGGAGTAACAAATGCAATTTAAGCATGATTTATGACTGCGAAGTATGTGGCAACGCTTCTGCAGCGCGCACCAGGAGGAGAACACCCAGAGGGCTCTTTTTATTTAAAAATAAAATAAATTAATTAAAATATGGTGGGTTTTTTTAGTGCTGGGGAAAGAAAACCCTTCTCCGACCCCCTCCCCCCACCCCGGCGCGGCGGCTGCGGGCGGGGGAGGGGAGCGCGCGCGGCCGCGCATGCGCAGCGCGCCGCCGCGCTTCCTGAGGGCAACGACACCGAATTACCCTTCACCTACTTCGCCGCCGCGCGCCCCGGCGGGGTTACTGGCGGTCAGGCGGGGCGCGCAGTGCGCCTGCGCGCTCCCTCCTCCCCCTCCCGCGGGGGGGGGGGAGGGGCAGCGGGAGCCCCAGGGAGCGCTTTTTTCACCCCAAAATGCGATCCTCTCGCCAGCCCCACGGCGGGGGGGGGTCAACACGGGGTCCGTGCGGGCGGCGGGGCCGGCTGTATTTGTCACTCGGGGCGGTTTGTGGTGCCGCTCAAAGGTTATGTGCCCTGGCGGCCGCTCCTGAAAGGCTGGTGTGCAAACAGTGTGCTTGCTTTTTTCCTTCATTTTTCATTTTTTCTATTTTTTTGCTTTTTCCCTTTTTTGTATTTTTTATGTTTTTCTTTCTTTTTTTTTGTATTTTTTCTCTGTATTTTTTCTGTGTTTTCTCTGTGGGTTTTTTTTTTCCCCTCCTGTATTTTCGTTCCCGCGCTTGGCTCCCGGCCGCGCTCTCCGCGCGCGGGGTTACCCGCGGTCGCGCCGCGCGCCGCCCGCCGTGACCCGCAGTTACCCCGCCGCGCTCCCCTTCCCTGCGCTCCCCTTCCCTGCGCTCCCCTTCCCTGCGCTCTTCCCGCAGCCGCCCCGCTCCGGCACCGTGCTGCCCCCCGTGAGCAGCTCGATCCGGGATCAGGCCTATGAAACCCCCCGGCCAGCACCAAAACGGTGCCGTTTGGGGTTTTTGTTTTATTTTTTTTTTCCGAGCTGGCAGCCCGCAATAGGCAATGGAGGCGAGCTCGCTGTCTGCAGCCTTTCCCAGCCCTGGGAACCGCGCTTTGGAGATTCCTCTTTATCCCATGGATTCACCCCGAGCAGATCCCGAGCAGGGTCTGTGTGGGCCCCATCCCTCACTCCATGCATACATGCTAAACTTGCTTACGAGCCACCACCACGCCGTATAAAGTAAACTGAGGGGAAGTAAGCCACACCGAAGTAAACTGAGGGGAAACATTCAGATTTGCTCTGGGAAACGAGGGGATTAGGAAACAAACTGTTTGTCATCATTGCAACCTTTGAAGTTAATTTTCCATGACATTCCCCACACCTGCTGCTGTCGGTTTTCCGCCTGGATTTGTTATCTTTTTCTTCAGGGATATTTAAGGGAAACTGCACAATTGCTGTTTACTAAATGCTGAATTGCCTAGGGGCCCAGTGCACACAGCTGAGTTCAATGGCTTTGACGAGCAAGGGGAGCTCTGATATGAAATATATTGAAAAATGACAGTGTTAAACACCAACCATCAAAAAGTTTTACAAATCCTTTTTATTGTTTCCACTAGAAACTCTTGGTAGAAGCGAACTGCTTGTTGCATCAGGATGTGTTTACTGGCATTAACCGGGAGGAATTTGGAAAATGAAATTCATGGCCAGAATTAGGTTTTGTAAACTCACTCCAAGTCCTCTCATTCACATATATACTCTGTCTTAAGAGTTTTACCAAAGCCACCAGTTTCTGTTTCTCCCCAGAATACCCTATTTACGCTGTTACTGTCTCTTGAATTTTGTGGTAGCCGTGGATTCTGTACATACCAGCGAAGAGACACTTTTTAGGATCAAAGCAATGTCGGCATGCTTGGGAGGATGGAATTGTGAGCTAAAACGGACCTGAACAAGCTGCAGAACCAGAGCTAGCAGCAGAGCCTCTTCCCAAAGCCCTGGCTTCCCAAGGAAGCTGCTGCGGGACTGCCTGCACTCGCCGGACTCCCTTTCCCTCTCCTCCTATTGGGATCTCCTCAAGAGTCCCCTATGGAAAAGAAAAAAAGAGCGATTAGGACCGAAGCGTTCATTTTCTACTTGCCTTCTAGATAAAATACACGTACGGGCCAGGACAGGAGCTGTCGCTGCATTTGCTGTTTGCACAGTTAGTGCCTGGCCTGGCAGAGCGTGTGTCTGCTCGCTGACAGGAGGACTTGTGGGCCACTGCAGTGCAAACAATGTAATGTATTGTGGGAGTTATCAAAAGCAGTGCAGAGCAGTGATAATGGTTTTCCCATCGGGCTGGAAATAAAAATCAGCCATGAAGAATGCAAAGTCAAAGAGAAGGACGGGCAAAACTTCACCACGAGCTTTCTTCTCCACGTGCGAGTTCTCAGTTGCTTTGCTTTCAAACGTGTGTGTGTTTTCAGGGTGAAGATTTCCCTTCGTGAGAGGCCTGGCTGCGCTGCCCGTCCCCGCGGCCCTGACTCCTGTGGAAGGTCCTGGAGCGTTCCCTCCGTGTACACTCGCGCGTCGCCACCTCGACCTCCCCATCCTGCCCTCCACGCGCATTTGATGGCAGGAGGGAAGCTTTCGGGCAACCTCTTGCGGTTGTGCCCAGTTGCTGTTTCTAGGTTTCTCATCACAGCACTAAGCAGCTCCAAAGTAGCCATGAACTGCAGCAGCTGGGCTATGGAGGTGTAAGAACCAGAATGCTGGTGTTTGAGAGGTTTCGTTGTTTCCTTCTGCTGTTACCGTCACGCTGCCTTGTGCGCGTTCAGCCCCAGCACACACAGCTGAGCACAGCGAAGGCACCCAATTCACTGGCACCGGCGGCTCCTTAGGGCTTGGGGACCCGCACGCCCCGCGCCCGCTCGCCCCGTGCCCTCAACAACAGCCTCCTACTGCAGCAGGAGCCGCCCTCGGCTGGAGGAGCTCCCTCATCCCTTCCTGCTCTGGTGGCCGAGCAACTGGGAGGTTTAAAAGCGAAGGAAAACAAACAAACAAACAAATCCCTACAGCGGGGCAGCCTGAGAACACAGAGTTAGTTCAGCAGTGAGGCAAGCGGGGAGCCCGGCCCTGCACCTGGGGAAATAACCAAGCTCATTTTTTATTACAGTTAGGGGAGGGTGGTTGTTTTACATCACATGCTCCTTACTTCATTTTTCCTTTAGAGCTCGTTAACAGCCTCTGGGCACTATGTAAATAACAATTCCCTCTGTTAAAAGGAGCACAGTTCTCCTCTTATGTGTATGTAATTGCCTGGTAGCAATAACTTAAAGCCGCCTTCTTGGGCCTGAGACCCAGCCTCACAACCCCACCTATTGTGGCTGGCTGCTTGAGGAGACTAATTAGTTTACCAACAATAAATTCAGCCATCCAGGAGGTAGAAACACTTTGGAAGTGGCCAAGGATTTTTTTTTCCCCCCTATAAAAGTAATATTTTTTTATGACAGCTTTTCTCAGTTCCACTGGAAATTGCAAATCTGGTATTTTAGTGTGATGTTGAAGACGATATAGAGGTTCAGTGTTCATAAATGAGTGTGCAAGTAGGACAGAAACACAAATACCGAAAATACAGTTTTTCCAGCAGCTTTCACTGGAGTTGTCCATCCGTTTCGGAGCCGGTTTTCCTTGAATTCGCCCCCGTGCGGGCAGTCCAATACGGGCAGAGATGGCTCTCTCAAGCCATGCCTTTGCTGGCCTGATTCCTGGCATTTTGGTGCTCCTGCAGACTTCCCACAACTCGTCAGAGGAACAAAACCATTGGGGGCAGTCTCAGTCACGGAGGCCGGAGGGTTTTGCCTGGGATGCAGGAGCCTCTGCGGTGCTCTGGGGATGCCGTGTCAGGCCTGGGTGCCCCCAAGAAAGGACCAGGAACCGGCTGCAGCTCCCAGGGTGCCTCTCCTCCACCTGCAAAATACAGCGCCTTGCCCGAGGCCAGCAGGGAAACTGGGTATTAAACAGAAGGGGTGTTCTGCTTTCATTTTTTCTGTTGCTTCCTATAAGATATCTAAAATCCTCTTCCAGTATTCTAATTTCCCTTTGTTTAGCCTATGTGAAGGGGTGTTTCTTCGGTGTTTGTCTGTTTGTTTTTCCCCTTGCAGGAAGGAGCACATGAGGGTCTGGCTGAGGGCTGTAAGCCTATATTGTGCCCGGTGTTAGGGGGCCCTGTGCTGTGCATGGGGCTCAACAGGTGCCTGGCTTTCCTGGAGGAGAAATCAGATATCCTGTGCATGGCAGCTGGCACTGGACGGCGCCTGCAAACAGCCTCTTGCATCTGAATGCAAACGGAGGTGCCCGGATTGCAGTAACCAGGATTACAGAGCCGGAGCTCTAAGAAATTTGTAGGAATCAACAGCACAGGGCTGGGAATTAAATCCAGGGCTGCATCTTTCACTCCTTAGTGACCACTTTGGAAGGGAGCCCCATGTGTAATCAGATTGTAATGTTTTGTTTTTTAAAATGGTACAACTCTGCATACCTTGAATCTGCCAGGAAATTGTCCTCATGATTCCAAATTTATATTTTAAAAAAAGTAATAACTGAGGCCTGTCCATACCTAAAAACAGTATTGGATTGGATTGGGTAAGTGTAATTAGAAGTGTTTTTAATTATTTCAGGGCCGATGTAATTACAGGTGCTTTTTTAACAATTTCAAACTCTCTGTTTCAGCATTTTAGCTGCAGCTATTTTAGCAATAGGAATCTAGGGCAGACCCCTGGCTTGTGATGGGAATGCAGTGGTGGAATGGGAGAAACCAAAGTCCGTGCTAATTGAGCACGCTCGTGTTCCGGTAGCTTGGATGCCTCTGTGCTTTCTCTGCACCTGCACTTCCTTACAGCAGGAAGCGAGACATTGGCAAACGGAGCTGGTGGGTGTCCGCATGAGCATCTTCCCACCGGAACAGCCCTGCTCCGTAGCCGTAGCTCAGCCAGGTCTGACAGTCCCAAGTCTTCGAGGAAAAGATGGCAAGTAAAGGAGACAGGACGGTATGTCAGGTTGGACAGGGATGATCTGGGGTGTGCGTGGGGACCTCACAGCTTAAAAGGAAAAGGACCAGACCAGTAAAGAGGTTGTTTGAGCGAGGCGAAGAATTTCAGAGATCAGGGATTTTTGTGAAATAGAAGGACAGAATAGCAGGGGGCTTTGCAGCAGAGTGCAGAAAAGGAAGGAAAAGAGGAAACACAACGAAAACTTAATTTTCCCTTAGAAACTGTGACCATTCTTTCAACAGCTGCCTGAGTTACAGGAAATGAACAGCGGATCGCCAGCGGCTGAGAAGACCCTGCCTGGCAAAAATGCTTAATCTTTTTAAATTATGCTGAGAAACAGTGTCCCTGCTGGTAATTGCAGTCAAGAGTGCAAAGACCTGATCTGGAGATGAAAATTTATCAAGGTACCTAGAAGTGTAATAATTTCTATGGCAGTTTAATTAAACTGGTGCACACTTGAGGCAGCGGCTCGGATCGATTTAGTCTCAATGCTGCCTGTCTCAGCTCTGTTTCTAGCATGCTTTGGAAGGGAAATTAATGTGTTTCTGTGAATTGTTTATGGTGACGTAGAAACCTTCCTGCTCAGAAAGAAAACTTTAAATGCTCTTTTAAGAGAATTGGCTCAAGCTCAGACATAGGAAACTAAAAAGAGACTATGCAGGATAAATACTGCTCTCCCCATATGCATGTGGGAAAAAGATTATATGAGACTAGCAAAAGACTGTCACAGCACATATATATGAATGAAAATAGTTTAAATTCTGGTGTTTTGAGTGCTTGAGTTTTCCCCATCATGGTTTTCCTGTGTGATATGACAGCCAGGTTGTCCAGTAGTTCAGACTTCCAGCCACTAGAGTTATGTGTTTGGCAAGCTACAAAGAAAAGTCTAGAGTGGATTGCTATGCATGTTAACCCTAACGGTACAGGAATGTTGTGATTTTCTTCTAGCTGTTTTCATTGGCTGTGCTGTTTGCAAACAAAGATTTAACATCAATGAAAAGAAAAAAAAAGACTATGATTAAGCATATATCTCTTCATCAGTCCTTGTAAGACTGACCTTCTTTGCACCAATTATTTCATCTCGGACTCCTTCCTGTGCTCAAAACTTCGCTTAAGGAGAGTTTATTTCATACGTACTGCATATATCCACGTGAGAAGTATGGTGCTCAGCCTACGCTCACTGTTTTCCTTACTAAGAATTAACTCCCATGTGTAGACAAGCTCCAAGTCATGTCCTGTTTGAGCTCATGGCATGATGCTCCATGGAGATGGATGCCTTCCAGTAGTCAGGCATATGTGCAGCACGTCCTAGCGCAGTTCAGCAGCTTGAGCAGTTTTCATGGCTTGGAAGGGCACAGTCCTTTCCAAGCAGCGAGGTGTTCACGCAGACCTGCTCTGGTGGGGCTGAGCCAAGAGCCTTCAGCCTCTCCTCCTTCGTCCTTTCACAGGATCTGACTCCTTAAGCGGGTTCTCACAGTGGGGGGTGATTGCATGTTTTATGATTCTTACCCTTAGAGTTTGCATAGAGGCATTAACACTATTAGGTAAGAATCAGTCCATTTGTTTGACCCTTATTACTTTTGGGAGTAATTAATTAGTTGTGTGAGAGCCTGAAAAGCATAAACTTTTCTACAAGAGATTCTTTTTTAACTATGGCCTGGTTTAGTTAATTGTATAATGAAGAATTTGTCTTTTGGTTTTAGCCTATGACCCAGAGAAAGAGAATTATGACAATAATAATGAAGAGACGATTGCATCGCCAGTGTTGACTTGCAGCTTAGCTGGAGGTGTGCACAATTAGGATGTTATTTGTGCGTGGTAGAAAGAGGCTTCTCACACTGATTAGCTCAGAAGAGTCTGAAGATTATTTTCCCTTTAATTTGTGCATTTGGAGCCCTAGTTCTCTAATGTTATTTCACATAAATAAGCCGTGATATTAAAGCTAATCAAACTGGGATTTCCAGTAGCAGAAAATGCTGTTATCCTGATCTGTGATTAACAAGAGGTTTGAAATCAAACAACAACTTACTAACACCTATTTATTGAACTGATTCCTGGAAAAAGTAAGGACTAATTTAGCCCTGCCCATGACTGAGCACTGTGTTATTTTATAATACAATGTATGTGATTTTATATATTCCACGTAAACTATATATGTATATAGTTTATATATAACGTATATGTTTGTGTGGAGGTTTTGACAGCAGCTGGTCTGCGTTGCAGCAGCATAATGACTCGTTTGGTCAAAAGCAGCAGGGAGGAACTTTAATCAAAGGTGAGTGACAGTGATTTGTGAGAATGCCAGAATTGGGGGTCGTTGGGTGTATTGCTTCACAGTCCTCCTCCCCTATACCATTATGTGGACGAACTGTTGCGTGGAGCCTCCACTTCATGGTGTCACACAGCTCTAAGTCAGCTTATGTGGCTGAAAGGAGGCAACAGGACCTGCCATCTGCCACAGCTCCGCGGAATATTAACAGCAAGACAAGGCCAGGGGGTGCAAGCGAAAGGATGCCACACAGAAACGGGCTGCCTGCAGATCAATCCCAGGCACAAAGCGCGAGGAGAAGCCCCACTCCGATGCGCTCGGGATTGCGTGGGTAAACTCAGTGCATGCAAGGTTTGCAGGTACCATTGCGGTGGCTGTGTGTAAGGGAACAGGTCGTTAAGTGCAAAATGTATGAGTGTTGCTATCTGAAGAAGCGGGCCCAAACTGGTGTCTTGCTGATGTTTTCCTTAAATTCGGCCTCATTTTTCTGACGCGTTTTTTGTCCGTGGCAGGTAAGCCGTTGAAGAGCATCAGATGTCGAACATCTCTGAGCAGCGGTGAGTCATCGAAACCTCCAGAGTCTGCTGCAGTTGTTAGCCAATAATCCCTGTATTGCTGGAAGGTTTCGAGCCCGAAATGTCGAGGCCTTTATAAAACCCTGGTGAAAGCACTGACAGTAAATCAGCATCGGCAATTCCAGCGCGGCTAGCGCTATGCAAGAGGAGGAGGAGGAGGAGGAGGTGACTCAAAACGTTCACTGCTGGCCTTCCTTTAATCAATATGTAACATCGTGGACATTTCCAGCGTATATTTTTCTGTGAGAGTGGGGCTCCTCATGGTTCTGTAGTTGGCTTGAGCCCACCTAAAGCTCGCCCCATGGCAGAACATGGTAGGAATATCCCTCCAAATGCCATTTGTTTTCCCACTCTATTAGGCCAAGTTCAGATCAGCTAGACTTGAGCTTCTCCTAAAGGAAGAGCTGTTGAGGTATTCCAGGCGTGCTTTGTAAAAAACTGTCCTGGGCTAAGTGAAGGAATTGAAGATAGATCAATGTGAAGATACAGCTCGGGCCAAGGTGGACTCCTATGTTCTGCTACTATGCACTGCTGGCAAGTTACAATCATTTTTTTTTCAGGGTACCCATTTCCAGGGAATTCAGGATGTTACGATGATATTCCAGCCTCAGCCCTCGAAGACACATCTGCAGGGGGTAAGAGCAGCTAAGCTGCCTGATGCTTGGAGCATGCTCATGTATCCTTGAAGAGTAATTTTTCCACCCTCTACCTCTGAGAAGAGAAAAAAAAGGAGTTTTTTTTTTCTGAAAAAAGTTTGTTTTGTGTAGGTCAGATTAGGGTGGATCCACAAATCTTGTCTGTTTTTATTTTATTAACTATTAATTTCATTAATACTATTTTAATAAAATATTTAATGAAATATTAAACAATTAAAAGTATTTTTTTTATTTATTGTCCGTATGCAACAAGCTTTCAGTCAAACAGAACTAGACAAAACATTTTTCCCTAAAACCTCAGATTTCAGGGTGGTACAAAACTGAACAGACTACCGGAAGTATTTTTTTTTTGTTTGTTTGCTCAGACTAAAGAAGGCGCAGCCTTTAAAATTTGAGTTGTATTTTGTAAATCTTAGATTTTGATAGGAAACTTGTCTCTCCAAAGGCAATTCTGAGCAGAGGAAATCTGCAATGAATTTCCCAGTACGCCCTGCACCCTTAGCTCCATCTATGCGGTGTGGGACTTGCCAGGAATAATAATCCAGCTACTTTGTCAGTATGGCTACAGGGATCTCAGGTGCAGGAACCCATCCAGGACTCCCTGCTCTTTCTTTGTGCAATATTACTTGTATCTATCTCAGGATGCTTCTCACCGCTCATATGCCTAACCTATAATTCCATAGGGAGGATTTTTGCATAAGCTTTCTCCCGTTGGAGGTGTATTTGTCATGAACACTGGGATATGCATAAGCAGATCATAAATATTACCTTTGAACAGCACCCTAATTCTTGAGTGTTGTGTATAGAAGATGGAAACAGGTAAGACGTTCTGCCTCCAGAGTTGTTGCTCCACCGTGTTCCCAAGAAATTGTGGAGGTCGTTGGCAGCTCTGAAGGTATCCATCTGTAAGGGTTTGACTTGGTCATTCACTAAAAGGGAAAACAACTTAGGAAAATTAAGCCTAAGTATCTCAGAAAGATTCCTGGAGACCAAGAGTGAAGTTCTGCACCTATTGCTTTGAGTGGATTCTTTTAAGTTTCTTCAGAAACTGTGACAACCACTTCCCCTTCACAGTGCACGGACATAGCCAGGCAGGTTTAAAGCCCAGCCTTTACTGTCCAGATTGGGTGAAGAGCTTTACCCTGATGCAGGAAAGGTGGGTTGCACAGAGTCTCTGTGTCGGGCAGAAACACACTGAGCACCATGAGTAACAGATTCAGTCGAGTTCCTCTGTGCAAGGAAACTTTGATGATAAACACATGTGATAAACAAGGTAACTGCTATCTACTAACAGGCATCCATACTGCTTGTCAACCCTTTAACACCCAAAAGTTATAACTGAGTGGGGAAAGAGAATGAAGAATGGGCAGGTGAACCTAATTCACCATGAAGAATACTCTGTGGAGAATGTCTGGGTTTGAAGGTGAGCTGCAGGCATAATACGTTAGCTAATTGGCTCAGTTTCTACTATGAAGACTAGAGTTCTGCTTGAATGGATGAGACATGAAGCCCAACTAGTTCATCTCTGAAAGTAACCAGAACTAGACGCCCTAAAAAATGGTATATGAACACTGAAACAGCTCTGTAAAGCTGCATTAACTCCTGTCTATGCTTAGCAATACATGTGGTGTCTGAACTACTTTAAGTTCTATTAGAAAAACATGACTTTTTACAGAAATTAGATTAGTCAGGTTACTTATATAGTCTTCCGGATCGTAGCGTCGTATGAGGTAACACACTTTCTGGCACCCAGATCACAAGCATATGGCAAGGTTACCTTTCCTTGATTTTAATGAAGAAAATACAACCTGCCAAAACTGAAAATGCCTGTTGATTCTATGGATAGCTTTGGAAAAGTTTTAAATGACAGCATATGAATTTACCTTGTCTTACATATTTATGAAGTTTACCCTCCTTCTTTCAGTTTTCATCACATTATTTTTCCTGTGCTTTCTAATATAGCTCTTTTGGCAGCTATTAGGAATTTTATGCTGACTGCTAGGAATCAGTTGCATTACAGATTTCCTTCTAGGAGGCTGCAATAATGCATTAGACCACAAATCAATGAGAACAAGTCCTGGAAACTTTGGTCAAAAAGACATTGCCCTTAATTGTGTATTCCTTGGGAAACATATGAAAGACAACATTCACGGGCAGCTCAGAGAAGAGGCTTTAGCAGAGATCATCTCATACAGGAATCCTAGTGTTTCCTCAAAGCTCAGTAAGAAAGTGGCCCAGGTTTTACAGTTGTCAAGAAAAATGACACAATCAAGTGTCTTACTGCTCCATAATTCTATTGGGGTAATGCTGAAAACATTGCTGTTCTCAGGAGAATCCTAATTCTGTGTTTTGTAATAGTGGAGTCTGTAAATCCAGCTGATTCCTGTACCTTCATGTGGGATACTGTGAGGTCTGAGGAATGGAGGAAGAAGCTCATGCAAGAAGGAAGAAGACGTGACCCGTTTTTTATGGAAAGTCTGGCTAGCACAACCAGGAGCCAGGCGAAGAAGGGTAGATTTCTCCTCAAACTGAGAAGGAAGATGCTTTCTGCAGCCTTCACCATGAAAGATATTACTTCGTCACAAGACGGATTGTTGTTTGTTGTTCTTCCCACCTGGATGAACGAGTGTGTAGAGACTTGGGGATGGAGAGGGGGTTGTCGGTCTCCTCCAAGATCAGAGTGTCACCCAAATGGTGAATTTGTCTCACTACTGGGGAATTTGCTGAAGCAGCAACACTGCAGTGGGAAAGAGATCATATAAGTAAGGTGGGGAGAGTCAAAGAAAAGTACTTGTGGAAGGAGAGGAACGATATGGATGCCACAGAAAATGACTCTGAAGTCTGGGCAGTGAAGGAAGAACATTTCACAGCCTATGCCCCATGGGAATAATAAAGAAAAGAGTCTAGCAGTGGTAAGAAAGGACATGGCTTAAGATATTCTACCTCCTGTGGAAAGGTAATAGACTGTGAGTGTGCTGAGTCTCCAGGAAGATTGTTGGTATCCTGACCAGCTGCTTCACAGCTTCAGGCAGCAGCAGGAAAGGCATTTGCAGCAACGGCATTAGTCTTGTGGGAGCTTTGTGAGATCACACCGTAATGGATGGGAGCTGTGGAGACACATGGGAGACTATTAAATTGAACTATCATCTCCTCATAGTGCAGATGCAGAAGACAGAGTCAACAAGCACGTGGAGATACCTGATCTTCAGATTAGGAGAAGCAGCAGAGCAGGAGGAGGAACTGGCCCATCTCAGAGCCAAGACAGGGCTTGTGTCTGCACAGCGAGTTGGCTCAGTCCCAGGTCCAGCCCTGGGTGGGTGCAAGTAGCTGGTGAATGTAGAGATCTGACTGCTGCCCCTTGATAAAAGGCCTGGAAACTTTCAGAGAGTGAAACCATTTCAGAAACAAATAATAACAGCAGTGGGGGAGGCTTAAAACCTGTCATTTTTTAGGTAGAAACAATGCAAAGCAACCCTTGGACTGAACACGCACACAACCTCCTGCGAGGAAGGCAAGGCAGATTATTCAGACCAGAACACACTCTCTAGGGGCAAATGTGGAAGTGGGCTGACAATTCTGAGGAAGTCTGAAAATAATTTGAAACTGAATAGAGATTCTTCATTCTGCAGTGTGAGTTTGTCTGGACACTGTCTTGGGAAGACCAAGATTGGAAGAGAAGGCTGTAAAGCTTGACGGCAGGTGTGTTGGTTATTCGGGGCTTGGCAGGGAGATGAGACATCACTGATATAGAGGACGTTTAGCTAGTGTTGCAGAGATGCAAACAAGAAGTGGCCCAAATGACTGCAGGTGTAGAGGATGTCCAGTCCTGTGATGGCCCCACTGCCTGCATGGAGCTACTCGAGTACACAATTACAGCGTAAAAAGCAGAAACTTTCACGATAACGGGTCCAAACTAGGAGTCCTTGCTCATGGAAAAAATCACCTTGACTTTGGTGACCACTGCTTGAGAAGTTTTACAAAGCCAAGGTTTAGTCTCTGTTAAACCTTGCTCACGACAGCACAGTGCTGCAACCCATACAAACGGCAAACCTGCCCGGCCACACAGAAATGCTAGGAACTGACCACTATAACTAACATCTCAAGGGCTACACTGGTGGATTTTATATCTGATTTACTCTGTTTTGCACTGGAGAGGACTTGGCCATCAGTGTCTTAATGGAGTTTAGATAAACCCACATTGCATCCTTCTATGGGCCTTTCTTTGATCAGGATCTCCATCTACTAAACCTCATTTCTGTTTTATGTTAAAATTTTTCTTCCTTGTCCCATGCATTAAGGATGTTAGCAGTAGAAATACTTTTCATTAGAGATGAAGTGCAGAACTTCTCTTTAAAGAGTGGTCTTCGCTCACATTGAACTTTTGCATTCTCCATAGTTACTCATTCAATCACATCAATTCCGTAGAAATCCTGGCTCATGCAGGCCAGACTATCCCTATAAAAGTTGTCTGGCAATGTATATATAGTGCATGTTAAAATGTTTATGAAGAAGTCCTGGTCTAGGCTAACTTTTAAAGTGTAGATAATTGATTGCACAGAGGTAGGCTGAAATATTTGAACACAAAAATATATACGTGCTGCCTTCCACTAGAAAATATACCTCTGGAGAGCCTGAGCAAGGAAGAACCTTACTATAAAATTTAGAATTGCTACCTTATATAAACTTCCAGTATTTTAGTTGGCAACTCTGCATATTTTCTTTAATTTTCAAACTATAGGTTGCATCAATGGTGGGGAAAATAACCTTACTGCTGGCAGAGGCAAGGAATTTTTACCAGCTAAGCATTTCACTGTGTATATGTTTTGCTTGTGAAACATAATGATTTTGTCAACAGTCGGCATCACACCACCTTACTGAATATGAATAATTGTGGCCAGAGTTTTTATGTAGTTGTATTTAATGCTAAGTATTTGTGAGGAATGAAAAAGCCATGCTTGTGGTGATAGCATCTCTTCTCGCGGTGAGGATAACAGCAGTCGTGTGTGAGCTAACCCTCACAAGGGACGGCTCTTAAATCACACTCCTCAAAACAGGAGATAGCTTAAAATAAGAAACATGACCCATCCTGCTCCGACTGCAGCTTGCTGTTACCTCACTGATGCGAAACCCAGTTCTGCAGGTAATCACCAGCAAAGGGCCGTGGACAGCACAGGGGTCATCAAAGCGGAGCGTGCACTTCTCTTCCTCTCCAAGTAGAAAGCTGCCTCTCAAAAGGAACCAACTGCATCTGTTTTTCTGTAAACAGATGAAAAAAACCAGAAAAGGAGTCTGGCATCCTGCAGTCAACAACATAATGCAGCGATTTGCACTCGCTGGATTGTAAACCTTGTTGATGTGACTAACTCCCATGTTAGGAAATACAAATTGAAGATAAAACGCTAAGTGAGAGTTTATGTTGTTATAAAATAATAGCGATGCAATTATTTCTTATTAAAAGTTGGGAAGCGCCTTCCAGGAACACCTTATGAAAGCCGTCGCCACGGGATGACTCAGATACTGCGGATCGATGGAGGGAGCGAAGCGAAGCGCGGAGCAGACGCGTGCAGCGCTGGTTAACCCTCGGTGCGGGGCCGAGACGCCGTCGTGGGGAGCCGTGGAGCTGGGGCTGAGCTGCAGAGCTGTCAAGAGGCAGACGGGAGGAGACCAGAGCTGTTTGCAAAGCAGGTTCCTGAATAAGAGATTTAGCGACGCGGGATCTTCCTTGCTTCCCGAGCTCGGTCACCTAGGGTTAAAAAGGAGTTTGGATTTCAAGAAGATATGCCTCAGATGACTGCAAAAGGTGCATTAAACTGTTGTTTTCTTTGTTGCTGAAATCTAACTGTCTTGTAGCTCCTGCATTTACAGCATGGCGTTTATTTCTTGCTGTGTCTGGCCACGGCCTGCTCTTGTGTCCTGACATCGTGAGCCATTGGCCTCGCGGGCTCAGCCATGGCATCTTTTGCCTTCTGGAAGTTTCAGTATGAAGAAATTGCCTCTTTCTCCCAAGAGCACAAGTCTGTTTTCCAGTTTTCCCCTTTCACGCCAGTAAACAGCATCTTTTCCATGAGGAATTTGCAGTTTCTCTGGCTTCACAGCAAACCCTGGAGCAGTCGTGCTCCCTTTGCAGCTCTGTTCCTTGCACGTGGTTAACCCAGCACACGTTGCATGTTCTGTGCTTGCAGAAAGGAAGGCCTAGCGAGGCCATCAGGTGACAGAGAAGATTGGCCAATATATACCCAAAAAAAAAAAAAAAAAAAAAGTGCCATAATTTCAACAGGAAGAGCAGCCAAGCTGGCCAGAAGAGCAGAAGGAAGGACCAGAGGAGCAGAAGGAAGGACCAGAGGAGGAAAACGGGTAAGAAGCAAGGGGAGGCAGAAAGAAATCATTGTGCATTGACTGTGAAGTCCTGCATTGCCTCTCACCTCACCAGAGGGCCTGGGATGCACTGGGCCTAATACACATCCAAAGCAAGGGAATCTGAGACCCAGGATTGGGGAAAGAGCTGTGTTTGATGCAAGTTGGGCCTGGAAAGAGGGGAGGAGAGATATTTCCCTGAATGCTTAGCTTATTGGTTTATTTTTTTTTCTTTCAGTACTCAAGCCAGTAATTAAAAAATTGTGTTACTTAGAAAAAAAATTTGTTAAAAAAGAAAAATCCCCAAGTCAGAACTGTTTTCCCAATGATGAACCTTCCTTCCTCCACAGTGCATGCAAGTCCAACATAAAGCTTGCTGTGCATTGAAACTTGGGAAGCAGACGTTTCCCCGGGACATCCCTAGGAGCCACTCCAGAAGCTCAAGCACCCAAACACAAGTGCAGTGAGGGCGGCAGGCTGTGGCACTCGGTCGTCTATTCCTGGCTTGGCCACGGGCTTGCAGGGTGTACAGAGTGCTCCCTGGACCTTCCCATGCCCCCCTCTCCTGTTGTCCTTTCCATGACGGGTCCCCTTGCCAGGGCTTGTCTGTCAGTGACTTGATGCTGCGGGGAAGCAACCAAAAAAATGGGGGAAAATGGGGAAATAAGAGAAAAATGCTGTCTACTGATGCACCAGAATGAGTCCCACTGTCTTACAGATATTTCAGCAGCACAAACTTCTCTTCTCTTCTCTTCTCTTCTCTTCTCTTCTCTTCTCTTCTCTTCTCTTCTCTTCTCTTCTCTTCTCTTCTCTTCTCTTCTCTTCTCTTCT